>CM035168.1:73100431-73654075 GCA_020205615.1 Panax quinquefolius
TTCTAAAAACTTTTAGTTAAGGCGTAACGCTATGAACCCCGAGGCAATGACAAGGGTAAGGGCAAGGCTACTAATAGCTTTGTTCTTTTACTTTAGGAGTTTAATATTATCATGTTATAATAAGACTTATGTACTATGATGTACTAAGTTATGTTTAAGTTTATTTATTGGAATGATGTAGTAACGGTTACGAGACTTTGGGTCGAGAATATTTATGTTATGACAATATAAATTATTTTATTTTCCGTTGTGTGAGATTTTGATTTATTATTAGAGATAGTACGCAAAGAACAAAATTCGAGATATGAGTGTCTAAATTTGGGGCGTCACACTTGATTTAGTGTCTCCACACAAATGATCACGAGATCAATCATCCTCATCCAATTAACAAGCAACGTATGTACTAATCTATCTTGATTCACTATTCCCCTTTTTAGTAATCCAATGATTGGGAAAAATTTTAGTTTGTGAGCTATCTAAGAATTTAGATCTTATTAGCATGATCATCATCATGATTCTAAAGCATTGCTCAAAACTATGGGTTTATCACATATTATGAAACATCATCATGTAGATAAATTAAAATCCTTTAATTAAACAATTATATTATTAATAAATGAATAAGATTGTTACAAAGTATATATGCTTTATTATCAAACATGATTGGCTTGCGTGCATACTACTTTTAAACTCCCACTTGCACTAAAGCCAATTGCCATGGTATCTTATACCCTTCTTCTCTAAGTGGCGATCATTCTAATGTTGGATAAGCTTTAGTTAATGGATATGCAATGTTATTCTTGAGAGTCCACTATCTCTATAGTGACTTCTTCTTTTCAATGATTCTCTAATCAATTGAAATTGGTGTAACACATGTTTAGATCCAAGATGAGATTTAGGAACTATTCCTAGTTTTGTAATGAACATTTTATCCGAGCAATCAACTTACAGCTTCATTTACAACTATATAATTTGTCTTTATTACTAAACAAGCAACTCTTTATTGTTTGGAACTTTTCTAATTCATTGCACCACCGTTCAAGGTAATGCTTTACCCTAAAGTGGATTTTCTATCGTCTTTGCCAGTCTAAAAAATTTGAGTATGTTAAGTCCTCTAGTTTTAATTTAGACTCACTATGAATTATAATCACATCCTTAGTATCAATTAAGTACTTTAAGATATTTTTTATTGTCTTACAATGATCTTTGTAAACACTCGAAATTTTTCAACTCACATTAACAATGCAGGAGAGCGTAATCGCTCTTCGTAGATAACCCCGGAGGATAAGATAATTCCAGTTCTGGAAATCCCATCAGAGAAGCCTTTTCCAATCTCGAAGATAACCCCAAGATATTCAATCCTAGAAACAACACCAGGAGTTTTAGTCTCAACCTCAGAGATAACCCCGAGGATTTTTCCTTATCTACACAATTAATTAGGTGACCAAACCTCTCCTCGATGTAACTTTCTAGACATTGCCAATAATGCTATCTAATAATATTATTCAAATAATATGAATTATCGATCCGATAATGGGAAATATTGTGGCGGATAATTATCAAACAACAATAATATAAAATATCAACGCAACAATTATTGAATCAATAAAATAAAATATTGAATAAAGAATTACTATAACAATTATTGAGTAGTGCCTTCACGTAAGAATCAATAATTCAAAAATATCGTGCAATACCGTAGTGCTATCGCAAGAACCACGCCAGACATCGTATTTTAACCACCGTAATCCAACAAAGTGTTAATTCTGTAATAATTACGTCGTTATTTATAAAAACTCAAACTTGTCGCTTTCTTCATCCGACAGCTTATTCTCAAGTATGGGCCCACAAATGGTCATACTGGTAATTGCATTTAATATTCCCCAACAACAAGAATATTCCACGACCAAACGAATATTCCCCGACAAAAATGAATATTTTATAACCACTTGCTTATTTTGTAAAATTTGCACATTTCACCCATAACCAAAATATTATATCAAATTAACTCCTTATTATTTCAAGATAATGAATAGAGGAAATTCAATTTTATTTATATAAAAAAAATTGGGTCTTATAACCGCATTTTTGGAAAATTCGTAAAATCGATGAACACTAAGAACAACCTCTCGTCAGACTTTGACCAAACTAAATCTACACCCTAGTGGTCTTACTCATCCAAACCAAAGGTATCATATATGTATCTTGGTATATAGATTACATATTACAACAATCAAAACACACATCTATCACATTGATTGAAAGATATAAAGGCCGAATGTTGCTAATCGACTACGACCACTGCTTTGGGTTACCTAGAAACCCAAAACAAATTTCTCCTCGATAAAAGTGACTTTGAGCCTCTATAATTTCTTGTTATATAAATGTTAAAACTAGTATTTGGTATGTTGTTGTACTACTATATGAGTACTACAAAACCTATACACTTACAAACCCGTAATCATCAATAAAGTGAGAATTGTACTAAGGTCAAAGTAACCTTTAAGCCTTAATCAAACTATTTCCCAAAATTGAAGAAAACATATAGCAACACTTTCTGTAGCTACAAGCCTTTAGTGACAGAAAGTAAATAAAAAAATTAATTAATTAATACAATTTGAAATAATTAATAAATAAATATAAATAATTATAAAAACAGTTTTTAAAATTATTTTAAGTTATAACAATTTTTTTTTAATATTTTTACATAAATTCTATAAATATTTTATTTATTTCAAATATTATTAATAATTAATTTATTAATAAATAATTAGAATAATCATTTATAAATAATAATTAATTATTTAAAATGATATTAATGATTTAAAATCATATAAAGTGGTTATAAATTATTCAAAAATAATAACAATGTTTTTAATAATATTCTAAGCAACTATTAATTATTTAAATATAGTAATAAATGATTTAAAATCATTTAATGGATAAATAAATATCTAAAAATTATTATAAGCTTCCTAAATTATTATAAAAGATATACAAATTATCTAAAATATAATAAAGTTTATAATGAAAGTTTAACCATGACATTACCTTATTAATTATCCAATAAAGTTGTATAACCCCGAAATCATATCAAACTTAAACCGAACGTGAAATATTTTGTATATTTGAGCATCATATCAATACTAATGTGATGTATATATACGGTTGAACATCTTAGGTGTTTATAAACTAATCGAGTAAGCGTTATTTAATCGATCTTTGCTCGTGCAAGTTTCCTTAACCTTAACCTTAATTTATTACTTACGCAAGTTCTCGAACCCTACTTATATGTTGAAAAAGATTCATATCTTAATTTACTTTTGATATATTATACCAAACCAAACTTGTTGCCAATTATTGTAAAGTTATTGCTATAACTCCAGCATAACTAAGAAATAAAATATTTATTCATATGTTGTTATTATTTATCAACCGTAAATTGTTGTGTCAAACTAAATTGCTTTGGTAAGACATCTTATTATGGGTTGTATATCCCAGAAAGGGAAAAATGTGTGTCAATAAATTTGACGTTTAGTGCAATTTGGGCATTATTAGGATGAGATGCATACTCCTAGGATGTTGAATATGTTGATCCCCTGTCTCATATTCGAACAAGATTTCTAAGTCTTTGTGATTGATAGAAATGGTTGAAATAAAAATTCCAGAAATGGTAAACAACACTCAGTTAAGAAAAGTTTTGAACTGTTATACTTCTTCAAATCCTATATTGTGTTCTAAATATAAAATCCGCTGAGCATGTCATAGCTCATTCTTTCAAATCATTTCCTTTGTAGTATTAGATGGTAACCCTGACACATCTGAAACAAACAATAGGAAGCGACCATGCTTATAATAGTTTAAATTATTATCTAGATTAATATAAGACTATTGTAATAAAGAATTCTTTATGAAGAATCATGTAATCAAACCTTTATATATATATATATCATCCTTTATTTCGACAACCATTTTAATTTCCTTTACATAAATAGATGTAATTAAAAATTTTAATTTAATTAGAACTTTTGATTTATTTTGAGATACTTCAGAACTATACATCTGAGTGAGGGTATTGGCAATATGGACTGTTCATGTTATTGCCGATACTCTAGATTTCAGATAGATAGGTACTATTGATATGATAGAGTAATCCACAAGATATAGGCTATACATCCGAGTGAGGGTATTGGTAATATGGATTGTTCATGTTATTACTAATACTCTGGATTTTAAATAGATAGATACTATTCGTAGATACTGTCTATTCATCCAAGTGAGTGTATCCAAACACAACAATAGTTCTATAGTGAATTATTATTTGTTATGGGATACTGTGAACTTTGGATCGATGTAAATTGTATCTTCTCATATATGTATAGTATTTCGATTAGATATGAGTATCAAATCGGATACCGCGAGTGTATAGATTTGGATGCGTTATATTAATTTATTAGTTATGAACACTAGATCAGATACCATGGGAGTATAGATTTGGGGGCGTCAACGTTTTGGTTCTAGAGCAATAGGCTATAGATCTAAGGAAGAGGTACCTTAGTATATAGTCTTCGAGTCCGTAAAATTATTAAATTACTCTTAAAATAACATTAATAACTTTATGTTGTGTGTAAAATGTTCGTAATATAAAGAAATAAAGAAATTCTTGTTGTAAGATGGCCAACTCCGATGTTGAGGAAATGCCGATAGTAAATAATTCACCAAGAATTGAGTCAGTTCAAGATAGTGATGCAGAAGAGGAAGAGTTTCTTCATGATCAACAATTGTTAGATATTGAGGAAGGGGAGGATCATGTAGCTGGTCAATTGATGAGGATGGAAGACCATGAATAGTCAATAGCAGCACTAGTACAAAAATCTGAGAGTGACAATGATCATATGAAGTTTAGGGCACATTTGGTCGAGGGTATACTGGAGCATGAAAGGGGAACCACAAATCAACTAAAAGTATTACTGCATGACACATAGAGTGGTTGGAGGGAAATATAGTTGAGGTTAACCAAGTCTATTCTAGGAACTCGGGATGTATTCAACGGTTAGCAGCTTTGAGTCGTTCGATATCTAGTGGAGGGGAAGAAGATTGCTTATCTGATAGATCGATATGTGGTATACAATATGATCCAGGATTCATATGATGAAGTTAACAATTTCTAGGTTATAGTATAGAAATCTAAGTGCTTAATATTAGTATGAATAAAATAGCATGTGTTGTTTGTATTGTAGCTAGTAGAGTTATATGTAAAACCACTAGTTGGTTATATTGTGTACTGTTATGAAGTATGAATAAAAATTTAGTTTGTTTTTAAACAAATTCCTATTGTGAATGTTTATATTTGTTTTTATAGAATCATGCCACCAACCAGAAGACCTCAATGAGAGATAGATAATGTTGTTAATCCCACCCAATAGTTAGTAGAACTCTTGTGATGTGCTGTAAAAAATAGACCTACAACTCAAACCACACCATTTAAGGACTTTAAAATAGTAGGTCCACCTAATTTTAAGGGTTCATCAGAACCTGTTGATGCTCAAATCTGGATTACTGAGATAGAAATTTTTTTTTTGGTAACCAATGTTAATGACAAACAAAAGACAATTTTTGTAACCTTTTTCCTAAAAGGAGAGGCAAATTAATGGTGGGAATCAACTAGGGGCCGTGTAAAAAATTGAAGTTGTGTCATGGGATAGATTCAAGGAACTATTTTTTGAAAATTATTTTTCCCAATCTCTGAAGGATGGTATGGAAGTACGATTCTTAGAATTAAAACAAGGAGAACTTACTATATCTCAATATACAGCCAAGTTTAACGAATTGTCCAGGTTTACTCCGCATCAGGTTGATACTGAACTTATGAAGACTCAGAGGTATCAAGAAGGTTTGAAACCTCATATGCATAGTAAATTGTCTATATTCCAAATCAAGACTTTTCCTGAAATACTCGAGAAGGCCGTCATAGCTGAGAGTGAAAATGAAAACATCATTAAATTTCACAAAGAGAATGAGGCAGGAAATCCAAAATAGAACCCAGTTCAGGTGGGTTTAATAATAAGAGGAAATGGGATACCACTTTTTCTAACAACTCTGGAAAAAAGGTGGGTAATGTTAACAACAATTTCAACAATAACAAGAATAACAAGATTGAACCATGTGCTACATGTGGGAGAAGACATAAAAGTATATATCTTAGAAATAAATGTTTCAACTGTGGTCAGGAGGGACACTATTCTCTATAGTGTCATATCGCTAATAAAAATTAATGTTTCAACTGTGGTTTATTGAATCATTTAGCAAATAACAGTACCAAACCCAAGAGCCAAGGAGGAGGGGGAAATAGAGTATCGAAGAATAATAATAATAGGTCAATAGTAGCTGTAGTTGGAGCTTAGAGTCGACCGACCGCCAGAACATTTAATATATCGGTGAGGGATGTTGTTGCTTCACAGGACGCGGTGACATGTATTATCCCTATTAACACTTTAAATGCATATGTGTTATTTGACTCTGGTGCTACTTGTTCTTTTGTGTCTAATAGTTTTTCTAAAAATTTGAATATACCCTGTGAAAATGCAGACATACCATTCTGCGTAGAAATTGCAAATAATGAGAAGATTCCTGTTAAGATTTATATAGGAATTGTAGTGTGGATATATAGGGGCACAAATTTCTAGTGAACTTTATTCCAATACAGTTAAGGGAATTCGATATAATCCCAGGGATGGATTGGTTAGTTAATCATAATGTGATGATTGATTATCATCAAAAACATATAAACCTATTAACTGTATCGAGGTCAAAGGTAGTGTTCAACCTACCTTCACCCACATGATCATATGCCAAATCATTACATTTATATGATCATTCCTAGCGTACTTCTATAAATGTTAACATTCATCCCAAATATCACAAAATATAGGGAAACACTAATATACCACCCCTCTAAAATGAACCTACTCGGGGTTTACATAACTATCCTATATCTCACATAAAAGATTGGGATTACATATCATTTATAATAAACCTATACTACTGGACACTGAACCAACAACAATCCTAACATCACGCGCTCCACGGCGCTCTTGTACTCAACCTAGAACATGTGAACCATCATTTCCTTGCTCAAGGTGTGGCAGGTCTGCCCTTGTTCCGCCGGATAATGGTACACACTATCAATTAACCTCTCCATAGTTGTGCAAGAAGCGTAGCTCATTTGGATCATCTTCCTTCTTTTACACCTCACATCATCATCCAATTGTCCTAACCTATCATTAACTTCTTCCCACTTCTCCTTGAAGTGGATTCTATCCTTAACCTCCATCTCTAGCTGTGTACAAAGAACCTCCTTCTCAGCTTTCTCACTCATTTCCCTCTGCTCGGACTCCTCTAACTTGCCTGCCAACTCAACATTCCTGGCTATCGCTCGATGGAAAAGGGTTCCCATCTGTACTCATACCTCCTTGAGATATGCAAGTTCTATCTCCAACTCTTGCATCTCCCACTTCCTCTTATGGTCTTCCTCCCTCAGCTTCTGCATCTTGGTTTCTCTTCCTTGAGCCTGGGTCTCTAGTTCCTTGACTCGAAACTTAAATTCCAAAATCCATTCCTCGTATTCCCCCAGTATCCGATCCTCGAATGTAACCTCGTTAGAGTCTTCCACGGGCTCATCCTCCATAGAATCCTCCTCAGAAACAATAATGTGGTCAAACCATCATGATTAGCAGCAAACAAAATAAGTCGACCATATCTTTGCAGATAATATAGAGTCATACTGCATACAGTTGAGGACTTGGGACTAGTAGCATGCTGTCCATCCTCCTCAGCTAGACTAGAGTTGAGCTTTTGCTCTCTTGGTGTCACTCCACTTTTTAGCATGCCAAGATATTAAAAATTATCATGCACACATGCTAGAGGAATTTACATACATGTATTACCATTATAAGTTCACCTTTACATACATGTATTATCATGCACACATGCTAGAGGAATTTACACACACAGCAAGTGCATGTGCACAACCCTGTCTTATGATAACACGAAGTCATCTGTCATTAGACATCTTGTTTGATGGTGGCAAAACACCCTTCCAAAGTTGAGTTCACCTCACCCTATTCGGTTCACAAAAATCAATGGTTAAAATGACGTATAAAATACGACACACTTATCTAAAATTTTCAATAAAATTATTTCCATACTGTTTTAGGGGAAACCTCAATAGCTATAGACCATCGATCTATTCCCCTGTTACCCCCGCTCAACCCAGCTACACTCTTATTACCTTAAAGGAATTGTGAAGCAAATGGGTGAGCACAACTAGCCTACTAAAGAATATCATGACTAAAGATAATTAAATTATCAATAGCCTTTGTCAGTAATAAATCAGAGATTTAGAACATATGGTAGATGATAAAACTTTTCAATCATTGTGGCAGCGGAACAAGCAATCCATTAGAAGAGTCAAATAGACCATAAAGTCTATTATATTCTCTACGTTAAAAGTCCACCAATAATGTTTTATCCGAGTAACATCAATCAATAGTTCCTTTCCACAATCATGTGAATAACTCATAATCATAATTGTGATTTTAAATTCCTCTTCGCACCCAGGACGAAGATAATTTTCATCACCTATCTTTACCTGAAATATCAAAGATCATGGTTATACCAAATCACAGTTTTTATTTATAATCATACTAATAAATTCATCTTTACACTACGGGCCAAAGATATTCATTAACAGTTCATCTTTGAACTACAGGCCAAAGACATGCAACTGTATTTTAGAAGAGTCAAGTAGAGCATGATATCTACTGTCTTCTACGAATTAAAAGTTTATTATCAATATTTTATCGCTGAGACCCAACTCAATAAATAATCCACATCACCGAATTATCCATGAACTATGGGCCAAGGATATTCGTGTTTTCACCAATGGTAATGATCACGCTAAACAATAATTCATCTTTGTACCTTTGGCCGAAGAGAACGCATGGTCATGATCATACCAACAACTGTCGCTGAGACTCAGCTTAATAACTAGTATCACAACCACGAATTTTCCATGCCATACGGACCAAGGATATTCATGTAATCATCAATGGGTATGATTATACCGAATAATCCCTGGTCATAATCATACCAACAACTGTCCATCAATGCACTACAGGCCACTGAGGACTTTTACCACATCCTTTGTAACATTACGGGTCATGATTATACCGAATGATCCCTGGTCATAATCATACCAATCAACAGTCCATCTATGCACGTAAGCCAAAGATGACTTTCATCACAATATAAGTATGAGGATGATGACAATGATATAAGCATTAATCAAATGAAATCAAGGATAAATATTAAAGAATTTACAATTATCCAGAGTTTAAAAATATGCAAATTGTCAACATGATACTGCTTTGTGGAGTAAAATTCAAGACTAATATTCATGTATCAAAAATAATTTGGACAGAAAAGAAATATATTTTTTGGGTGAATATTACTCTGTAAATAGTACTTCAAAAATAGTACCCCGTGAATAGTACTTTGTGAATAGTACTTCGTGAATAGTACTTTATGAATAGTACTAGTGAATAATAACTCGTGAATAGTACCTTATATTCATAAATAGTACCGTATACGTGAATAGTGCCGTATACGTGAAAAGTACCAATGAATAATACTCCGTGAATAGTACTTATAAAAAGAAAATACAAAAGAAAACGATATTCCATGACGAGTACAAAAGAAATGATATCTCATACGAGTATAATAGAATATACTGAAATGAAATGGATTTTCACCATTATCACATGTAATCCACGTAGACAGATCATTTCCACAATTTAATAAAGAATGAATACAAAGGGTTATTCACTGTAACGACCCCAAAATTCATACAATTTAATTCTCGAATTTGGTCATTAATAATACATTCAACCTCTAATTTTACATCATTAAACGATAATACAACCATTGAAATTTGCAGAATAATTAAAATTTTCTATTATAAACTATCCTTGTTCCCTAAACCTTCAACCTTTACATCTAAATATCAGAATCATTTTAATAATATAATAGTTTACATCGCAAAACGATATTATAATTTAACATTAATACATTATTCGGAACCTTAAACATGGTTCAAATAATAATAACACAACCAAAGTGTATAAATCTTCAAGTATCACATCTGATTCATGTCTTTCAAGTAACACATAACTTTACCTTGAATCTTGAACCTGCAAAAGTGGTTATTTGCAAGGTTGAGCTCGACAGCCCAGCAAAATCTAACAGTTTTCATGCATCACATAGCACATAATAATATGCTCAACATATAACATACATGCTACAGTTCATATAACAAGTATAAAGATTGAGTCCTTACTCAATCAGCATGCTTTAATCAATCAACATAGTCATAAATTGACTTTAACATTTCAAACTTTTGACATATATATAACACATCATGCTCTTTGCAATAAAGATTTAAAATAGTTAATCATCAAGTTCACATAACAAATAGGAACTGAAAGACTTGCCTGATTTATAGTTTATGAACTATGATTTAACTGCTTAATGTTTATCTACATTTCATGTATTCCTACATTGTTATATAATCATGGATTCACATCCATTAGTCATATATCTCATACATTCTTAATATAATAGTAACGTTACATTATTTCCTAACTAGGTTTGTAAAACCTTTATTTCACTTTCCCATCATACTCTTAGAATAGCTAGGCATGTATAAGTATACCTTAACCATCCGTACTTGACATCAAATAGGTTGTGATCTATTTTCAAGTTCACATTCAAATTACTTAGCTCCATAATGATTTATTTCAATCAATAAGGCTTAACAACTCTCTTTAACAAGATTTGATGTTATAAGCTTTTAAATCATATATTTGTACTAATAAGCCTTTAATAGCTTGCTCACATGTATCTATCTCATTTACATGGACATAACATAGTTCATACTTTTAAAACATGCTTAATAACTTATGTCATGCTTGACTAGTTGAGTGCACATATCATTCATGTTTTAATAATTAGTTTACAAAAGATAATGGAGTTTGTCTTTGAAATCATTTTATCATGAATGATGTAGTATAGAAAATATAAGACAACTTTTAAAAACTCTTGTCATAAGTAACTAAGTCATGATAACGTCTTCTCAAGTTCAAAATCTACTTCATGTAGCATTTATGCACCTTAGTTCTATTATATTAAGTTTCTCTTGAAAACTTTTCTAACACAAGGTCTAACAAGTTTTATCATGAACAAGACACTATAAACACCATATCATGCTCATGTATAGTTGAACTCAATCATATATATAAACCACTATGTTCAGAACTTATAGAACATAAGTTTCCACAAGGTTTGTTTTTTTTTTTTCAAAATCTTTAAGTTTCTTTTCAAAACACATACTATGTCATGCCAATGCTTTCTATTATAAGCAAGGAAATTTTATATGTCATGTATTATATCATGCATTTTCATGTTATATCACTTAGAATAACATATTCCATCGTCGGGAGCACTATACTTGCGTATGTGCTCGATCGACGCCCTCCGATCGCCTTCGAATACGTAACAGTCACAAAGATGACTATTTTTACCCTTTAAAAAACCTCCAATTAAAACACTTAAAGAACAAAAGTTGTAGGTCTATTCGTCCTTGTTCCGGATCATCTTGAATCACCTCAATCAGAGTTCGTATGAAAACGTTATGGATGTTTTAGTAAAACATGTCTTATCAGATTTGTTTTCCAAAATTTAATAGGCAGACTACCCCCCCATCAGAGCGGGGGTTTTTACACTAGAGGGGCCCGCGGAACGGGGGTCCCTTCTGTTAATTCGCGAATTTTGATCCCGAACACTATAGAAAGCCAAATTAGGCCTACAAACTTCTTTCTAATCATCATAACATGAGTTATACTCATCAAAATGAGTTCATTTTTGATTCTATGGGTTTGTAACTCATAAAACTACAACATACCAAATACCCAACAATTAACATAAACATTAACTAACCCAAATATGAATTTAAAGCTTATGTTCATACTAATTTTAATGTTTTGACAATTTAGCGAATTCGGTCACTACGAATTCGTTTCTCAACCATTTTGATTCATTCAACATTTGTTGTTTTCGTTTCTTCACATACTAACATAATCCAACATTAATTTACGGATTATAACACATATTAGACATAAAATTTTGTACTTTCTTAAGCCATTTCATATATAACCACTGTTATTTCAATTTCTTCTTACAAACCAATTTATTGTAACCTAATCATCAAATAGCACTCACAAATGATGATTAATAGATTATAAACCACATACATACATGTATAACTCCCATGTGATAAACAATTTATAGAACATGATCATAAGAATTCAAACTGTAAACATTAGAAGTAAAGTATACCTTCAAACCCTAGTTGTAGGCTTAGCAAGAGATAGTGAACTCTCCTTCCTCTTGGCAAAATCACAGAAAACTCTCTCTCTCTCAAAACCTTTGTATTTCCTCTCTTCCTCACCAAGCTCAATACTAGCCTTAGGAAAAAGAACGCGTAACATATAACTGACTCCCTCTCCCCCCAACGTACGTCAGGTGAAGAAAATAAAAAGGCGTCAGTTAGAATAAACCAAAAGCCATAAGGCTGTGTTTGGTTACACACAATTTCTCCCATACTAGATTATTTTAATAATATTATATTATATAGTTTTTATTTGCTATACATGTAACCAATTTACATAACTTACAATGATAATTATAATAATTATAATTTTTATTATAATTCTTCTAATGATTAATAAATAATCATATATCAAATTTAATTAATAAATTTGACTTAAACATCGCTTTATTTAATTTACTTATTTTCTTTAATATTAAACAACTGATTTAATTTAATTAATTCATTAAATTAAATCTTCAAAGAATAAAATTTACCTTTGCTTTAACTTAATTATCACACGTAACTAAATTATTACACCACAATTTCATAAATTATTTATTTTTCTCAATAAATAAATTATTTAAAATATTTATTTAATTCATTAAATATTTAAGATTAATTACAAAATTCGCTTAATTCCTTCAATAGTTAACTCAACTATTAAACATCACTTTCTCAATATATGAATATATATTTCTCTTCACACCAGATTATATATTTCATAATATATAGCACGTATATATACATACTCAAACTCAAAATATCTCATAATAAGAATTTTAATTATTAAATTCCTATTTTAATAACTTATAAAAATTTGGGTTGTCAGATCCTTCCATCCTTATAAGGATTCCGAACAAAATCTCTTTCATAATTATCGTTAAATAACTTCAACACGTTAACTTAGCAAAAAGTTTTACATATATATATACTTCATTCATTTCTTCAACAACTTTTAGGTTTTATTACATAACCTTCAACTAAACACAGTCATATATCAAATATTATATATTCTTTAACCCATTCATTTCCTTTTCTAAGGATCGTTATCATAAACACTCGGGATATTACATTCACCCTTTCTTCTAAGAATTTCATCCTCAAAATTTTATTTATTAATCTTTATTCATTCAATCTATCAAAATAGATTTTACGTTAATACTTTATTCATTCATTGGGTTTTGCAACCAAATTCTTTCTCTAAGGATCTTTCTAAGATCATCATATTCATCACCTCTTCCTTTTCTAAGAGTTTCACATTTCTCTTCTTTCTAGAGTTTCAATTCTTTCTTGAAATTATTATGTTTTGCTTAATTTTCTCATCCTTTCCACTTTCACCTTTCAGAATAATAAGAATCTTCCACAATTGCTCAATAATTGGGAAGCGATATGAATAACAAGAATTTTAAAGATTCCAAATCATGCTGAGGGTCATAAGACCTTGAACTACGTCCACGGTTATAAGTACTCTTTTAACTTAAACCTTAATAGTCATTAGACTATAGGGACTCCCGTACTTAGGGTATTAAGCCCTTCGTACGATGTATTGTGCACTCTGTCCACGGTTATAAGTACTCTTTCAACTTAAACCTTAATACATATTAGACTATAGGGACTCCGTGCATTTAGGGTGATCACCCTTCGTACCATGTATTGTGCACAAACATCTAAATGCTTCCGTGTAATCCCCTATAAAAAGGTTGTTCATCTCAGCTTTTCAACATCTGAATCCGCACAAAAACAATTTGGTTTGGCATAACTTCTCAAGAAACACTTGAATTTTATGATCATCTTTCAATATTTGTCTAGCTGAATCAAATAGTATAGACTTCTACAACAATTCGGACAGCAATCGAAATATACATATATATATATATATATATATATATTCTCATATCTTAAAGAAATATCAAAAATCCTTTTCTGGAGTCATGATTATGACGTTGTCATACTACATCTCACCATAATGGGTTGACGATCATATGATCACATCCAACACCAGGTTCCAATGCATTGATGACTTCATCGTTTATCATATCACTCGATACATATAGTTAAAATATATTTTGAAAATTAAAAAATTCATTTTTTTCTAGCCAAAATAAACAGCATAGATACGCAAATAATAACATTGTTTTAAAAAAATTCTTTGGTTCACTAGTGTGATCCAACATTATTCAAAAATTAAAAGTACAACCATCGGCACAAAGTCAATAAATTTCAAAAATCAAGTGAAGCTAGAAGATTTGGAATATCTAATTTTCTCCATCAATTTCAATCTTTACACTAAATATTCTTGTATTTCAACTTACAGTCCTCTTATATCCCCAATATAGTTCATCAAACTTACCGCACATTGGAAGTTCAGGAACTTGCCACAATAATATGAATTTAAGAACTTATCCTAGTCAGACCATATGCGTCCATTCGTTGAGGGGTTCATAACATACCATATTATTATGAGTCACGAACTTACCACATGCTTTAGTTTTAAGAACCGCACCTAATCCTAATAATATCTGACTAATCTTAATAGTTTTTAACTATCAAATATACACATGAGAAAAGAATCACCTTTTCACCCCATATACATTGATAGTGTGACACCGACATTCTAATGATTATCAATGTGATAAACTGAGTGCAAGCACAAAACCCTCTCTCATACAAAGGTTTGTACAACTCAGCCATCACATGAGTCCTCAATTGAAATCCCACCTAACTCTATCTTGCTCTTAACTTGCTCAATACGAATTCCTCGCATCATATAATCTATAACTCCTCGTGAGTTTATCTCGTACTATATCATAGTACATTAACTTCATAGCATCAAGCTATAATTATTCAAACATTACAGACCATCTTTCTTTTATAACTTAAACTGATCACATCGTGATATTATTCTTTAATCATCTCCCTTAAAATTCGTTTCTTAACTCATGATCGTTTTGTTTTACAATCCTCTTTCTTTCCTTTTTTCATTATTTACGATTTTGTTTATGCTTTTAATCTTCCAGACTTTGTCTATTCATCATTATTCGTTATCTTGGCTATTGGAGTTAGGAAACTCCCATATCTTATCTTTATATCTCTTCAAGATTCTTCTTTGAATTTTCTTGTTTATAAAACAATTCTTCCTTTAAGAATTTCTAACTTCATTTACATTGCTCAACATTTCATTTAAGTTCCACATTTTTATCATACGTATCCATTTCTATACTTGGCACACAACGAGTCTCTAATAGTTTCAATATGGTAAACTGAGTGGTTTCCCACAAACAACCAACAAACTAGGTTCCGAGTTGCTAGTTTGTATATACCTCCGCTCTATGAAGGAATCGTTTAGCCCAGATACCATACATCAACTATTAAAGACTACAATTGTACCATACTTAAATATAACTTTTTGATTCTTAACTTCTTTATCATCTTCTCCTTTATTCTCTAAGGTTATAGCCTAGGGTACTCTTATTTAAGGTTTATAACCTACAACTTTGATACCAACTGTAACGACCCCAAAATTCATACAATTTAATTCTCGACTTTGGTCATTCATAATATATTCAACCTCTAATTTTACATCATTAAACGATAATACAACCATTGAAATTTGCGGAATAATTAAAAATTTCTATTATAAACTATCCTCGTTCCCAAAAACTTCAACCTTTACATCTAAATATCTCAGAATCATTTTAATACTATAATAGTTTACATCGCAAAACAATATTACAATTCAACATTAATACATTATTCGGAACCTTAAACATGGTTCAAATAATAATAACACAACCAAAGTGTATAAATCTTCAAGTATCACATCTGATTCATGTCTTTCAAGTAACACATAACTTTACCTTGAATCTTGAACCTCAAAAAAGTGGTTATTTGCAAGGTTGAGCTCGACAACCCAAAGAAAATCTAATAGCTTTTCATGCATCACATAGAACATAATAACATGCTCAACATATAACATACATGCTACAGTTCATATAACAAGTATAAAGATTGAGTCCTTACTCAATCAGCATGCTTTAATCAATCAACATAGTCATAAATTCACTTTAACATTTTATACTTTCAATATATATATAACACATCATGCTCTTTGCAATAAAGATTTAAAATAGTTAATCATCAAGTTCACATAGCAAATAGAAACTGAAAGACATGCCTGATTCGTAGTTTATGAACTACGACTTAACTGCTTAACGCTTATCTGCACTTCGTGTATTCCTACACAGTTATATAACCATGGATTCACATCCATTAGTCATATATTTCATGCATTCTTAATATAATAGTAACGTTACATTGTTTCCTAACTAGGTTTGTAAAACCTTTATTTCACTTTCTCATCATACTCTTAGAATAGCTAGGCATGTATAATTATACCTTAACCATCCGTACTTGACATAAAATTGGTTGTGATCTATTTTCAAGTTCACATTCAAATTACTTTGCTCCATAATGATTTGTTTCAATCAATAAGGCTTAACAACCTTCTTTAACAAGATTTGATGTTATAAGCTTTTAAACCATATATTTGTACTAATAAGCCCCTAATAGCATGCTCACATGTATCTATCTCATTTACATGGACATAGCATAGTTCATACTTTTAAAACATGCTTAATAACTTATGTCATGCTTGACTAGTTGAGTGCACATATCATTCATGTTTTAATACTTAGTTTACAAAAGATAATGGAGTTTGTCTTTGAAATCATTTTATCATTAATGATGTAGTATAGCACATATAAGACAACTTTTAAAAACTCTTATAATAAGTAACTAAGTCATGATAACGTCTTCTCAAGTTCAAAACCTACCTCATGTAACATTTATGCACCTTAGTTTTATTATATCAAGTTTCTCTTGAAATCTTTTCTAACACAAGGTCTAACAAGTTTTATCATGAACAAGACACTATAAACACCATATCATTCTCATGTATAGTTGAACTCAATCATGTATATAAACCACTAAGTTCAGAACTTATAGAACATAAGTTTCCACAAGGTTTTTTTTTCAAAATCTTTAAGTTTCTTTTCAAAACACATACTAAGTCATGCCAATGCTTTCTATTATGAGCAAGGAAATTTTATATGTCATGTATTATATCATGAATTTTCATGTTACATCACTTAGAATAACATATTCCATCGTCGGGAGCCTTATACTTGCGTATGTGCTCGATCGACGCCCTTCGACCGCCTCCGAATACGTAACAGTCACAAAGATGACTATTTTGACCCTTTCTAAAGACCTCAAATTAAAACACCTAAAGAACAAACGTTGTAGGTCTATTCGTCCTCGTTCCAGATCCTCTTGAATAACCTCAATCGGAGTTCGTATGAAATCGTTATGGTTGTTTTAGTAAAATGTGTCCTGTTAGATTTTTTTTCCAAAATTGGCTAGGCAGACTACACCCCTCCCCTCTCCAGGGCGGGGATTTTTACACTAGGGGGCCTACAAACTCCTTTCTAATCATCATAACATGAGTTATACTCATCCAAATGAGTTCATTTTTTATTCTATGGGTTTGTAACTCATAAAACTACAACATACCAAATACCCAACAATTAACATAAACATTGACTAACCCAAATATGAATTTAAAGTTCATGTTCATACTAATTTTAATGTTTTGACAATTTAGCGAATACATTCTCTACGAATTCATTTCTCAACCATTTTGATTCATTCAACTTTCGCTATTTTCGTTTCTTCACATACTAACATAATCCAACATCAATTTACAGATTATAACACATATTAGACATAAAATTTTGTACTTTCTTAAGCCATTTTCATACATAACCACTGTTATTTCAATTTCTTCCTACAAACCAATTTCTTGTAACCTAATCATCAAATAGCACTCACAAATGATGATTAACATATTATAAACCACATACATACATGTATAACTCCCATGTGATAAGCAATTTACAGAAGATGATCATAAGAATTCAAACTATAAACATCAGAAGTAAAGTATACCTTCAAACCCTAGTTGTAGGCTTAGCAAAAGATGGTGAACTCTCCTTCCTCTTGGCAAAATCACAGAAAACTCTTTCTCTCTCAAAACCTTTGTATTTCCTCTCTTCCTCACCAAGCTCAGTACTAACCTTAGGAAAAAGAACGCGTAACATATAACTGACTCCCTCTCCCCCCCAACGTACGTCAGGTGAAGAAAATAAAAAGGCGTCAGTTAGAATAAACCAAAAGCCATAAGGCTGCGTTTTGTTACACACAATTTCTCCCATACTAGATTATTTTAATAATATTATATTATATAGTTTTTATTTGCTACACCTATAACCAATTTACATAACTTACAATTTTAATTATAATAATTATAATTTTTATTATAATTCTTCTGATGATTAATAAATAATCATATATCTAATTTAATTAATAAATTAGACTTAAACATCGCTTTATTTAATTTACTTATTTTCTTTAAAATTAAACAACTCATTTAATTTAATTAATTAATTAAATTAAATCAATCAAAGAATAAAAAATTCACCTTTGCTTTAACTTAATTATCACACGTAACTAAATTATTATACCACAAATTCATTTTTTCTCAATAAATAAATTATTTAAAATATTTATTCAATTCAATAAATATTTAAGATTAATTATAAAATTCATTTAATTCCTTCAATAGTTAACTCAACTAGTAAACCTCACTTTCTCAATATATGAATATATATTTCTCTTCACACCAGATAACGTATTTCAAAATATATAGCACGTATATATACATACTCAAACTCAAAATATCTCATAATAAGAATTTTAATAAATGTAAAAATTCGGGTTGTCACATTCACCATGCATGGTGTAGTCCACATAGATAGGTTATTCCAACAAAATAATAAAGACTGGAACAACAGAAGAATTTCACCATGCACGCGGTAGTCCGTGTAGACATTTTATTCCACCAGAATAATAAAGAATGGAACAATAAAAGAATTTCACCATGCATGCAGTAGTCCGCGTAGACATGTTATTTCACCAGAATAATAAAGAACAGAACAATAGAAGAATTTCACCATGCATGCGGTAGTCCGCGTAGACAGTTTATTCCACAAGAATAATAAAGAATGGAACAACAGAAGAATTTCACCATGCATGCGGTAGTCCGCGTAGACAGGTTATTCCAACAGAATAATAAAGATTGGAATAACAACTCTTTCGAGTATTGAAAGAAAATAACTCTCTTCATGAATACGAAAAAAATAATACCCCTTATGACTGTTGAACGAAAATAATATTCCTAAAAATATTGAACGAAATTATATTCCTTACGAATATTGAACAAAAATAATATTCATACGAATACGAAAAATAATATTTCTTCAGAATATGAAATAAATAATACCCCTTATGATTGTTGAACGAAAATAATATTCCTACAAATATTGAACGAAATGATATTCCTTACGAATATTGAAGGAAAATAATATTCATACGAATACAAAAAATAATATCTCTTCAAAATATGAAATAAATAATACCCCTTACCTCAGAAGAAGACTGGATACTGGAATAGTGAAGTAGCATACTTCTTTTCTTCTTTCTCTCTATAGTTTCTCTCTCTATAATTGATCTTGTGAGTTTTAGTGAATTGATGAGAATGAAGGAAGAATGAGCTTCTATTAATAGGAAAATATAGTTTCGATAATTGCACATTTTGGGGCTCGAAATATTACAGTATAATACCTTCATCTTTTCTTTCATTTTTAATTTAGTCGTGCAAGTATTATCAAATTTGCACCACCTCCCCTAATAGTACATCATGTGAATCAATAGTACAATCACGTGACTCAATAGTTCTATACATGTGAAAAAAATAATTACAGTATAGTACCTTCATCTATACCTCCATTTTTTAATTTAGTCATGCAAGTATTATCAATCTTGCACCACCTCCCCTAATAGTACATGCATGTGAATCAATAGTACACACATGTGAACAAAGAGTTATAAGCATGTGAATTAATAGAACTTAATTGCCCATTTATCCGATTAATTACCTGATTGGTCAATATAACCTCCAGACATCGATTATTATCAAAATAGATGTACATTTCCACTAACACTAATAATCCCAACACAATGGAAATATCAATTTCATCTTTAATCAACACGAATTTATTCATCATAAATATTATAACTCATAATATTTAACAACCAGATCATTCTCAGGAAAGAGGGGGCCTTCCGATAAGGATTTCTCCCTATTGGCGCGCAATTAGGTGACCAAACTCCTTTCCTCGATAGAACTTTCTAGACATCGTCAATATTGCAAATAATAATATGAATAACTTTTTCGTCTCAATTATTGATTTAATAATATAAAATATTATGCAGATGATACTGTGATAATAATTGAATTAATAATATGAGAGATATTATGCAGTAATTACTATAGCAATAATTGAGTATAACTGAGTGACTTCTCACGTAAGCATCAATAATCAATATTATGTGCTACTATGCAACCACGCGTATTACTGTACTTTTACTATCGGGTAGTTCAACAGTTTAACGGTAAAACTTTCAACCGTTATTTTTATAAAAAGAGATTTCTATCATTTTCTAACTACGACAATACTTCCGTTGTGCAGTCCACCAATGATTATGCCATCGTGCGAATATTCCATGTTAAAATGAATATTCCCCGACCAATCGAATATTCTCCGACACAACGAATATTTTATATCAACTTGCTTACTTTGCAAAATTTTCACACATCACCCTTAACTTTAACCCTTTCTCAATTTAACCATTTACTAAATAAAATAATAATTATAAGAAAATTTAATAGTTTCATTTCATAAAATTCGGGATCTCACAAAATATATATATTTTTTTTCTAACATTCAATTCTTTTAAGAATTTCTGAGATGCATAGTTAATTAATTATTTTTGTATTAAAATGTCGCACATGATTTTATTGTGCTACTTGGTACTTCATACCATTAACTGTACTCTCATCATATGATTTTAATAATGTCATACATTACAATAATGTTCCATACCATATCTACAATAATAACAAATTTTTTCAAACTCACACTTAGTGTAATTGCGCTTGATTTGTATTGCAGAAGGGATCACCAGTCTTGGGGTCCCTCGGTAGTGCCAAACTGGTTTATCTTCATGCCAGTTCCAACATCTACCACCATTCCAGTTTCACATAGCATGAATTAAATTCCAAATTGACAATACTACTAGTTAAGGATCATATCCATTTCATGCATGGAGTTATACAATTACACATAATTAATCTTTCTCTTATTAAACCGTTCCTCTATTAATTCACTTAGTGATTCTCTTAGTCCTTCATTATGCCACCCTAGGCAATTATGATAAACTTCACATTAAGATCTTCACCAGTCTCATCACAATACTTTGCTGTCATATAGATCTCAATACTTTACTTAACTGAATCGAGTTTCTATAATTCATGCTACAGTAACATTTAATTATATTCAAATAAATATTCGACTTTCATTAATTTATTTATTAATAATATTTAGAAATTCTCGGGTATTACATCCTCCCCCTCCCCTTATAAAAATTTCTTCCTCAAAATTGGTACAAGGTTACATAAATAGATGGGGATAATCCCTCCTCATTTTATCCTCTAACTCCCATGTAGCTTCCTCGACGTTGTGGTTTTGCCAAATTACTTTTATAGAAGCTATAGTTTTATTTCTCAAAGTTTTCTCTTTTATATCTACTAGTTGGACAGGAATTTCCTCGTACGTTAGATTATTCTCTACTTGAATTGGCTCATAAGATATCACGTGCTTATGATCAGGCTTGTACGGACGCAACACAAAAATGTGAAACAAATTGTGAATGTGTTCCAACTCCGATGGTAAGGCTACTTTTTATGCCACTTCTCCCACTCGCTTCAATACCTCAAATGGTCCTATGAACCTCGGACTCAACTTCCTTTTCTTATCAAATCATATCTTCTCTGTCCAAGGCGATACTTTTAAAAACACATAACTTTCGACTTCAAAGTCACGATTTTGATGATGAAAATCTACGTATTTCTTCTGGCGATCTTGTGCAGCTACTAGTTTAGCTTTTATCATTGTCACTATGTTGGCTATTTGTTGGACTAATTCTGGTCCGAGCATTTTTCACTCTCCGACTTCATCCCAACACAACCGTGTTCTACACTTTCTCCCGTAAAGAGCTTCGTACAGTGGCATGCCGATACTTGCATGATAACTATTGTTGTAAACAAATTCTATTAAGCGCAAGTGGTCGTCCCAGATCCCTTTGAAGTCCATCACGCAAGCTCTAAGCATGTCTTCTAAAGTTTGTATGGTTCACTCACTATGTCCATTGGTTTGTGGATGATAAGCGGTACTCAATCTTAATTGTATCCCCATTCTCTCTTGCAAGCTTCTCCAAAAATTTGACGTGAAGCGCATGTGTCGATCAGAGACAATCGATACCGGCACTCCATGTCGCGAAACGATCTCCTTTTACATACAACTTTTCTAATTGATTCAAGTTGAAATGAATCTTTATCGGTAGAAAATGAGTTATCTTCGTTAGTCGATCGATGATAACCCAAATGGTGTCATAACCTTTCTACGTAACTGGAAGTCCTACCACGAAATCCAACGTGATGTTCTCCCATTTCCACTCTGGTATCTCTAATTGTTGAAGTAGACAGCTCGGCCGCTGGTGCTCTACTTTGACTTGTTGACAAGTAAGACATCTACTACCGCTATCTGTAACTTCTCGTTTTAGATTGGGCCACCAAAAGTGTTGTCAAAGATCTCGATACATCTTCATGCCTCCTAGATGAATAGAATATGTCGTAGTGTGTGCTTCATGCAATATCGCTTCTCTCAATTCAGTTACAACTAGCACCCATACTCGACCTTTAAATCTCAATATACCGTCCTTATCCACCTTAAACCTTCCTTCCTCATTTTCTACTATTCTCTTATTTATCTTCTTGAATTCTTCATCTCTTTTTTGTGATTCCTTTACTCTATGCAATAATGTTGGATGAGCTTCCATCACAAACAATCTTCCCTCGAACTCTCCCGGTTCCTTCACTTCCAGTTCCAATTTCTCCATTTCTCTTATTAACTCTTCCTGGGTTATTAATTTGAACAATTTCTCCCTTCTATTTCTACTTAAAGCATCGGCTATCACGTTAGCCTTTCCCAGGAGATAAAGAATCTAACAATCATAGTCCTTGATTAATTCCAACCACCTTCTTTGTCTCATATTTAACTCCTTCTGTGTGAAGATATATTTCAAACTCTTGTGGTCCGTGTATATCTCATATTTTTCTCCATATAAATAGTGTCTCCAAATCTATAATGCAAAAACTATTGCCACTAACTCCAAGTCAAGAGTAGGGTATCGTTTTTCATAATCCTTCAATCGTCGTGATGCATACGCAATGACCTTACCATGTTGCATTAGCACACAACCAAGTCCCTTGTGTGATGCATCACTATACACCACAAATCCTCTTGTATAATCTGGTAATGATAATACATGCGCCTCTCTTAACTTCATCTTCAACTCTTAGAAACTCTCTTCACATTTCTCCGTCCAAATAAACTTCACTATTTTCCTCATTAAATTGGTCAACGAGGTCGCTATCTTAGAAAAATCTTGGATAAGTCTTCGATAGTACCCAACTAACCTTAAGAAACTTCTTACCTCTATTGGCGTCTTCAGTTGTTCCCAATTGCTTACCGCTTCTACTTTTGCAGGATCTACTGAAATTCTATTTTGGTCTATCATGTGTCCTAAAAATTGAACCTTCTCCATCCAAAATTTGAACTTCAAAAATTTCGTGTACATCTTCTCCCTTCTCAATGCTTCTAATACCATCTTCAAATGTTCAGCGTGTTCTTCCTTGGTTTTTAAATAAATCAAAATTTTGTCGATAAATACTACTACGAACTTATCTAAGTATGGCTTGAAAACTCGGTTCATCAAGTCCATAAATGTTGCCAGAGCATTTATCAACCCGAATGACTTCACCAGAAATTCGTAATATTCATAGCGAGTTTGGAACACCGTCTTTAGTATATCCTCCTCTCGTACCTTCAACTGGTGATATCCCGTTCGTAAATCTATATTGGAAAAACACTTCGCTCCTTTCAGTTGATCAAAAAGGTCGTATATCCTTGGCAACAGATATTTATTCTTAATTGTTACTCGGTTTAACTCTCGATAGTCGATACAGAGCCTCATCGATCCATCCTTCTTCTTTACAAACAACACTGGTGCTCCCCAAGGAGACACACTTGGCCGAATGTAACCCTTATATAGCAACTCTTGCAATTGTATCACCAATTCTTTCATTTCTACTGGCGCCATACGATATGGGTATTTCAAAATCGGTGTAGTTCCAGGTGCTAAGCCTATTAAGAATTTGATTTCTCTGTCAGGTGGAAGACCAGGCAAATCATCTGGAAATATGTGTTGGAAATCTCTGACTATCGATATTTTTTTTATTTTTACTCCGTTCTTCTGAGTATCTACTATATAGGCCAGATAACCTAAACATCCTTCTCTTAATAATTTCTTGGCCTGCATCATCATAAGGCAACATGATTGCTTAAGCGATGAGATACCGTAAAACACTACTTTAGACGAATTTGGAGTCTGAAGGTTCACACTTTTCTTTTGATAATCAATTATCACAGCGTGGCTGGATAACCAATCCATTCCTAGTATCACGTTAAATTCTCTCAATTTAATCAGAATTAAGTCTATGGTAAATTTTTTACCTCTAATGTTTGCACAATAGTTCCGGTAAACAAATTCTACTAGAATTATTTCCTTATTCCAAACTTCTATGTTCAAAGGATTTCCTAACCGTTCTTGGGGTAGGCTTAATCGTCTAGCAAATTCTTTAGACATAAATGAACATGTATCACCCAAATCGAATAATATATAGGTATTTATATTATTGATCGGGATAATACCTAACACCACATCCTTCGCAGCTAATGCGTCCTGGACAATCATGTTAAATGTTCTAGCAATGGGTCAGTTAGATTGTGATGGTCCGCCGATCATAAGCTTGTTGCCTCCTCCCTAATGGCCGCTTCCTCCTCTGCTCCCCTTCTTGGGACAGTCCTTGATCTGGTGTTCGGTGGAACCACAAGCGAAACATCCCTTGATCTTCTTTGGCTTTGGGCAGTTTGACGAAATATGCCCCTCTTGGCCGCAGTTATAACAAACACTGCACCCTTTCCAGCACTCTCCTTGGTGGTTCTTTCCATATTTCGAGCATCCCATTGCTCTTTTCTTAAACCCTCCATGAAAACTTCTTACTTGATGATTGTTTTTGTTGTTGTTATTATCCCATTTCCTTTTCCCTATGTTGCTTCCTCCACTACTATTATTCCCTCCATGAGTATCTCCCCTAGTATTCTTATTCTTCTTTTCCTTGTTGTATTGACTCAATGCCTCGCTACATCCCTCGACAATGATAGCCTTTTCCTTATTGAGGTGAGGTGCATGAAAACTGTTAGATTTGCTGAGCTTTCGAGCTCAACCTTGCAAATAACCATTTTTGTAGGTTAAGGATTGAAGGTAACACTATGTGTTACTTGAATGACGTGGATCAAAAATAATACACGAAGATTAATATTTTAGCTAAAGTTGTTATTTCTTTAAACCATGATTAAGATTCATGAGATGTACTAAATGTTTTATGATGTATAGTTTTATGTTGAGTTTTAAAGTTAAAGTTTGAGTTGTACAATGTATAAAAGATATCGATTTGATATGTAAGTATATATATATATATATTAACTATGATAAAGTGAATCATGGATTATATATGATTCAAAGACATGTAGATGATAAAGGTTTTGATTCAGGGAATTAAAGTAAGAATACAGAAAAGTTTTAATTATTTCGCATTTTATCAAGTTTAACATCAAATAATGATGTAAAATCAGAAGTTAGACGTATTTTTAACGACCAAAGTCGATAATTGAATTGTATGAATTTTGGGGTCGTTACAGTTGGTATCAATGCTGATAGGTTAGAAATCTTAGGTATCAAGTTTAACATCGAATAATGATGTAAAATTAGAAGTTAGACGTATTGTTAACGACAAAAGTCAATAATTAAATTGTATGAATTTTGGGGTCGTTACAGTTGGTATCAAAGCTGATCGATAGGTTATAAACCATAGGTAAGAGTACCTTAGGCTATAACCTTATAGAAGAGATGTGAAGATGATAAAGAATTAGCTCAAATAGAGTTTGAACAATAAGAAGTAATCTAAGAAATTTATAGAGAAGGAATTAAAACATGCTTGAGTGTATTCAAAGAAGAATCTCGTAGAGTTATAAGGAATATGAATGTGGGGTTACCCAACTCCAATAATAAGGATGTAAGGTAATAATAAATAGACAATGTCTATAAGAAGAGAGTGATAAATAAGTTAAGAATAAAAAGTTATTAAGTATGGTACAATCATACTCTTTAATAGTTGATGTATGGTATCTAGACTAAACGATTCCTTCATAGAGTGGAGGTATATATAAACTAGCAACTCGAAACCTATTTTGTTGGTTGTTTGTAGGAAACCACTCAGTGTACCATATTGAAACTATTAGAGACTCGATGTGTACCAAGTATAAAAAATGGATATGTATGATGAAAATGTGGAATGCAAATGAAATGTTGAGCAATGTAAATGAAGTTAGAAATTTTTAAAGGAAGAATTGTTATATAAACAAGAAAAATCAAAGAAGAATCTTGAAGAGATATAAAGATAAGAAATGGAAGTTACCTAACTCCAATAGCCAAGATAACGAATAATGATGAATAGACAAAGTCTGTAAGATTAAAAGCATAAATGAAATCATAAATGATGAAAAGGGAAAGAAAGAGGATCGTAAAACAAAACAATCACGAGTTAAGAAAAGAATTTTAAGGGAGATGATTATAGAATAAGATCACGATGTGATCTATTTAAGTTATAAAAGAACGATGGTCTGTAATGTTTGAATAATTATAGCTTGATGCTATGAAGATAATGTACTATGATATAGTACAAGATAAACTCATGAGGAGTTATAGATAATGTGATACGAGGAATTCGTATTGAGTAAGTTAAGGGCAAGTTAAGAATAAGTTAGGAGTAAGGTAATTTTAGGTGGGATTTCAATTGAGGACTCATATGGTGACTAAGTTGTATAAACCTTTGTATGGGCAGAGATTTTGTGTATGTACTTGGTTTATCACATTGATAATCATTGGAATGTCGGTGTCGCGCTATCAATGTATATGCGGTGGAAATGTGATTTTTGTTTTATGTGTATATTTGATAGTTAGAGGCTTTTAAGGTTAGGTTAGATGATATTAAGATTAGGTACGGTTCTTAAAATTAATGCATATGGTAAGTTCGTGACTCATAATCATATGGTATGTTTTGAACTCCTCGGCGAATGGACGCCTATGGTCTGACTAGGATAAGTTCTTAAACTCATATTATTGTGGCATGTTCCTAAACTTCCAAAGTGTGGTAAGTTTGATGAACTATACTGGGTATAAAAAACTTCTAAGGTAAGAACTAAAATTATTTGGTATGGTGAGCATCGATGCTGCTAATAATAGTAGAATGATTAAGTAACGAAGCTGTGGAGTAAGAATTTAAGATGATGGAGGAAAAAATGGATATTCTAAATCTTCTAGCTATGCTAGTTTTTTGAAATTATTGACTTTGTGTTGATGTTGCACTTCTTCATTTTTGAAAAATGTTGGAACATATGATTGAATCAATGGTTTTTAAAACAGTGTTGTTATTCTTTTGTCTATGCTAATTGTTTCGGCTAGATAAAAATAATTTTAAACTATTAAAATGTATTTTGTATAATCGTGTACACCATTTGATATGGTGTAGAAATAATAAATGATTGAGTAATCAATGCAATTGAACTTGGTGTTGGATGTGATCATCGGATCATCAGCCTACTATGGTATGATGTAGTATGACGAAGTCACAAATGACGGAATCCTCAATGTACTATTAAGACGGTACGGTATCATGACATCATAAAAAGTTTTTATTTGGTTTTCTTTAAACTGAGAAAGGTATACTATGACGCCCCCAAATTCTCTACATTTACTGTAGCCAATTTGGTGCTCACGTAAATATTCTATAAGATAATAATTCCTATAAATCCAAGATTCACAATACTCATAGTAAATAGTAGTTCTCATCAGAACAATCATTGTAACTGAGTACCCTCACTAGGATGTACATGTTTAGTATTTCATAGATATTTCTTCCATATCTATAATTCTTATCTATCTGACCTCCATAGTATTAATGGTAGGGTTCTTGAAATTGAGTGAAGCGCTACCTCAGTACATCAGAGAAGCCCAATGACTGTTAAAACTATCATTCAGATATATAGTTCATATAGATACTGTACACTTTTCTAATTCTATTAGAATAACAACTAAATACTTCAACTAATATTACACTAAACCAATAATATACTGTTACATTGATTCAAAAGGTCGTTACTATTACATTATAGTTCTCAACAGGGTATCCATGTCTTAAGCCTTTTTATCCACAATACTAGAACTGCTGGAATATATTCTTTCTATCTGCAAATGAAGAAAATATTTGCAAGGATGAGCTACAGAAAGCTCAGCAAGTTTTGAACAATAAACGAATGTTATACATATATCAATTCTGAAATAAATGAACATAAAGTTCAGAGTTTTTCCACACACACCAAAATTGGATTGAATGAACATAAAGTTCAGAGTAGTGCCATAAATATATACTGAGGTTTTTCAGCCAAACCCTGCCCATTTCGAATATCTGTCAGTTCTATAAACTTAGAAATTCGGGTTGATCCGCTCAACCAAACAAAACTAGGAGTATGCATATCATCCTCTAAATATTATCCGATCATTGATATAAATGTCGGAGACAGCTTACAACTACCAAGGACAACCATAATTGCCCACCGTCTGTCCATGACTGCTGGTTCTAATAGTGTCAGTATATATTTCGGTACCAAACAAAATTGGTTTCTCACAAACTATGCTTTGATATCAAATCAAATGCATTTTTTTGTAATAATAACTCATATGACTTGGTTATGTTTGAATAAGAAATCATAACCTTTGAATAACAGAATTCATAAACACTATGTATCACCAGATCATAACTGATAAATATCAAATTTTCATTTAATAAAGTAATTTAAATGAAGCTAACATTTGAAATATGAGGTGCAGAAAAACTTGCCTGCCCGACGATCAACTAATTAATAATACTCAGAACTGTCTACACAACCTAAATATGTTCATTACAGTAATTAGAACAAATAACAAATTATATTTAATCAATTTAGTAGTGTTTGGGTTGTATTCGATGTCTATTCGGTATTTTATAACTTGATCGGATAGTTATTGTATTATTTTTCGAGTAAACTTTGTCTAAGAGTTTATATATTACTTTAAGTATTATTTATAATAATTTGTAGAGGATTAAAACTAATTTTCAATTATTAAAATTAATTTTAACTAATTTATTAATAATCAAAATGACTTTAGAGTCATTAATATTATTTTAAGTAATTAATAATCAGTTGTAATGATTTTTAAATCATCACTATTATTTACAAATAATTTTACTATTATTGATAATGATTTTTAAATCGTTATTTTCATTTTTAAATAATTTAATATTATTTAAAATGATTTATTATTATTTAAAATGATTTATTATTATTATCTAATTTATTACCAATTAAAATGATTTTGGTAGTCATTAATATAATTATTAAATATTCATAATAATTATTAAATCATCAATATTATCTTTAAATAATTTATTATCACCGATAATGATTTTTAAATCATTAGTTTTCATTTATTATTATTTAAAATAATTTATTATCATTTTTATTAATTTATTAAATAGCATTATTAATTAATTTTATTATCATTAATATTCAAATAAATTTAATATTAATGAAATTTCATGTCAAAATATTAAAACTTATTTACCATAATTTAAAATGTATTTTAGGAATTAATTATTAATTTATAATAATTATTTGGTATTTATTTCTATTTATAATATTATTTTTATTATTTTTAAACCAAACTGTCGCTAAAGGTCACTTATAGTGACAGAATTGTCGCTATTGGTGTTCTTCACCAACTAAAAAACACGACAGTCAACGTCGAGTAGATAGTTTTGACCGACTTTAATTACTAACTTAATGTGTTTTTCGATCTTGGAAATTGTTCAAGGGTGTAGTACTGATGTAGTACTATAGATATGAAATCAGTGGGTGATCTAATCTTCATTATTTTAGCATGTTATAGATGGTTAAAGTAGCTTCGAAGTATGATCTTGAGTTTCTGGGCAACCCAGAAACTCGATCAGTGTTCTACCCCCTTCTTTCAAAGCCTAATATCTTTGATCCTACGTATTATATAAGTGTTATAATGTAACTATTATATAGTATGTGTGTTATACTACAATAAAACAACAATTTATACGTCAAAGTAACATCAGAAGATCAAGATTAAACCGTCAAACCGGGTCGCCGGACCTCTAAGAACTTTCGGTTACCCGTAAATGAAAATCAGCTTTTGAGACCCTACTTTTAATCTATCATATCTTGAACTCGTTTGATGTAATGAGTGATATATTTCCATAGGCTGGTAGTCTACATGACAGGGTTCAAGATTGTTTCACTTATATGGTTCGAACACTTGTCAGATTGAAGATCAGAGCCTTTAAACATCTTTCAGACACTTTTCTTGAGTTCTGGGTTTTCCAGAATTTACAAACCTGTTAGGTCAACGTGTTTTGACCACTAATATCTTGCAATATACACACCATATGATACTGTTTTCACTTCTAGATTACTAAGCTCACGACATACTACAAATATAATACATCAAATAACTCAAACATCTAATGATTTGATTTTAAGGGTCCGACATTCTATTGTCGACAAGATTTTAGGGTCATGACTGTTTTCTCAAATCTTCATTTTGAAGCTTTTAACTGTTATGGATTGGTGTTTTAGCAACCCAGATCACTTATTAAAATGTTATATCATATATATAAATATTAAATCACAACTTTTAATATAGCTTCCAAGATCTAGGATTAGGGTTTGTATTCTTACCTTTTAAGCAAAACTTTGATTCCTTCCTTTATGATTCTGATCCGGCTGGCTATGGGCTGATTTGGGGTGATAACATGAGATATTTTAAGTGTAGAATTTGTGAGGCTAGAGAGCATAAGTATAGCCACACATGGGTATTTAAAGTAAGGGTTAAATGGATTTTAATCCATCTTAAGTTTGATTCATTGCATCCAATTGTTGCTAGATGTCATGTTATGGCTGGTGTAGTATAATTTAACACATATGGCAAATCTTTAGAGTGGTGAGTCATAGATTTAAGCTTATCACCAGAATTTGGAAGATAAAGGGTATTTTATCAACTTCCTATGTACTAAGGGTAATTTTATGATTTCCCATTCAACCTTGAGGATAATTTGGTCATTTATATATATTGGATTTAGACACATGGCAAATCTTGGTGGTGAGTCACCAAGATTTGTGTTTATCTTTTGTTAAAAGATAAGTCCCTGGCAACGGCGCCAAAAACTTGTTGGGTAAAATCTAATTACGCACAACACGCAAGTATACGTGGTCAACAAGTAATACAGTGAAAGTAGAGTATCGTTCCCATGAGGAATTATTAATACAAATTACCAAATATTAACCCTTAACCAAACTAATTTTATTTAGACAACTAATTTAAGATTATGAATTAAATTATCTAATTACACTAATTCTAATTACCACTAATTAAAAATTAGATTATGGAGATTTAAAATCACAACTTCACTTATTATTTCATTTAAGTTAACACACTTCTCATCAATTATTCTCTATCCTGAATTTTTAATCAAGAACACTAAAGCAGATAAAACCACCTCTCGATGCATAATACCCATACTCACTTAAATCCACAGATGACAGAATTAAGCAAGACACTCTAATTAACTAATCCACTATATCTCTATGTGAATTACAATTAAAAAGGATTTAAAGCACAAGTTCTTTATAAGATTACATACAGCGTAAGGCATATCTCTATCCTAAACGCGAATCATGAATTCCATCTATGCAGAAATCACAAACACATGCTATCATGATTAGATCTAAATCTATACTTCATCTCTCAGGTTTATATAGATTATCACGGTAATTGATGGCCAATCAATTAAACAATTAAGTCCAAATCACAATAGAACATAATAATTGATAAAGAAGCATATTAAAATAAATTACACCATACGATCCATTGTAATCTAAAACAAAGAATTAGTTAATTGAATTAAAACTAAGAATCCACACTTGAATAAACATTAAAAGACAGAAATAGATGTAGAGTAAAAAAAAATCTATTGTCAGTAAATCTCCATCTTCCTCAAAAACTTGCTCTAATCCTTGTAATTCTCCTCCTTTTATATGCCTCTTTATATGTTATTAAGTCCTCTTGGAAGTCCATGAGTCAATCAGCTCGAACCAATCCTTCTTGGACTCAAATTTTGACAAAAACTACTCTTTCTGCGCGTACCCAAGCCCTGGCTTGGGTATAAGGCATAAAATGGCAAGCCCCGGCTTGGGTATAAGCTGTTAGTTGTTTTTCTGCTGCAGTGTCCTCTGGTCAAACGGCCATAACATTTGATCCGGGAGGAGTTACAGAGCCTGTCACCTATCAAATCGAAGCTATCGACGAGCTCTACAACTTTCATATTTTAAGAATTGAGAAATAACGAATGGATGAAGGTTGAAATTGGACTGGAAATGACTGCTATGCAAATGGCCACCCAAAACAGCGAAGTTCAATGTCCATTGGTACAAATGTCATAACTCTTGCATCTGAACTCCGATTGGAATGATTCAAGATGTTCTGGAAAGCTAAGAAGAAGCTCTAAAATATAGTCCAAGTTCCAAGCCATAAACATGAAATGAACATGAAAGCCCAAACGATGTCTAGATTGCTTTTCCTTGTGCGTTTCATACCAATAGTCACTCACACAGCTCCCAAACATATATCTACAAAATGAACACAAAATGCATGAAAAGTAACTAAGAAACACGAGTTTAAGAAAATAATTCAAGTAATAGATACCGAATAAGTAGGTATAAAACCTACTTATCAAATACCCCCAAACTTAAACCTTTGCTTGTCCTCAAGCAAAAACAAAACAAAAATGCAATGTAATGCAACTAATCTACATGCCTACGAATCCAGCAGTAATGACAGAAACAAGTCTATTCGCCTCGTCTTAGAGAAATCAAGTAAACATGATAATACATCATATTAAAACTCATCAACAATTTTCTAGTCAATCATCAAATCTTAAACTGTTATTACTGGTATAGTGTATGTGTGCTCAACATCCATGCTAACTGATATAATACTAAATACAACACATAATAAATCTCTTTAAAGGAATCATACAATGCAAACTCACAAAATTCACGAACAAGATAGATCCAACAAAATTCAAATATCCACCAAGTTCAAGAGTCCAATCCGAGATACTTATGATTTACTTTTCATTACGGGGGCTTTTTTCTCTTTTTCTGTCTTATTGTTATTTGTAACCACGACTGTGCAATGTCTCATTCCATTAGGCTAACAGTGCTACCCCTTAGTGAGCTTTCGACCAACGACTCCCAGACCATATAAGACCTTAGGGCGCTAGGTGTAAAGACTCTCCCTCGGACGTACTTTCTCAAGTAACAAAGGCCCCGAAACAAGACTAGCCACGATATTCTTTTTTCATCATCTTTTTTCTTTTTTCTTTTTTCTTTTTTCTTTTTTCTTTTTTCTTTTTTTTTTTTTAAGCTTATATATCCCAAAATTTTCCTCCAAACTTAAGTTTTTGTCTAAATTCAGTCATCTTCGCCTATTCATGTCTTTCATTCATTCAAACTAATATTATCCTTAAGAATTCTATTATGTGCCAATTTAAACTTAATCAATTAGCATAGCTGTTATTACTGTGTTATCCTTATTATACCAGTTTCAAACAGAAAAAGATTCAATTCATAACAAGAAATCACATCAAAACTCTAATAAATAGTACTATACTTGTCTACCTAATCTCATCCTCATCATTGGCCAAAATAGACTATAACTATCTAACAGCTGGACTCATGCAAGATGTACTAAATGCTATATAAACATAGTAAACTAACTACTAATTCTTTTAATTTTCAATTTTTTTTAATTTCAAGAAACTGAATGCAAAAACTAAATGTAATTATATGAACTATAATGTAAATAACTAACTATATGCAATACGACACTAAAATGCCCCCCAAACTTAAACTAGACTAGACATTGTCCTCAATGGTTGAAATTGGAAAAATTAAAAGAGAGGACTTCCCTAAAAATACAGCATTTTCCTCCTTGTCTGCTAAGTCTGAAGAATAGGCCAGACACATTGTACAAATTGGGCACCACACTTGAATTGGACTTGAATAACCTTTTTATAATCTTTTTCCTGTCCATTGAACCTCCAATACCTGCAATTAAGAGAGACAACATGGATTAGAATAGCACTTGGATTGGTAAGAGAACTGAATAAGCAGATTAATTCCTATCAACTAAATAAACTAGTAAAGCATATAAATATAAAAATTCACGGGTTGCCTCCAAGTTAGCGCTTGAATTACAGTCTTTCAGCCTGACTTTGTCTGGTCAACGCTATCCAATTCCTCTTCGATAATTGAGGAATCCTCCATACATCAGTAGCAAATAATCCTTTGGGAGGTTTCCACAAGCGATGGCCATAACATCAAAGTCACCTAGCATGCTCTGACTCGGTATAATCTCCATGAAGAAGGGCAAATAACTAGGTGCTATCTCCATTGTGTTTGTGATCATATTTCGGCATGCAAGTGTGTCAACCCAATGGGCTCTTCGTCTATCTTCTCTTTCTTGTCCCACCACGGCTTCATTGTTGCACTCGCTCTTATGTCATAAAGAGCTTCGCCGACGACATGACTACCTAGCAGGCAAGGTTTTGCAAATCTGACTGAATTCTTGATCTTTGGTGGAGAAGGTACTTGGGGAACTAACAAAATTGGTTCGTTTTCTTTGGAATTTAGATCTTTGTTGACCTCTATGTCATTATCCCCAATTGTCTCCACACTTTCGATATCCTGTAGCTCATCCAGTCCCAGATTCGGTTCGGGTTCGGGTTCTCCATCAATTTTGTCATCCATGTCATAAATCCAAGTGTTTGGAGGAAGGTTGCTTACGACTTTGGTCATTTGATCTATCTTATTATGAAGATTCTGAATTGACTTCTCTTGATTAATTCTTCTCTCCTTATTTGAAGCTTTGAACTTGGACAACAATTCCTCCAATCTCAAATTATCTGTCTCAGTTTTGGAATCCATGTATTGAGGACTATGAGTTGAAGTGGTGATGAGTTGTTCCATCTGGTGCTGAAAATTGTGGCTCGATATTTCTTTACTCATCATCCTTTCCTATTGGTTTGCTATGACCTTTAACAGTAATTCCTCTAAATTTGACTTTTCTTCTTTTAATGGAGGTTGATATGAGAATTCCGGCGTGTATGTTGGATTTGGAGTAAAGTATTGATCTTGATAATTATAGTTCCATGAAGAATCCGAGTGATACCCCCAAACCTGATGATAACTAGGATCAACATAGTTGTTGAGGTAATCACCACTATATTGTACCGGTTCAAAACGGACGGTGCATTGATGACTTTGATGGTTGCCAGCATAATAGTCACACGTAACTGCCTTCCTTCGACTCCCTTGGGCTATAATAATGTCTAACATCCTCGAAAGTTCTTCAATCTGTGCTAATATTGCAGAAAATGCATTAAGTCCATCAATCTGCTTCCTCGGTTGAGTCATGTTTGCATCCTTCGACTCATTTGGTCATGATAACCTCCAACGTCTTCGAATTTGCCTAAATTTGTACTGACTCTACAGAAAATGTATTAAGTCCATCAATCCCTTTTTCCCTTGGTTGAGTCAAGTTCGTGTATGGCCATTGATACGCAAAGACATCCATGGTACCTAAAAAAGAGAGAAATATAGGAAGAGAATTAAAAATAAAAATGTTTAAATTAAGACTAATTTGATTGGAATTAATATTAGTAAAAAATATTAAACTAATTCCCCGGCAACGGCGCCAAAAAATTATTGGGTAAAATCAAATTACGCACAATACGCAAGTATACGTGGTCAACAAGTAATACAGTGAAAGTAGAGTATCGTTCCCACGAGGAATTATTAATACAAATTACCAAATATTAACCCTTAACCAAACTAATTTTATTTAGACAACTAATTTAAGATTATGAATTAAATTATCTAATTACACTAATTCTAATTACCACTAATTAAAAATCAAATTACAGAGATTTAAAATCACAACTTCACTTATTGATTCATTTAAGTTAACACACTTCTTGTCAATTATTCTCTATCCTGAATTGTTAATCAAGAACACTAAAGCAGATAGAACCACCTCTCGATGCATAATGCCCATACTCACTTAAATCCACAGATGACAGAATTAAGCAAGACACCCTAATTAACTAATCCACTATATCTCTATGTGAATTACAATTAAAAAGGATTTAAAGCACAAGTTCTTTATAAGATTACATATGGCGTAAAGGCATATCTCTATCCTAAACACGAATCATGAATTCCATCTACGTAGAAATCACAAACACATGCTATCATGATCAGATCTAAATCTATACTTCATCTCTCGAGTTCATATAGATTATCACGGTAATTGATGGCCAATCAATTAAACAATTAAGTCCAAATCACAATAGACAAATTTCACAATAGAACATAATAATTGATAAAGAAGCATATTAAAATAAATTACACCATAAGATCCATTATAATCTTAAACAAAGAATTAGTTCATTGAATTAAAACTAAGAATCCACACTTGAATAAACATTAAAAGACAAAAATAGAAGTAGAGTAAAAATAAAACCGTTGTCAGTAAATCTTCATCTTCCTCAAAAACTTGCTCTAATTCTTGTAATTCTCCTCCTTTTATATGCCTCTTTAGGGATAAATAACGTTTTGGTCACTGAACTTGGGTCCGGTTTTCATTGTGGTTTCTGAATTTTTTTTTGTTATAATCGAATAAATGTACTTTCAAAAACTTACAAAATGGTCATTCCGTTCAATTTTCCGTCCAAAAAATAGACGGAATGCTGACTGTGCAAGTTGACTCCATTTTTTCGCTTACGTGGAGCACAGAAAAGGCAAGCAGACGGATTATTATAGCACAAACCAACAAAACTATTAACTACTTCATCTAAACAATTCCAAAACTAATAATAATAATAATAATAATAATAATAATTTCAAAATAATAATAATAATAATAATAAAAATAATAATAATAATAATAATAATAATAAAATACTATTAATAGTAATAATTTTAAAATAATAATAATAATTTTTAATAATAATAATAGTATTACTAATAATTTTAAAATAATAATAATAATGATAATTTTAAATAATAATAATAATTTCTTTTTATTTTTTTAATGGAGAAAAAAATGATTTGTCAAATTTACCCTTACTCAAATAATTTAAATTAATAAAATAAATTTTTTTTTAAATACAATTATTCTTAATATCTATGATATTAAGAATATTCTTAATATCTCATAGATATTAAGAATAATTGTATCTTAATAATAATTTTAAAATAATAATAATAAAAATAATATTATTAAGAATAATAAAAATAATAATAATAATAATATTAAGAATAATAATACTAATTTCAAAATAATAATAATAATAATAATAATAACAATAATAATAATTTTTAATTAATAAAAATAATAATAATTACAAAATAATAATAATAATTTCGCAATAATAATTTACTATATGTCTATTTCACAATATTATTATTACAATTACAATTATTATATACCATTTGGAATCCAAGGGTCACTGCAGTTTTAGTTTCCGGATCTAAAAATATTTTCGTATCTCATTCGTCATTTTTTTTATTACAAAAAAGGAGTTTAATTTATGTTAATATTAATATAAAAATATAAATTATATAAATTATATTAATAATTATAATAATAATTTTTAAAATTTAAAATTTTAAAAAAAGATTATATAAATTATAAAAATATTTTATATGAAGTTTATGTGTATTTAATTTTTTTTTTATTTTATTAATTTAAATTATTTGAGTAAGGGTAAATTTGACAAATCATTTTTTATTCTCCATTAAAATAAAATAAAAAGAAATTATTATTATTATTTAAAAATTATTATTATTATTATTTAAAAATTATTAGTAATACTATTATTATTATTATTAAAAATTATTATTATTATTTTAAAATTATTACTATTAATAGTATTTTATTATTATTATTATTTTGAAATTATTATTATTATTATTAGTTTTGGAATTGTTTAGGTGAAGTAGTTAATAGTTTTGTTGGTTTGTGCTATAATAATTCGCCTGCTTGCCTTTTTTTGTTCTCCACGTAAGCAAAAAAATGGAGTCAACTTGCACAGTCAGCATTCCATCCGTTTTTTGGACGGAAAATTGAACGAAATGAGCATTTTGTAAGTTTTTGAAAGTACATTTATTTGATTGTAACAAAAAAAGTTTCGGTAACCACAATGAAAAATCGGACCCCAGTACAGTGACCAAAACGTTATTTATCCCTGCCTCTTTATATGTCATTAAGTCCTCTTGGAAGTCCTTGAGTCAATCAGCTCGAACCAATCATTCTTGGACTCAAATTCTGACAAAAACTACTCTTTCTGAGCGTACCCAAGCTCCAGCTTGCTTGTTACCTTGCAAATAGCAAGCGCCGACTTGCTATGCTGCTGTTTTTGAACTCAGGACCCTTAGCCCCGGCTTTGGTATAAGGCATAAAATGGCAAGCCCCGGCTTGGGTATAAACTGTTAGTTGTTTTTCTACTATAGTGTCCTCTCGTAAAACGGCCATAACTTTTGATCCAGGAGGAGTTACGGAGCCTAGCACCTATCAAATTGAAGCTATCGACGAGCTCTAAAACTTTCATATTTTACGAATTGAGAAATAACAAATGGATGAAGGTTGAAATTGGACCCGAAATGATTGCTATGCAAATGGCCATCCAAAATAGCGAAGTTCAACGTCCGTTGGTACAAATGTCATAACTCTTGCATCCGAACTTCGATTAGAATGATTCAAGATGTTCCAGAAAGCTAAGAAGAAGCTCTACAATATAGTCCAAGTTCCAAGCCAAGAACATGAAATGAACATGAAAGCCCAAACGATGTCCGGATTGCTTTTCCTTGCATTTTCATACCAATAGTCGCTCACACAGCTCCCAAACATATAATCTACAAAATGAACACAAAATGCATAAAAAGTAACTAAGAAACACGAGTTTAAGCAAATAATTCAAGTAATAGATGCCGGATAAGTAGGTATAAAACCTACTTATCAGTGAGTCACCAAGATTTATGTTTATCTTTTGTTAAAAGATAAGTTTGAGGGTATTTTGGTCTTTTCGCACTCACTAAGGGTATTTTGGTCTTTTCCCCTATAATTTTGGATTCTGAGATCTAAAATTAGGGTTTACCAATTAGGGTTTACTATTCCAGGATAGGATTTCCTAATCCTCACTTGATATTCCTGATAAAATTTTATACTTAATCTTACATCAACATATCTAGTATGATATTCAGTATCTCAACTTATTATTGATAACCCTAATTAGGGTTAGGATTTATTATCAGGGTTTAGATTTACCAGATCAAAACTTAGAATTTCCTAAATAATATTAGGCTTTCCTAAATGTTTATTAATGTTTACTAATATTACATCTTATCGGATCAGTACTAACCCTTAACCAAATATCCCAGAATATAATTATAATAATAACTGTATTATTAAACAAAGTCACCACAAGATTTCAATCATGCATTCTTTATTACCTTATTTACATTGCTTAGCCAACAAATTGACTAGCCTATTGAATTCATACTCTGCAAGCTCAAAATAATTATCAACAAATAAATAATAATAAATAATAAAAAAATTATTCGTAAAAATTATGTAAAATTTCGGGTCCTTACATTCTCCCCTCCTTATAAGGATTCCGTCCGCGGAATCATCATCACCGTATACCTACTTTAGGTCTATTGACCTTTATTCCACTATTAATTCCTTTTACGAATAACAACAATTTTTGGGCTCAGCCTAAGTTTTATTTAACTTATCATGGCTCGTAGTTTCCTTAGGGAACATAGTTCCATATCCACACATTTAACGCAAAATTAGGAATAATAAAAATCTTGAATGAGTATATTCTCCCCTCCTTATAAGATTCTATATTACGAATCCTGATCCATTTTTTATTCGAAAGTTTATATATATTGAATCAATAGACTTCACCATTGTATTTAAATTTAATCGTTAAACACATAGAACATTTAGCACATAGAACATTTATTTCTACATGTCCTTATTTGTCGTGTACCCCGACTATTTGTCAAGTTAAAAAAACTTAATCACTATTTATCCTTATCTTAACTTAGTTGAACTCAAATTTCTCTTTCAACATTAATTCTAATTTCGTCCCTATTTAACTATAGCACTCTTCAACTAATTGTCTTATATTTTATACCCTTGGTATTTTAACCATAGTATTTTACCAACTGTGACCTCTATGGTTCATCCACAATTGTACCTATCAGTTTGCAACCGAACAACTCGGCGTCCCTAAGGAAAATCTGGTTTTGATGCCTTCCCTTTTATTAATTTATCTCGAATTCTTTCTTTATATCTTATCATCCCGTCTCTATCAATTATCTTATTCAAGATTTATCATCCTTCTCATGACCTTTTCCTATAACTAACGCTTCTGGATAGAGTTAGCTGAAACTCTTATCTAAATCTTAAATTTATTAAAATCTTTTATCAGTACCTCGTTGTTTCATTTAACTTTTAATATTATTGTTAAATGTTTCCTCTTTCATATGTCTCAAATCCAGATACTATTTACACTTATGGTAATCAATTATACCTCTTATTTCTAGATACAACTAATTCATTTCTTTGTTTGAATTACTTTATCATAACTAATAATAATGATATTTTAAAATCATTTATTTACTTCTCAATTTTATCCCTAACTTTCTTCACTTCAGATTATTAATCCTTGTGATTTATTCAACTATTTCTTCTGCTATGGTTGTCTAATTCACCGCTAATCTCAAATTTCTGATATAAAGTAACCTTAATTATCTTTACTTCTTATTGTTGTTTTAATCAACCAATTACTTCTACCAAGATTTTTGAATCTACAACTAATCTCTTTCTTTGGATATAAGGTAACCTCAATCATTTTAACTTCCTTTCCTAGCAATTTGTTTATCCGATACAAATTTTCTCAGCCAAAAGAATATGATCTCCAAACATCATCTTTTATTATTAGGAAATAAATTTTATTCAGATCTTTTATAGTAATTTCTCAAAATACTTTTTAAACTTATCATTAACTCATGTTCTACCATAATTCATTATATTTGATGCATAATTCTCTCCTTTTTACCCAACAAATTTTTACACTTTGTAAATACCTTCCCAATTTAAAATGTATTATATATCAACAAGTTTCACAAATTACACATCAGTTCATCTTACCACTATTATTACATAATGTACATATCCCTAAATCATAAACCAAAAGATAAAATCTATTATCTTTACCGAACTTATACAAAAGTTGTAACCTCTACCGTACATATAGATGTATTCACATATACTTTTCAAAATACTATCCAAACATTCTTACTATTAAAAATATTTCAAAACCTAACTTTTATCTTGGACGTTTTCGCTCCATTCACCTGTTGGTTTGAATTTGAGGCTTTGTTTCCCCCTTAGGTTGAGATTTATGGGTGTTGGACAAAATTTTGCTATGTGTCCCCCCACCCCGCAATTGAAACACTTAATCATGTTGATCTTATTATTTCTATTATACTTCTGTTGTGGGCAACTATTTGCATAATACCCAATGTTTCCACAAGTAAAAAATTGAGTCCCCAAAAAGATACATACCTCTCCGTGCTTCTTCCAACAATCACGACACCCTTCACTCCTTTGACTGGTGCTCCTATTTCCCTTTTCCCAGAATTATTTGAAAAATTAACATTCCTCTTTCTTTTATAATCTCCCTTCGTTTGACATTGCCTTAATACCCGATTTCCTGATTCCCCAGTCCCCTTCAATTTTGATGGTCCTGCTAATTTAAAATCCAAGTTAATCCTTTAAGTATTTGGTTCAACTTCTGGTGGATCCCTTGACCTCCATCGTGAAGCGTCTAATAACACGTTTATAAACTATTGAGTTGGGTTTGTCTCTAACTAATTTTCGTCAATTTCTACTGGTGATTTCCCTTGTGATGCCATTTATCTATAAATATCAATTAGCATAATAATCAATTAATTTGGCAAACAAGGTGTATATATTCAATTACATTCTATATACTCCAAGAAAATTGACCAACTAATGATTTATATAATTTCACTAGTTTTCTCCCAACGAATTTTTACACTAAGAACACCATACTACTACAAACTATGGCTCCTATACTACCATATGTTCCCCTTAGCCTCTCATGCTCTTCATTCCCTTCTCTTTACTTAACCTTGATACTATCGATCATCCCTTTTGTGGATATTCAAAATTTGTCCAGCGTCTACTTAAAATCTATACAATTTCTTCTCTTTGTAATGTTACTCCAATTTCCTTTCCTTCATCTTCTGTTGTCCCTCATTCTCGCTCTATATGAGCCTTATAAAAACTTTAATCTCCCTCTTCACTTAACTCCAACTTCGGAACTCTTCATGGGAATTCTCTAAATCTACCATAGATTTGTCTTTTATAGCTTCAACTACTTAGTTGTAAACTACTTCCCTTGATACTTCCTCTACTCTATCCTTCAAATCATTCTTCATTACTACAACCTATTATGGTTCAAATACTATCTCAGGTAAAACAATCAACTTTTCTCTCAATATATGAATACACTTAACTCCTTCACTTACCAAAATATCAATTCAATATCATTACTTATATAACAATCTATTCCTCCACTTCTACTGATGAATTTCCTTAATTCATCTCTTACCAACTTAACTTTGGTTTATCTCTCTATTACTGCTTTTTCCCTAATACTAAATCTCTTATTTTTTCACAATAAGCTATAAACTTCTTGTCAATTTCAACTTCAAATCTCCCCTTCCAAGTTACTTCCTAAATCCATCGCTATCTCCCTTCTTACAACCTTAATTGTCTCCGTATGTTTAAAAACATTTATAATCTCTTCATTCTTACAACTTTTCTTTGACTATTCTAGACATTCCTATCATTTCTGAAGTATTTCCCTGCAATGAGTATCTAACTCATTCCCTCTCTCTAAATTTATCTCCTTATTACCTTCACTACAATCTCTCAGGTCATATCCTAAGGTATTCCTACCCTAGCTCTATAACCTACTGCTTTGATACCAAATTATGACGCCCCCAAATTCTCTACATTTACTGTAGCCAATTTGGTGCTCACGTAAATATTCTATAAGATAATAATTCCTATAAATCCAAGATTCACGGTATTAATAGTAAATAGTAGTTCTCGTCAGAATAATCATTGTAACTGAGTACCATCACTTGGATGTACAGGTTTAATATCCTATAGATATTTCTTCCATATCTATAATTCTTATCTATCTGACCTCCATAGTATTAATAGTAGGGTTCTTGGAACTGAGTGAAGCGCTACCTCAGTGCATCAGAGAAGCCCAATGACTGTTAAAACTATCATTCAGATATATAGTTCATATAGATACTGTACACTTTTCTAATTCTATTAGAATAACAACTAAATACTTCAACTAATATTACACTAAACCAATAATATACTGTTACATTGATTTAAAAGGTCGTTACTATTACATTATAGTTCTCAACAGGGCATCCATGTCTTAAGCCTTTTTATCCACAATACTGGAACTGTTGGAATATATTATTTCTATCTGCAAATGAAGAAAATATTTACAGGGATGAGCTACAGAAAGCTCAGTAAGTTTTGAACAATAAACGAATGTTATACATATATCAATTCTGAAATAAATAAACATAAAGTTTAGAGTTTTTCCACACACACCAAAATTGGATCGAATGAACATAAAGTTCAGAGTAGTGCTATAAATATATACTGAGGTTTGTTAGCCAAACCCTGCCCATTTCAAATTTTTGTCAGTTCTGTAAACTTAGAAATCCAGGTTGATCCGCTCAACCAAACAAAACTAGGAGTATGCATATCATCCTCTAAATATTATCCGATCATTGTTATACATATCAGAGACAGCTTACTACTGCCAAGGACAACCATAATTGTCCACCGATAGTCCTTGACTGTCGGTTCTAATATTGTCAGTATATCTATCAGTACCAAACAAAATTGGTTTCTCACAAACTATGCTTTGATATCAAATCAAACACATTTTTCTGTAATAATAACTCATATGACTTGGTTATGTTTGAACAAGAAATCATAACCTTTGAATAACAGAATTCATAAACACTATGTATCATCAGATCATAACTGATAAATATCAAATTTTCAATTAATAAAGTAATTTAAATGAAGCTGGCATTTGAAATATGAGGTTTGCACAAAGTGCAGAAAAACTTGCCTGCCCGACGATCAGATAATTTATAATACTCAGAACTGTCTACACAACCTAAATATGTTCATTAAAGTAATTAAAGCCAATAACAATTGATATTTAATCAATTTAGTAGTGTCTGGGTTGTATTCGATGTCTATTCAGTATTTTATAACTTGATCGGATAGTTATTGTATTATTTTTTGAGTAAACTTTGTCTAAGAGTTTACATATTACTGTAAGTATTATTTATAATAATTTCTAGAGGTATAAAACCATTTTTCAATGATTAATATTAATTTTAACTAATTTATTAATAATCAAAATGACTTTAGAGTCATTAATATTATTTTTAAGTAATTAATAATCATTTGTAATGATTTTTAAATCATCACTATTATTTTCAAATAATTTTACTATTATTGATAATGATTTTTAAATCATTATTTTCATTTTTAAATAATTTGATATTATTTAAAATGATTTATTTTATTTAAAATGATTTATTATTATTATCTAATTTATTACCAATTAAAAATGATTTTAGCATCATTAATATAATTATTAATTATTCATAATAATTATCGTATTATATATATATATATTGCAGATTGTATATACACCGGAGGGCTATGGCTATGATGCGATTTTTTTGGGCTATATAGATGGTAAACCGTCATTCATAGCCTGAATAATAGCTATGATTTACGACGTGAAATCATCACAATAGCCCAAAAATCTATCGCCATAGCCTACTGTGTAATACACAGCTGTGTACATACATTTTTTCCTAATTATTAAATCATCAATATTATCTTTAAATAATTTATTATCACTAATAATGATTTTTAAATCATTAGTTTTCATTTATTATTATTTAAAATAATTTATTATCATTTTTATTAATTTATTAAATAGCATTATTAATTAATTTTATTATCATTAATATTCAAATAAATTTAATATTAATGAAATTTCATGTCAAAATATTAAAACTTATTTACCATAATTTAAAATGTATTTTAGGAGTTAAATATTAATTTATAATAATTATTTGCTATTTATTTCTACTTATAATATTATTTTTAAACCAATTGTCGCTAATGGTCACTTATAGTGACAGAACTGTCGCTATTGGTGTTCTTCACCAACTGAAGAACACGACAGTCAACGTCGAGTAGAAAGTTTTGACCGGCTTTAATTACTAACTTAATATGTTTTTCGATCTTGGAAATTGTTCAAGGGTGTAGTACTGATGTAGTACTTTAGATATGAAATCAGTGGGTGATCTAATCTTCATTATTTTAGCATGTTATAGATGGTTGAAGTAGCTTCAAAGTCTGATCTTGAGTTTCTGGGTAACCCAGAAACTCGATCAGTGTTCTACCCCCTTCTTTCAAAGCCTAATATCTTTGATCCTACGTATTATATAAGTGTTATAATGTAACTATTATATAGTATGTGTTTTATACTACAATAAAACAACAATTTATACGTCAAAGTAACATCATAAGATCAAGATTAAACTGGTCAAACTGGCTGTCAGACGTCTAAGAACTTTCTAGGTTTCCCAGAAATCTGGGTAACCAGTTTTGAGACCCTACTTTTAATCTATCATATCTTGCACTCGTTTGATGTAATGAGTACTATATTTCCATGGGCTGGTAGTCTACATGATAGGGTTCAAGATTGTTTCACTTATATGGTCCAAACACTTGTCAGATTGAAGATCAGAGCCTTTAAACATCTTGTCAGACACTGTTCTTTAGTTCTGAGTTTTCCAGAATTTATAAACCTGGTCGGTCAACGGGTTTTGACCACTAATATCTTGCAATATACACACCTTATGATACTGTTTTCACTTCTAGATTACTAAGCTCATAACATACTACAAATATAATACATCAAACAACTCAAACATCTAACATATTCGGATCTAAGGGGCCTGACATTCGGTTGTCAGACAAGATTTTAGGGTCATGACTATTTTCTCAAATCTTCATTTTGAAGATTTTAACTGTTATGGATTGGTGTTTTAGCAACCCAGATCACTTATTAACATGCTATATCATATATATAAACATTAATTCACAACTTTTAATATAGCTTCCAAGATCTAGGATTGGGGTTTATATTCTTACCTTTTAAGAAAAACTTTGACTCCTTCCTTTATGATTCTTATCCGGCTGGCTATGGGCTGATTTAGGGTGATAACATGAGATATTTTAAGTGTAGAATTTGTGAAGCTAGAGAGCATAAATATAGCCACACATGGGTATTTAAAGTAAGGGTTAAATGGATTTTAATCCATCGTAAGTTTGATTCATTGCATCCAATTGTTGCTAGATGTCATGTTATGGCTGGTGTGACGCCCCAAAAATAGGTATACATCACCCATCTTGAGTTGCCAAATACATGGTACAAAATTCAAATACAACTTAATAATACAACTGTCATGTAAAATACAACAAAATACAAACTGAGAGTTTTAATACGAATATTGTCCTCTAGACAATATCCACACACAAAGGAGTCCTCATTACAATTATTATCACACTATATCATAGAATTGTGAGGACAACTAATGCTATTATCTGGATCGTCACTCCGTTCCCCGACTAGTCCCTGCTACGTTTTCATTTCCTGAAGAGAACAATGAAAGCAAAAAGGGTGAGCTCAACTAGCCCAGTAAAAAATATTATGACTAAGATAATGCAGAATACATTATCGTTAGCCTTCAACAATGTTAAATTGATAAAATATAACAAACATCAAGTTTAACTGCAGCGGAACAAACAATCTATTAAAAGAGTCAAGTAGAGAATAAAATCTACTATCTTTTATGATTTAAAAAGGTTTTTCATCACTTTTATTGCTGAGACTCAGCTTAATAAATAATCCACATCATCCATGCACTATGGCCAAGGATATTTATTAGTATCACAACCACAAATTATCCATGCACTACGGGCCAAGGATATTCGTGTATTCATCAATGGTCATGATCATGCCAACAACTGTCCATCAATGCACTACGGGCCAATGAGGACTTTTACCACATCATTTGTAACATTACGGTCATGATTATACCGAATAACCCCTGGTCATAATCATACCAAGTCCATCTATGCACTACAGGCCACAGATGACTTTCAACATAATATAAACATGAGGACGATGACAATGATATAGGAATTCAATAAAACTAGTTCAAGAATTAATTTATCCAGGAACCAATAACGTCCAAGTTGTCAACATGATACTGCTTTGTGGGGTAAGACTCAAGAATGCGCAGAAGAATATTTCCATTAAAAGATACTGGATGAAGCGCAAATATCAAGGATATTCCACTAATTTCATGGAGTATAAAAGCCAAAACTTTAACCAACTGAGTATAATAAAGAATGGAATAACAAAAGAAATCACCAAGCATGCGATAGACCGCATGAGACGGTGATATTCCAATGAAATAATAAATAACGGAACCGGTCGTCAAATTAAATTGCAGCGACATGATGTTCCAACAGAATAATAAATAACGGAACCAGGTCATGCGTAAATGCACAAACAGGATGTTCCAACAGAATAATAAAGAATGGAATAACATAAGAATTTTACCATGTATGCGATACATCACATAGACAGGTTATTCCAATATAATAATAAAGAATGGAATAACAGAAGAATTTCACCAAGTATAGGGTAGTCCGCGTATACAGGTTATTCCAACAGAATAAAAAAAATGGAATAACAGAAGTTCTCTTCATGAATACGAAATAAATAATACCCTTACCGTAAAAAAGAGTATTATTCCAATGGTAGGGGCGAGGATATTCTTTAAGAAAACTTGCACTACGTTCAAAGCTTCTTAAAACTCTAAAGAAATACGCTCAAGATTATAGAAGAGAATTCTCTGAATTTCTGGTGGGATTTCAATTCTAACAAAGCATCCTATTTATAGGAGAATGGAAGGGGCACTGTTAGGAATTATCACAGATGCAACATTAACAAATTTCACGGGCTGCCCTACTAATACTCACGGATGAAAGGAATTGCATGTAAAACCAAAACCAAAAACATATTATATATATATATATATATATATATATAAATCTCCCACCACTATTAATTCAATCCTCAAATTTCCTTACACATGCACACACCTGCACATTTATATATAATATATATATATATATATATATATATATATATATATATATATATATATATATATATATATACTGAATAACTTTCTACCGATTATTTAAAAAATACGTAAATGGGGGTTCATATAATAAGCAAAATTTACATCAAAGATTTTATAAAAATCCCTTCAATATTTTTAACAATATTTATCATCATTATTATAATTCGCAATATTAATCGACCAGGTCGTTTCCAGGAAAGAGGGGGCTTTCCAATAAGGATTTCTCCCTATTGGTGCGCAATTAGGTGACCAAACCTCTCATTGACAGAACTTCTAGACATTGTTAATATTACAAATAATAATATTAATAACTTTGTCGTCTCAATTATTGATTTAATAATATATAAAATATCGACAATAATTGAATCAAATAACGTGAGATACTTATGCAACAATTCTTGTAGCAATAATTGAACAAAAGCGAGTGACTTCTCACGTAAGCATCAATAATCAATACTGTGTGCTACTTATGCGACACAGCGTATTCTTGTACTTTTAACTTAGGTGTTTCAACAGTTAATGGTAAAACTTCCGCCGTTATTTTCATAAAAATATTTTTGTCATTTTCTCAATCCGACAATAATAATTACATTGTAGGGGTCCACTGATGATTGTGTCATCGTCTGAATATTCCCCGTTAAAAACAAATATTCCCCACCCATCAAATATTATATAACAACTTGCGTACTTTGCAAAATTTATAACTAATACCCACAACTATAATATTATATCAAATTCATTCCATAATATTCAAAAATGATATTTATAGAAAAATCATCTTTATAAAAAAAAATTTGGGTCTTACAACCTCCCATTCTTATGAAATTTCGCCTTCGAAATTAGAGAACATACCTGGTATGTCGAAGAGGTAAGGATACCTTAATTTTATTTCAGATTCTAACTCCCAGGTCATTTCCTCAACATCGTGGTTTCTCCATAAAACTTTGACTTGAGGTATAACCTTGGAGCGTCGAATATGTTCCTTCTTATCCAAGATTTGAACAAGAACCTCTTCATACGTTAAATCTTCTGCTATTTCATCCGGTTCTAACTCAATAATGTGGTTCGGGTCTTCCACATATTTACGTAACATGGATATGTGAAAAATGTTATGAACACGAGACATACTTGGCGGTAAAAGCGAGTCTATAGGCCACGATTCCTACTCGATCGAGGATTAAAATGGGCCAATGAATCGAGGATTGAGCTTTCCTCTCTTTCCAAATCTCGTAACTCCTTTCCATGGAGCAACACGTAACAACACATGATCTCCAATATCGAATTCCACGTCCTTTCGATGAAGATCAACATAACTCTTTTGTCCATCTTGTGAGGTTTTTATACGTTGTTGGATCGTTTGAATCTTTTTCGTAGTCATACGTACCAACTTCGGTCCCAACAATGTTGCTTCTCCCACCTTATCCCAGCATACTGGAGAACGACACTTTCTTCCATACAACGCTTCGAATGGAGCCATGCCAATACTTGCTTGATAGCTGTTGTTGTAGAAAAACTCTACCAATGGTAAGAATTTGTCCCAACTTCCCTTGAAGTCAAGGACACAGAGTCTTAATAAATCTTCAAGAGTTTAAATAGTCCTCTTTGATTGTCCGTCCATCTGAGGATGATATGACAAGCTAAATCGTAAATCTGTGCCCATAGATTTTTACAAACTAACCCAAAATCGTGAAGTGAATCTTGGGTCTCGATTAGAAACTATGGATACTGGCATACCATGCAATCTTACAACCTCGTTTATGTACATACGGGCAAGACGTTCAAGTGTATAAGTTTCTCGTATAGGTAAGAAATGAGCAGACTTGGTCAATCTATCAACAATGACCCAAATTGCATCTATGCCTTGAGAAACCTTGGGAAGACCGATGCTTGAAATCCATGGTAATGTGCTCCCACTTCCATTCGGAATTTCAAGTGGTTGCAATGGACCTTTTGGTACTTGATGCTCTCTGCCTTGACTCATTGATAAGTTAAACACCTTGAGATAAACAGCTTATCTCTCTCTTCATATTGCCCCACCAAAATGTATGTCGAAGATCATGATACATCTTGGTACTCCAAGGATGGATTGCAAATAGTGTGTTGTGCGCCTCCATCATGATTTTATACTTTAACTCAGGATCGTTAGGAACACAAAGTCTGGAGTTGACTGGAAGTATTCCTTCTTCATCGATTCTTGCTTCTAGCATATCACCTTCTTATACTTTCTTCCTCATACGCATCAGCTCCAGGTCTGTAGCTTGAGCAGCTTTAACTTTATCGATTAAAGTCGGTTCTACTCGTATATTAGCCATCATGACGTGGGTCCCTGGAGTCTTTATCTCTATCTCCATCCTTTGCAAGTCATATAAAATGGGCCTTTGCATTGACAATATCGCACTCGTACCCGCATATGATCTTCTACTCAATGCGTCAGCTACCACATTCGCTTTTCAAGGATGGTATGATCATAATCTTTTAACAGTTCAAGCCAACGTCGCTATTGCATGTTTAGTTCCTTTTGAGTGAAGAAATATTTGAGGCTTTTATGATCCGTAATGATCTCCACTTTCTCCCCATACAAGTAATGCCTCCAAATCTTTAGTGCAAAAATGACTACAACCAACTTTAGATCATGAGTAGGATAATTCCTCTCATATTCTTTGAGTTGCCGAGAGGCATAGGCTATGACTTTCCCATGTTGCATGAGAACACATCCTAACCCTTTGCCAGAAGCATCACTTGTAGATGACAAATCCTCCGAAGGCGGATGGTATTGTCGAGCAGGTCTTTGAAATGAGTCTCCTCTTGAGTTCTTAAAAACTCTTCTCACATTCCTCACTCCAAACGAATTTTGTATCTTTCCGAGTTAGCTGAGTTAATGGAGTAGCGATTCGAGAAAACCCTTTTACGAATCTCCGATAATAACCAACTAAGCCGAGAAAACTACGTACTTTGGTCACTGATTTAGTTTGCTCCCAGCTTTGAATAGCTTCAATCTTTGCTGGGTCAACAGATATTCCATGACTTGATAATATGTGCCCAAGGAATGCTACTTCCTCCAGCCAGAACTCGCATTTCTTTAACTTGGCATAAAGCTTGTTTTCACGAAGATTTTGGAGTATCAGCCTCAAGTGTTGCTCGTGATCTTCACGGCTTTTGGAATAAATAAGAATGCCATCAATAAAGACTACCACAAAGTGATCCAAATGTTCCTTGAATACTCGGTTTATCATATCCATGAAGGCAGCAGGAGCATTAGTCAATCCAAAAGACATGACTAGGAATTCATAATGCCCGTACAGAGTTCTGAAAGTCGTCTTTGGAATGTCATCGATTCTAATCTTCAATTGCTGATATCCAGAACGAAGATCAATCTTTGAAAAGAATTTGGCTCCTTGTAACTAGTCAAACAGGTCATCAATACGTGGCAATGGGTACCTATTTTTGATGGTGACATGATTCAACTCCCGATAGTCAATATAAAGTCGCATACTCCCATCTTTCTTCTTCACGAATAGAACAGGAGCACCCCAAGGAGACGTACTAGGACGATGAAACTGATGTCTAACAATTCCTGCAGTTGGGTCTTTAACTCTGAAGTTCAATAGAAGCCATTCGATATGGGGCTTTGGAAATGGGTTTTGTCTGGGGTTCAAAGTCGATACAAAATTCAATTTCACGCTCTGGGGTAGGCGGGAAGTTCTTCTTGAGAATCGTCGGAAATTCATTAACAATAGAAATATCTTTCAAAAGCGGCGTATTTTTGTTTAGATCCGTGACATGAGCTAAGAAAGATTGACATCCGTTTTTCAATAAACGAATAGCTTTATGGCTTGAGATAACAGTGATGGATTTTAATGGTTTGGTTTCTTGAATTCGCATAATAGGTTGGTTGGGAATATGAAAGCTAACAACCTTACGAAAATAATCAATTTTTGCATGATGAGTAGTTAACTAATCAATCCTAGAATTACATCAAATGCAAGTATTTTCAAAGAAATAAGATCGACGGGTAATGTGTGCGGTTCTGAATTTGAACCAAACAAGACTTATAAGCGATGGATGTAATGAAGGTTTCTCCCAACGGAGTTTCAATAGATAAGTCAAAGTCTAATTTCTCGGAGTCAAATTTAAGCGTTGAGCACAAGTAGGAGAAATAAAAGAATGGGTAGAACCGGGTATCAAATAAGGTATATACTTATTTAGAGTTTATGATAAGCTTACTCGTGATGACCTCGTTCGGGTTTCTTTGCTTTACGGGAGGTCACGACAAACGCTCTCCCTTGAACTATCGGTTTTGTCTTATGCAGGGAATGACCTTTGATGCCTCCATCCCAAATTGGACTTGTCTTGATGTCTGAAAAAAATTGGGCGGTGACCTTCTCTTCCATAATTGTAACATGCTTTGGATGGCATCGCAGCGGTTTGGTGATGTGTCCCTCCCCTCCACATTTGAAGCATATGATAGGTGGTCGATCTCATTCCTTAACGATGGGTGCTGATGCTAACGTCTTTCCATCATTGTTGAATCTCCTCTTCTTGAAATGTCCATTCTTATTATTTTGGCCATGATTCCCACTGAAGTGGTTACCATTTCTGGCATGTTGATTCCCTCCACGCTTATTGTCATCGCTTCGATGACTGCTATCACTAGTATTATCATTTTGCGGCTGCTCTCTTTTGGTTGGGTTGACTCATTTTCGCGCTCCCAATAACTGAGCCCTATTAACAACATCTGAATACAAACACAGTTTATGAGAGATAAGATATTGATGTATCTCAAGTTTCAAACCTCTTTGAAACATTCGCGTCATTCTCTCCTTATTATCAACCAAATGGGACGTAAATCGGGACAACTCGGCAAACTTGGCTTCGTACTGTGACACGGTCATGTTGTTTTGCTCCAGCTTGATGAACTCTACCTCTTTCATGTGACGAATACTTTCGGGAAAGTACTTGTCGTTGAACAATTCTTGGAACTTCTCCCAAGTCATCTTCGGTCTGGCGAGAGTTGAGTATGCTTTCTGATTCCCACCAATGTATGCCTCTGCTCATGACATGAAGGTGGCAAAGGGAACCTTTTGCTCCTCGTAGCATCCCAAGACATCAAATATCTTGCAGATCTGCTTTATCCACGTCTCCGCCTTAAGTGGTTTTGGCTTTCCAAAAAACTCCGGTGGTCCCAGCTCCTTGAACTATTTGGAGGTGACCGTCTGAGAGTTTCCAGTGTTTCCACCTACATTTTGGACAGGAGCTGCTCTTGCCTGATGTTGCATGAATTGCATAAATCCTCTGAACATTCCATCATTTATCATCTGGTCAGTGTTTTTGTTTGCCTGAGGATTGTCGCCTTCCTGATGCACATTATCCTGATTATTGATCTGTGGAGACTCAACAGTCATCTTGTGCTCCATTGATGTTCTCAACATTCTCGGATGTCATTTTCAAATACTGCCACAAAACAAAGGTTAATTGACATATCACATATTATCCCTATACTCTGACAGACCAAATAAATACCAAATAAACTTAGGTAGGTCATACTAGCGAAGGAATTCCCCATCTCTCCCTCCTAGTTCTTGTCTCACATCTCGGCCGGGATCATATCCTAAGCTTTGATACCAACTGTGATGCCCCAAAAAGGGTATACATCACCCATCTTGAGTCGCCAAATACATGGTACAAAATTCAAATACAACTTAATAATACAACCGTCGTGTAAACTCGACAAAATACAAATGAGAGAGTTTTAATACTGAATATTATCATCTAGACAATATCCACACTCAAAGGAGTCCTCATTACAATTATTATCACACTATTTCATAGAATAGTGAGGACTACTAATGCTATTATCTGGACCGTCACTCTGTTCCCCGACTAGTCCCTGCTACGTTCTCATTTCCTAAAGAGAACAATAAAAGCAAAAAGGGTGAGCTCAACTAGCCCGATGAAATATTATGACTAAGATAATGCGAGAATAAATTATCGTTAGCCTTCAACGATGTTAAAGCGATAAAATATAACAAACATCAAATTTAAGCTGCACGTGAACAAACAATCCATTAAAAAGTCAAGTAGAGAATAAAATCTACTATCTTTTATGATTTAAAAGGTTTTTCATCACTTTTATCGAGAGACTCGACAATAAATAATCCACATCATCCTCACACTACTGACGAGGATATTCATTAGTATCACAACCATAAATTATCCATGCACTACGGGCCAGGGATATTCGTGTATTCATCGATGGTCATGATCATGCCAACAACTATCCATCAATGCACTACGGGCCAATGAGGACTTTTACCACATCATTTGTAACATTACGGTCGTGATTATCTTGAATAACCCACAGTCATAATCATACCAAGTCCATCTATGCACTACAGAATACGAGATGACTTTTAACATAATATAAACATGAGGATGATGACAATGATATAAGAATTCAATAAAACAAGTTCAAGAATTAATTTATCCGAGAACCAATAACGTCTAAGTTGTCGACATGATCTTTGCTTTGTTGGGTAAAACTTCAAGAATGCTCGGAAGAATATTTCCATGAAAAGATCTTTGGATGAAGCGCAAATATCGAGGATATTCCACTAATTTCATGGAGTATAAAAGCCAAAACTTTAACGAATGAGTATAATAAAGAATGGAATAACAAAAGAAATCACCGAGCATGCGATAGATCGCAGACGGAGTTATTCCAATGAATAATAAATAACGGAACCGGTCATGCGTAAGCCTTACGAGACAAGATATTCCAATGAATAATAAATAAACGGAATCAAAGGTCGAGCAAAATTGAATCGACAGGATGTTCCAATAAAATAATAAATAACGGAACCAAATCGTGCGTAAGCGCATAGATAGGATGTTCCAACGAGAATAATAAAGAATGGAATAACGAAGAATTTCACCATATATGCGGTACTTAGCATGAAAGTTATTCAACATAATAATAAAGAATGGAATAACGAATAATTTCACCAAGTATAGGGTAGTCGCGTATCTGAGGTTATTCAGCAAATAATAATAAGAATGGAATAACGAAGTTCTCTTCATGAATCTGAAAGAAATAATACCCCTTACCGTAAAAGAAGAGTATTCCATTTGGTAGGCGAGGATATTCTTTAAGAAAACTTTTTACTTCAAAGCTTCTTAAAACTCTAAAGAAATACGCTCAAGATTATAGAGAATTTCTCTAAATTTTGGTGTGATTTCAATTCTAACTAAGCATCCTATTTATAGGAGAATGGAAGAACCAGATTAGGAATTATCAAGGACCTTAACATTAACAAATTTCATGGGTCGCTTTACTAATAATCACGGATGAAAGGAATTGCATATAAAACCAAAACCAAAGACATATATATATATATATATATATAAATCTATATACCACCATTAATTCAATCCTCTATTTCCTTACACAATAACACATAGTCATACACACACACTTGCACATTTATATATATATATATATATATATATATATATATATATATATACTGAATAACTTTCTATCGATTATTTAAAAAAATAGGTAAATGGGTTTTCATATAATAAGAAAAATTTACATCAAAGATTTTATAAAAATCCCTTCAATTTTTTTAACAACATTTATCATCATTATTATAATTAGCAATATTAATCGACCAGGTCGTTCCCAGGAAAGAGGGGGCTTTCCAATAAGGATTTCTCCCTATTGGCGTGCAATTAGGTGACCAAACCTCTCCTTGACAGAACTTCTAGACATCGTTAATATTGCAAATAATAATATTAATAACTTTGTCGTCTCAATTATTGTTTTAATAATATATAAAATATCGACAATAATTGAATCAAATAACGTGAGAATACTATGCAACAATTACTGTAGCAATAATTGAACAAAACTGAGTGACTTCTCACGTAAGCATCAATAATCAATACCGTGTGCTACTATGCAACCGCGCGTATTACTGTACTTTTAACACTAGGTGTTTCAAAAGTTAATGGTAAAACTATCGCCGTTATTTTTATAAAATATTTTTGTCATTTTTTCAATCTGACAATAATTTCGTTGTGGGGTCCACCAATGACAGTGTCATCGGACGAATATTCCCCGACCAATTGAATATTATATAACAACTTGCGTACTTTGCAAAATTTATAAATAATACCCATAACTATACTATTATATCAAATTTATTCCATAATATTCAAAAATGATATTTATAGAAAAATCATCTTTATAAAAAAAATTGGGGTCTTACAGCTGGTTTAGTATAATTTAACACATGTGGCAAATCTTTAGAGTGGTGAGTCATAGATTTAAGCTTATCACCAAAATTTGGAAGATAAAGGGTATTTTAGTAACTTCCTATGTACTAAGGGTACTTTTATGATTTCCCATTCAACCTTGAGGTTAATTTTCGTCATTTATATATATTGGATTTATACACATGGCAAATCTTGGTGGTGAGTCACCAAGATTTGTGTTTATCTTTTGTTAAAAGATAAGTTTGAGGGTATTTCGGTCTTTTCACATTCACTAAGGGTATTTTGGTCTTTTCTCTTACAATTTAAAGGGTAAATTAGTCTTTTCACATATATCCCACAAATATTACCCCTTAGGGTTTTATACTTAGCATTTTAGCTCTCGAATTAAGGTTTTGATATTCCCAGTTAGGGTTTCGGATTTTGAGAACTGAAATTAGGGTTTTCCAATTAGGGTTTACTATTCCAGGTTAGGATTTCGTAATCCTCACTTGATTTTCCTGATAAAATTTTCTACTTAATCTTACATCAACTTATCTAGTATGATATTCAGTATCACAACTTATTATTGATAACCCTAATTAGGGTTAGGATTTATTATCAGGGTTTAGGTTTACCAGATCAAAACTTAAAATTTCCTAAATATTATTAGGGTTTCCTAAATGATTATTAATGTTTACTAATATTACACCTTATCGAATCAGTACTAACCCTTAACCAAATATCCCAGAATATAATTATAATAATAACTATATTATTAAACAAAGTCACAACAAGATTTCAATCATATATTCTCACTACAAGAAAATGCTCTAACAGCGACCAACAATATCGACGACGCACATCCTGTCCGTCATGATATATATAATCGTGACCGCCATTTAAATATGAAGGAAATGTAGTCATTTGTTATATTTTAGCGACAGCATCTGATTAAGCTAAGTGGTCATTCTACAATTTCACCGCCTAAAAATTGGAAATGTTGGCGCCTTATTTTTTGCGACCTCTCACTATCGTGACCGCGCATCGATCATTGAAACTCCACATCATTAAATATTCAATGACGATAGACATGCGATCGCTATTATCGATCATTGATTCTTTTAATCTATCGACCACACCTCGCTCGACGATGGCGAACGGAAGAAAAAAAAAAGGGAGAAAGAAAAGGAGAAGAGGAGAAGGGGAAGAAGAGGGAGAAGGTCACATGCACGGAGAGAAGCCACCGCCATGCTTGTTTGTTGCAACCGAGCGCCCACCACCGCCACTACCACCTTGAGGTATTGATTTCAATGTATAATGTTTCAATATTGAATATGAATTTTATTATATATGCATTAGATTGATATATATGGATTTGATTATGTTTGAGTAATATGATTATGATTTTATTAGTATTTGAAGTCGATTTGGGTAATATGATTATGTTTGGTTTATAAGTTTTGATTAGAGTAAAATTTATTTGGGTATCTGTGATTACTTTGGGTAATTTGATTTTGTTAATTTTCTAGATGAGAGGGGAGGATTCACAAATGATGGTAATTCACAATTACACCAAAGTATAAATTTTGGGTGTATGTTACTATAATGAATGTGGGACTAATTTTACTTGTTTTATTATACTCCCTCGGTACCACTTTGCATGTCATAGCTTTTGAGATCTGTTTTTGGCACGGATTTTAAGGCATACTTGAACTATACTTTTATACTTTCTAAAGAGTCCCATTTTGACTTTCTAAAGTCGATTTTTGTGAAATCTTGATGTTCAAAATTGATAAAATGGATATGAATGTATTAGATTGTAGTTAGTATAAAATTTATATTTTGGGATTCTTTTTGTGCAATAGAGGTAGTAACAGTTTGGTTATTATAGGAAGTCATGCACATGATATAGACTCGTGAATCCCTTGTTTATGTTTGTAGTTTAACCAATTATATTGGTCATTGTGAAAAAATCATTTGTAGACTGAGAACTTGACATTGACATCATAATGTGAATCAAAAGCGTGAATAATTGCTCCCACGAAAAATGATTGGGTTTCAAAGTTTACAAGTTTGATCCTCACATCTTTGTGGATACCTGCAAAACTCTTTTGTAGTAAATCTCTGAGATTAAAAGCTGTTTTGCGGATAGTAATTCTTTTTATGAGCATAGGGATTCGATAAGTTCATAATTTCCATCCAATTCTATGGTATCTCATATGAATTTGTTGGTTTATGTCTTGTGTTCCTAGAAATGACCTTATATACATGCCAGTAAATGCGTGTGGTTGAATCCATATTACGGGGAGACTCTGGCGAAATTTTTTTATTAATTGGGTTATTTGCGAACATTTATACTATTATACGAGCCTATTGGTGATCCACTAGAGCCTATTAAGGGGATGTTAGGCGGATGAAATGGGCTTGGGGCATGAGGCCACACGAGGCTACGCCAAGCTTAGCCAAGCCTCACGAGGCCAAGCCAAGCTTGGTTGTTATGGAATTGGTTCTGTTGATTGTGTTATTTGTTCCTATATATAGAAATTAGCTTATTGGTAATGTTTTGATTGATATGTATGCTTGGAATAGTTTGATTTCAGGGTATTGTTCAAATAGATATTGGAAGGAAGCATTGGGAATATTTTAGCGATTAGGAATCTTAGGGTATTGTTCAATGAAACTTTTCAATTGTTATCATTTCTGATATTATCATTATGTGTTCATTGTGTTCAATCATGTTGTGACTATCCCAAAACATAAAAGATTATAGAAATGGACCGTGAGGGGTATAATCTTAAAACATATTAGGCGCCTTAGCACACTAGTTGATATGAATGAATCTCAAGATACTCAAACATGTTAATCATATGCTTACAAGTATGCTCAAGTCATATGGTTACAAGTATGCTTAAGTCGTATGCTTAGAAGTATGCTTAAATGTTAATCATATGCATGCTTACAAGTATGCTCAAGTCATATGGTTATAAGTATGCTCAAGTCATATGTTAACATTTATAATGTTATACGTAGTATAGATGCATGCTGTGGAATCATGGACCTCTATTAGAATAGTAGTTGGATGTACGACGAAAGTCAAGTACCCGAATAGGTGCTTCTGATTGAATTTAGAAATTTGGTTGCCAAGTGTTTTTGGGTATCGTATAGTCACCCGAATGTATGAATGGTAAATCGCAGATATCGATGTCCATGTTTAAAGTGTAAAAATGTAAATTATATGGACGAGACATGGTAAACTATCATTTACTTGTTTACGGGTTCATGAGAAATTACTGAAGAATCTTTGGTGGGCACATGGGCGAGAAGAGATGGTGGCATCACACAAGTACACAATTGAGGCGATAGTACTCATCGTATGAATGAAATGGTCCATGATATTGCGGGGCGAGATTTTGATTGGGAGCAAGGCGAGAGCAACCTATGAATTACGATGCGAAGACTTCTTTAAGTTGTTAGAGCGAGGGTAGCAAGCCATTGTGGCATGGTTGCACCAAACACACTACATTATCTGCAATGGCGACATTACTTAACATCAAGGCTGATCACAACATGAGCCATGAGTGTTTTGAGTCGCTCTTGAAGGCAATTAAGAGTATGTTGCCTGACGGTGAGAAATTACATAGTAACTATTACTTTTGTAAGAAAATGGTGAAGAAGTTGGGTCTTGGATACCAAAAGATCGATGCATGTCCCAACATTTGCATGTTGTTTTATAAGGAAAATGACAAGATGATAAGGTGCACGTTTTGCAGTCATGATCGGTTTAGGCCTAATAAAGAGGGTGTGACTACAAAAAAATCAAGTATACCGTTTAAGATTCTAAGGTATTTTCCAATAACACATCGACTAAAAAGATTGTACATGTCTTGAAGATCAATTTGAACATATGAGTTGGCATGCGAAATCTCCGACTAAAGATGGAGAACTAAATCATCCATGAGATGGGCGGGGCTTGGAAAGATTTCAACTTAGCACATCCACGAATTTGCATTGGAACCTAGAAATGTGAGGCTTGGATTGTCCACCGATGGTTTCAATCCGTTTGGCCACTCAATTTGTTCGTACTCATGTTGGCTTTGTGATTGTTACTCCGTCTGAACTTGCCTCCTTGGATGTGTATGAAACGACCATACTTATTTCTTTCACTCGTGATTCTGGTCCTAAGAGTCTGGAAAGAACTTAGATGTTTACTTGAGACCTCTTATAGGCGAGTTAAAGGTATTGTGGGAGGATGGAGTGAGACTTGGGATGTTGCAACGAAAACAAATTTCAACCTTAGGGCGGCGGTTATGTGGACTATAAGTGACTTCCCGACTTATGGTATGTTAGGCGGATGGAGTACACACGGGAAGTTGGCTTGTCCGTATTGTATGGAGCATCTGAAAGTCGTTTAATCTATCAAAAGGTCGAAAGCCTTGTTGGTTTGGTTGTCATAAATCGGTTCTTCTGGGTAGATCACCCGTTTGAAGAAATAGAGAACACTTGAGGAAAGGAAAGTAGATAATGATATACCTGCTTCGCGATTGTCCGAGAAGCGGAGATGCGAGATCGTGTGATGAGATTAGGGTTATCCCATTTGGTAAGGTTGATCGACAAACATAATCAATGGGTTTGGTGAATCTCATAAGCGGGGTTCGGAGAAGCATCTTTTGGGAATTGCCTTATTGGTCTACAAATTTGATTAAATCATAATCTAGATGTGATGCATATTGAGAAGAATGTGTTTGACAATGTGTTTAACAACTTGTGATGAATGTTACGGGGAAGACAAAAGATAACGATAAAGGCGCGTTTGGACATGAAAGATATTTTTAAAAGCGTCCTCGATTAGAACTTTATGAATCTCCCAATGGTAAGATTGTCAAACCGCGCGTCACAAGGTACACATTGTCCAAAAAGAAAGTTGAAGATGTGTGCACATGGGTTAAGTCTACGAAACTACCCGGATGGATATCGTCGAAACATTGCAAGGTGTGTTCTGGGTGGGAAATTGCAAGGGATGAAGAGTCATGGTATCGTGTGTTCATGGAGAGACTCATACTATAGCATTTCGGGATCTGCTTGATAAACCAATATGGGATGCTTTGCGGATCTTAGTCGTTTCTTCAAAGACTTGTGTTCAAAATCATTGAATGAGAAGGACATGTTTGTACTTGAGAAGAACATCATAGAGATCACGTGTAAACTGGAAAAATATTCCCACTGGTTTTTTGACTCCATGGAGCATTTGCAAATCCATCTTCCCTATGAAGCTCGTGTTGGGGTCCAGATTCAATATAGATGGATGTACCCTTTCGAGAGGGTGATGGGAAACCTTAAGAGGAAGGTGAATAATAGAGCTTATATCGAGGGGTCGATATCACGAGGCATCTGATTTTGATGAGATATCTACGTTTGTCTCGGACTATTTTCCGGATGAAGTCTTGACAAAGGCCAATCGAGTATCGAGACATGATGATGGGGAAATGTTGAACTAAATGGTGGCTCTCTGTATTTGGTCCCTCGGCGCGCTTATGGAAAAGGAAGCGTATTCCTCTCTGAGCAAGAATTACATGCACACATACTTACATTCTTCTCAATTGTGAGGAGATTGGCCAATTTGTGAGGTACACATGTAAACTTGATATTTTATCTTTTAAGTTAAAATTTATTCTAATATGTTAATGTTTATAACTTGGTATAGATTATGCGATGACGAGTTAAAAGTGAAGCATCTTGAGCATAAGCGATAAAGATATTCAAATCAATCGGGATAAAAACTTTGCACTTTGGCTAAAGGACAAAGTAAGTTCAATTTTAAACACGTGGTGTATATATATATAATATATATACTTCATATATTAACTATGACTTCATTTAATAAGATGGAGTTTTTGTAGGCTTTGGTGAGGATCAACGATTAGGCTAATGTACAAGTCCTAGCTATGGGACGGACAAGGATCAAGTCGGCCATGATGGTTATAAAATAAATGGTTGTTAATTTCACACAAAGGCATATGGGAGCGGTAAAGAACAACGAACTCTGGAGTGTGTGTCCAAGGAGATTATTACAATGAGCTTGGTGCGTGCCTTTTATGGGGAGTTGGAGGAAATCGTAGAGTTGTCGTACAAGGGAACACGTCTGGGGTCATATTCACTTGTTCAAGTGCCGTTGGTTTGATTCGAGAAAAAGGGATACGTGTTGTGGGACATGGAATCGTCGATATTGACCTCCATAGATCTGCGTACTCCAACGAACCGTTTGTTTTACCAACTCAAAGCGATACAAGTATACTACACTCCTAGTCTGTTAGGAAAAGGATAGACCGCCTCTGATTGGCAAGTTGTAATTTATACTCCGTAGCGTGATGTGTGTAGAATTAGTTGATGGGGAGATTTACGAAGCGGATGCTTCATAGTCGGGACTATAATAAATGTGGAGGGCGACAATGAAGTAATCCGGTTAGATGGTGGAGATGAACCACATGAATTAGATCTGAGTCAATACTTGTGTCGGATGACATTGATCTTGAGGAGGAAGAGTTATTGGTTGAATCGACCACGAATTTGAAGCGAGATGATGGTTATGAATCTGCAACACGTATCTGAATGATTACGAATCGGACATTGACACTTGAACTCATGCGATGTATGTTTAGCAATACATGTTTTTATATCATTGTCATGTTTATGTACTAAACTATTTAAATGCAACTTTTGTTTATTGTCATTTTATATTCATATATATACATGTTTATATCAACATGTCATGTTTATTGTCATATATACATATAATCAAATATGACTCCTAATAACATCTTGAAATTTGTAATATCTGAGATGGCTTACGAGCGGTATGAGAAAAAGCGGCTTGGGTTGGGGGCCTAATAATGTGCCCAAGGCCCTACTAATCCGATGATCGGATTCTTATTGATTAAGCCCTCCTCCGAATATACGTCGTCCGCATATATCATTTATATAAAAGCATTTAAGATTCCATTTATTGTATATTGGTAATGTTTTGATTGATATTATATTGGTAATGTTTTATTTTGGTCTTATTGTATTGAAAATTTGTATATTTCTCTTGGTTTGTGTCTTGGGTGCCTAGAAATGTCCATATATGCATCTTAGTCGTGCATGTGGCTAGTCTATATTATAGGGAGACTATGGCAAATTTTTTATAAGTATTATAAGTATAAGTTTGAAAAATGTTCACAAATATTATAACTTAGATATAAATTGCTTTAATATATGCTAATTGATGTTGTATATTATAGTGATTTTTTAGATAATAAGATCGTCAAGTGCATATCACAAATTGTGTTTTCTGAAATTGGCCTACACAGCGATTACGTTGGTGACACACCTATCGCCCACAAGGATCTTTGTTTGAAAAATTTGAGGTATATTTTTTTTAATTATGACAAATAATATTAATATAATATTCAAAGGATAATTATTTAGTAATGTTATTATTGTTTTTTATTTGCGAAATGGTATAGATGGGAGGGCCTTGCGGAGCTTGATGATTGAGACATTATTACGGCAAAAGTCGCGGTCCGCACTGAGGACAACTTGAATAAAGAACGACAAAAAGCCATTCACAATGCTGAGAGATCGACCATCCGGGCCGGGGAGAGGATTATATGCACGAGCATAGCCCACAGTGGTGCACCCATCCATATAAATTTGAGATGTGTGCCCAATGGAGAGCCGAGAGGCTGGGTGAAAAAGGCGAAAGCTGCCACACCAACAGAGCCTCGGGTGTATCCGATGGCGAAAAAAAAAAGGAACATCTGGTGGCGGCGATATTTCACGATTCTGACATATCACTTTGCCCGAATGCGTATTTACAAGTTTTAATATGTTTACAATCATGAATTGTAGAAAATATCCCATTTTACTTAGTAATATTGTCTTTGTTTTTTGTATAGGAGTCTCGGTCTCAAAATTCGACCTATCCATTGGTTTGGATGTGTATGTATTACCGTGATGAGTGCACTGAGGCTATCCGGATAAGCGGTAATAAGTTTTAACAACCTAATCTTGTTTATTAATACTTACAAAATATTATTTTAACTATTTAAGTGTTAACATGATGACGGGATACTTATAAGCGTTTATTGAATGGCGCTATCTGAAGGCACTCCATCACCTATTGATCAAGAGTTGTGGGAGAGGCGTCATTGTGAAGAAGAACTACATTAAAGGTCGAGGACAACGACGACGCCCATCCTTCGATGGCTCGAGCGACTCTGCTACCCGGTCTTCCACGATCATCGAGTCATCCAGATTGTTCATACTCCGGTGTTGTGTGAGAGCTATATGTCGAAGATCGAAATCTTACGAAGATCTTTGGCGGGCACACAGGGGCTCTTGATCACGAGGAGTTAGGCTGAAGCGATGGCGGCGGCAGACAGCAGAACGACATGGGGATGGCGACGGTATAAAATCAATTTGTTGTATGTATTATGCGTAATATATACCAATATCAACATATTTATTATATTTGTAACTTGTTTTATTATTTTGTTAATTACGGGGTGATCGAGGAGGGATGGCGCTTGACATAACCTTGTACTTGTATATTCATTATTTGGATGTTTGTATATATGTTACTTAAACAAGTTTTGAAATGTTATTATATTTATTCAAATCATATTGGTTTTAAAGGTTTATATACTAGTTTGGTGTATGTGTTGGTGGACGATGGATGTTTATATTGTTTTGTATGTTGTTTATCTTGGTGTGTATGTGTGTTGGGATAAAGCGGTGAAAGCAGTGCATGTTTTTGGGAATTACACAAAGCAACAAAAAATCTGGGCATAATGTTTTTCATATCGGCGACGCATCGCGATCATTGAACGTAATGCGACGGCATGTAATCGGCGACCTTACGCGATCGCGGATAATAATCGGCCACGACACGTGGACCACGTCATCTTTGGCCTGGACCATCTTGACTTCATTTCGGCGATCGTATTTGTCATTTCGATTAAGCTCATAGCGATCGCAGAGATATGTCGATGCGCTAATAGTGATTCGTTGATGTGCATCCCAATGACCAGATTTTATCGACGACGATCGTGGCGACCGTACTCGATCATGAGATATTTATCTGCGACCGAGTATCTGGTCGTGATAGTCGATCATTGATATAAGCCTTTTTGTTGTAGTGTCTTTATTACCTTATTTACACCGCTTAGCCAACAAATTGACTAGCTTATTGAATTCATACTCCGCAAGCTCAAAATAATTATCAACAAATAAATAATAATAAATAATAAAAAAATTATTCGTAAAAATTATGTTAAATTCTGGGTCCTTACATATACTAATTGAGTTGGTTAAAAATAATATGGATATATATATATATATATATATATATATATATATATATATATATATATATCGATTGATGTCTGAGTTATTGCTAGAAGTCTATGCTACTTGATTCAGTAACGCATATAGTCGTTACGATGTTAAAATGTAATACGTTATGCACGACGTAGGGCTACGATAGGCTGATCACCTAGAGTACTTGCAGAGAGTGTTTTCAGTCTGTGTGATTGCTAAACATTCTGTTAAAGATGGTTTACAGTGGTGATGCAGTATGAAACCTGGAGAAGAGTTCAAGGTCTGTATAGTCTTATGACTTCAAGTCTAGATACTTGATAACCTAGGGACGTAGTTCAAGGTTATATGACCCCTCAACATGATTTGGAATCTTTTAAATTCTTGAGTTATTCATATCGCTTCCCAATTATTGAGCAATTGTGGTAGATTTTTATTATTCTGAAAGGTGAAAGTGAAAAGGAGGAGGATATTCCTTAGAAAAGGGTAAGTCATAAGATTATACATGTGATGATAAAAAGTTAAGCAAATCATAAAAATTCTAGTAAAGAAAAGTAAATTCTGATGAGAGAAGGGATGAAATTATCAAAGAAAAATGTAAAAATTTTAAAAGAGAAAGATGTAAAGAATGCAATGATATTAGAAAGATCCTTAGAGAATTAATTTGGGTATTGAACCCAATGGAAGATTAAAGATTAGCATAAAATGTATTTTAATTAATCAAATGAATTAAGATTAGTAAGATGGAACTTCGAGGACGAAATTCTTAGAAGAATGGGTGAATGTAATGTCCCGATAGTTTGAGAATCTAGTATATGATAATGATCCTTGGATAAAGGTAATGAATGTGTTAAAGAACATGTAATACTCAAATATAATTGAGTCTAAGTAAAGGTTATGAAATAAAACTTACAAGAATTTATTGTGAAGAATGGTTGGAGTGGTAATAAATAAAACATATATTAAGGTAATGTGTTGAAGATATTCAACGATAAATTTTGAAAAGAGATTTGGTGAAAATCGAGTAAGGGAGGTTTCGTTGATTCCGAGGACGGAATCCTTATAAGGAGGGAAGGATGTGACAACCCGGATTTTCAGAAATTGTTAAAATAAGAATTTAATGAATAAAATTTTTATTACAACATATTTTATATTTAAGTAAATATGTATATTCATATATTGAGATAATGAGGTTTAATAGTTAATTTAACAATTGGAGAAATTAAATGAATTTATTATGAAAAAAAATTTAGCTGAATAAGATTAGTAAATTTAATTTGAAATTATATTATGGAAGAATATAATTTGATTATTATGTCTTGTTGGCACTAGAATTATTATGAATTAAATTTCATAAATAATGAAATTAATTCACTTAATTAAAATAATAAATTAACATAAATATATTTTTTAATAAAATAAGAAGATAATGTGAATGTAATACGATTGTGAATTTCAGTATATAGTAAAAATATTTATGGAATGAAATAAATATTTGATGGGAATTGTTATGGGATAATTTATTTAAAATGATATAATATCGATGGAATGAGAAATATTCTAATTTAATTAAATAATTAAATTAGAGGATTAATGATTTACTAAATAAATTAGAGTTATATTGGTTAAGTAATTTAATAAAATAAAGTGTGACATTTGTGAACCATATGATAAGGGGGATTATTAAAATAAATTAGTAAGAGGTTGTTTGGGTTCTAGCCAAACATGGCCTTGAGACCCTTGGTTTTTGCAACTGCTGAGACTTTGGGGTTTTGCAACGTGATGAGAAATAAAACTTACGCTCATTTTTTCCCTAATGCTAAAACTAAGTAAACAAAGAATAGAGAGCTTGGGAGAGGAAATTTAGAGAGAATTAAGATTCTCTGAGAAATTGTAGAAGAGGGGATTTTGGAGATTCAAGGGAACCAAGCTTGTCTATTATAAGTTTAAAGAAAAATCAAAGGTAAATTTTTGAAGTTTCTAGTTTTAGTATTTATTTTCTAAAAGTTCTTCTTTGTAATTGGTTTTGAGGGTTAAATTGTTAAGAGATTGATCATATATGTTAATTATAATGTATAATATGTTATATGTAATCTGTAACAGGTTTTCACGTAATCAAATTCGTGGAAACATGTGTTAGAAGAAGAAATTTGGTTTATGGCTTAGTATATGTATTTTTGTCTATTTTAAGGCTTAAATTGATGGTTAGATCATGTATATAATCTAAAATTGATAATAGATGTTGTTAGTACGTTGAAAAATGAAAACAACGAAGTTTAAACGGATTGATTTGGTTAGGAATCGAATCCGTGGTGAATAATTATGCTAAATATGTTAAATATGTAAAACTAATATGAACATAAGTTTTGGGTGAAGATTTAGGCTTGTTAATGTTTCTGTAAGTTGTTATAATTCTAGTATGTTGTGGTTCTATGAATTACAAATCCATAGAATATAAAAACGGACTACTTTGGATGTGTATAACTCTAGTTATGAAGATTAAAAGGAGAAAAGGTTCAAAAATCGCGAAAACATTAAACTACATAACCTAGCTCTACTAACGGGCGTAGCTGCATTGTTCTCTAAGTCTCTTGGGGTGCAACTTCCCTCTAGGGCGTAGCTGTGCTGTGTCCAAGGCTTAATTTGACGCAGCTGAGCAACAGGTTTGTCCGGTGTGACTGTTTTGACCTCCTGTTGTAAAATAGCCATAACATTTTCATACGGACTCCGATTAAGGCGATTCAAGATGATCCAGAACGAGGACGAATAGACCTACAAATTTTATTCTTTACGTTTGTCAATTTCAGGTCGTTAGAAGGGGTCACAATGGCCATCTTTGGGACTATTATGTTTTCCAAGGTAATCGGAGGGCGTCGGGCATACACGTGTGCAAGTGTAGTGCTTCTGTCGAAAAAATATGTTGTTCTACGTTATAAAACATGAATGTTAGCAAATATAATGATGCTTAACATTGATATATGATGTATTAGGTAAGTTTTATGAGAATACTAAGCATACACAAGAGAGATAAATCAGGCGGGTGACGAATAAACGTCAAAACGCAATAATGATTCCTAGCAAGACTTAAACACTTAAATGTACTTTGAGTATTAAATATTGTGAGATGTAAGTCGAAATTTAACACAATCAAATTGAACATTGTGTATTGATAATAGTAAGGATTATCAGATATAGGGTAAAGTTTATATTACAACTACTATGCATTTTTATGTGACTAATAGTTGATGTGCATGATTATATAATTGTGTAGGGCACGTGAAGTAAAGATAGCTGTAAGTTGTTAAACTGTTATTGGTAAACAACGATCAAGTCAAGTCTTTTAGTTCCTATTTGCTATATGAACCTGATGATGAACTGTTTTAAATCTTTATTGCAAATAGCATGATGTGTTATATATATGTTGAAAGTATGAAAGGTTAAAGTCAATTTATGACTAAGTTGATTGAGTAATGGATGTTGATTGAATAAGGAACTTAATCTTTATACTTGTTATATGAACTGCATCATGCTTGTTATGTTAGTTCAATGTTTATGAGATGTATGATAAGTATGTTATTATGTGCCACGTGATGCATGAAAACTGTTAGATTTGTTGGGTTGTTGAGCTCAACCTTGCAAATAACCACTTTGTAGGTTAAGGATTGAAGGTAACACTATGTGCTACTTGAATGACGTGGATCAAAAATAATACACGAAGATTAATATTTTAGCTAAAGTTGTTATTTCTTTAAACCATGATTAAGATTCATGAGATGTACTAAATGTTTTATGATGTATAGTTTTATGTTGAGTTATAAAGTTAAAGTTTGAGCTGTACAATGTATAAAAGATATCAATTTGATATGTAAGTATATATATATATATATATATATATATATATATATATATATTAACTCTGCTAAAATGAACCATGGATTATATATGATTCAAAGACATATAGATGATATAGGTTTTGATTCAACTAATTAAAGTAAGAAGACAGAAAAGTTAATATTATTTCGCATTTTATCAAGTTTAACATCGAATACTGATGTAAAATCAGAAGTTAGACGTATTGTTAATGACCAAAGTCGATAATTGAATTGTATGAATTTTGGGGTTATTACACCTAAAGTCAATAAAGTTCATAACTTGTACCGCCTGGGGATTGGGTGGTATTGGTTTGTTGTTTCTTCCCCAAAGGGCCTCTCCTAGCAAATATACTAGCCTTGTGATAGGGTCTACTTGCTCTCTCTCGTTATTGACCGACTCTTCTTGGGTTGCTGTTCTACGTCTGGGCGGCATTTTCTACATTACAAAATTTCATTCTTATTATTTAATTATATTACTAAGTATTTCTTCAATGTAAAAGTAAACCAATTTTCTAACACATTCTCTGAAATAAGGACATTTATATTCATATGCCAAATCATTACATTTATATGATCATTCCTAGCATACTTCTATAAATGTTAACATTCATCCCAAATATCACAAAAGATGGGGAAAAACTAATATACTACCCCTCTAATATGAACCTACTCGAGGTTTACATAACTATCCCATATCTCACATAAAATATTGGGATTACATATAATTTATAATAAACCTATACTACTGGACACTAAACCAACAACTATCCTAACATCTCGCGCTCCATGGTGCTCTTATACTTAACCTGGATTATGTGAACCATCATTTCCCTGCTCAAGGTGTGGCGGGTCTGCCCTTGTTCCGCCAGATAATGGTACACACCATCAATCAACTTCTCTATAGCTGTGTGAAAAGTGTAGCTCATTTGGTTCATCTTCCTTCTCTTAGACCTCACCTCATCTTCTACATCTCCTAACCTATCATTGACTTCTTCCCATTTCTCCTCAAAGTTGATTCTATCCATAACCTTCATCTCTTTATGTATACGAAGAACCTGTTTCTCAGCTTTCTCATTCATCTCCCTCTGCTTGGACTCCTCTAACTTGCTTGCCAACTCAACATTCCTAGCTATCGCTCGATGGAAAAGGGTTCCCATCTAAACTCCTGCCTCCTTGCGATATGCAAGTTCTATCTCCAACTCCTGCATCTCCCTCTTCCTCTTATGGTCTTCCTCCCTCAGTTCCTGCATCTCAGTTTCTCTTTTCTGAGCTTGGGTCTCTAGTTCCTCGACCCTACACTCAAATTCTAAAATCCATTACTCGTGTTCCCCCAACATACGATCCTCGAATGTAACCTCGTCGGAGGCTTCCACGGGCTCATCCTCCATGGGATCCTCCATGGAATCTGACTCTATGGCAACTGACTCCATTTCCTCCTCCTCATCCTCGTCATCTGTAGGGGCTACTGCCAAAATGGGCTCCGCTATCAGAGGTGCCTCATACACTACATGTATGTCACGTGGCTCATCCTTTACCACTCTACTAGGTCCTCGCAAGTCTGACATCCTACAATCACAAACACAAGACAACAAATAACAAACTCCGTTAGAATGCCAAAATCAAACATAAATTCATTTTGTGGAATGAAAATACATTTCGTAACGCAACTAAATCTTTAGAGAAACTCTATATGAGTTTTATCTCCTTCTACTCTCTAAGTTCTTCTTAAGGTTATAGTCTAAAGATTCTCGCTCATAAGGTTTATAACCTAATGCTTTGATACCAACCTGTGATGCGTCCAAATTCAGACACTCATATCTCGAATTTGGTTCATCACGTGCTAACTATAATAATAAATCAAATCTCACATAATGGAAAATAGAATAATTTATATTGTGATAACATAAATATTCTCGTCCCATGGTCTTGCAACCATTACTACAACATCTTAATTTAAACTTAACTTATTACATCATAATAATTAAGTCTTCGTACAACATAAAAATAGTAAATTCCTAGTACTAAGAAACAAGATATTCAGATGCCTTCTCTTTACCCTTGTCCTTACATGAGGGTTCAACACATTCTGCCTTAACTGAAAGTTTTAAGGAAAGCAAGGATGAGCAACAAATTTCCCCAGCAAGTAATATCGCAATAAGGGTGAACATTTATAAGGTTCAAGTCTGAAAGGTTTATGAATAATAGTTCAGGAATTATCAATAATTCTAAATAAAGGTCGTTATGGGATGAAATATATCAACGAGATTCAGAAATATATCATGTCAAGGTTAAGGAATAATGAACACTGAGCAAACACTAAGGACTACGAACTTCTACAAGAATTAACAATATTATACAGAAAATTGAATAAAAATGAGTACAATAGGTGATCAGCCTAAGTATACTACGTTATGCACAACATTTAAACATACTAATATGTGCATACGTCGATTCCCCGAAAATTGTATAATTTTCCCTTCAATGAGGGTTGTTCATCTAAGCAGATTTAAGAGTCCGCACCAAGTCCATTTGGTTTGGATAACTTTCTAACATACGACGATAGTCTAGTTGAATCAATGGCTTAGACAAATTTTATAATGCCTTTAAGAACGATAAGTTCAATGCTTGCAACCACATCAAGATATACAAACGATTTCTGAAAAGTAATAGATATTTGGTCGAGATAAATATGGGTGATATGGCAACAATTCAAATTATACAATATATACAGTGTAAAAAATTAAGGAACTTGCATTTAATATGAAAATCGAATAAAGTTAAAGAACTTGCACAAAATTCAAGGTTGTGTAAGTTAGGGAACTTGCCTCAAGTGTAGTTTGCCAAATTATAGCTTATCAACACTTTGAAATCCTATTGTAACATAGTTACCCATATAGGTATATTCATTAGTTACACAAGCTCAAACATAATTTATCTCATACATGTACTCAATACATATGTTAAGTATACATATAAGCCTATGAAATCAATCCATGTATATAAATCACGAATCCTTAAGGATCATCGACTTTATCTCATTAGGAATCTTCTATGGTTTAACATCTTCATGTTATCTTATCTACCTCAATAAGTCTCTGTTTATTAGCTTAGAACAACAATGTGGTTAAACCATAATGATTAGTAGCAAACAAAATAAGTCAGACCATACTGCAGGATGGTGTAGCTACGCCCTGGTTAGGCTTAGGGACAACACATCTGTGTTGTCCCCTGGCCAGACCAGAGTTGAGCTTTTGCTCTCCTGGTGCGAGTCACTTTTTAGCATTCTAAGACATTAACAATTATCATTCACACATGCTAGAGGACCTGTAATAACCCGAGATTTCAAATAATCCGAATTTTACGAATAATTTTTTTTATTTAATATTAATATTGACTATTAATATTGTGTTGTGTATCTGTGATACGAGTCTCAAGAAGTGGTCAATTTGTGTATTAACTGATAAATAAGAGTAGAGTTGTGCATAACAGCTATAGAAATCCTAACCCTAATTTTGGATAGGGATTCGATAGAAAATATAATTAAAATAATTATATTGATGGGTACGTGTTTGTACTATATTGAGTTATTGATCAATGATTGATCGGATAGGGTTTAAAATTTGTAAACCCTAATAAGGGATTAGAAACCCTAAACTCAAGCTTAGAAACCCTAACGCACAGTTAGGAATCCTAAACGAAAGCCGAGACACCCTAATTTAAAATTTGGGAATCCTAAACCCTAATTAGGAAACCCTAATCCTAATTAGTAAGCCCTGATGTGATTAATAACATTTAATGTAATTAGGAAACATTAATTATATTTTAATTATCTTAATTTCCTATTTTCAAAACCCTAAATTGAAAATCATGGAAACTAGAGTTGTAAAACCTAAGGGTTAAAACCTTAGCTAGGGTTAAAGCCTAAGGGTTTGGTAAATTCCATGTATGCCATTAAAATTATATTATAATTGACCAAAATGCCCTTTTTCATTTCTTTATTTAGATAACTTGTCAATCTTGCCAAAATGAGGGTTGGTGAACAAATAATTTTGACAAAGTGTGATATATCTCAGCAAATCAGTCCATTATTGCCAGCAAACTAGCCAACATATAAGATCATTCATTGCATCAAGAGATTATAAATGATTTAGAGAGAGAAAGTTCTTGTATTTTACTTATTTGTTAACCATCTCTCAACAAACTTTTCTCTCACCCAAAGTTCCGAAAATCATAAGTATTTCAGTCACTAGTTAAGTCTTTCAAACACCCAAAATCAGTAGGAGAGATCAAAGATCAAGATTTGAACTTGAAGGTATAAAACCCTAGACTACTTTTGATCTTGTATGTTAATTTCAAGTTGGTGTTTATGTATTTATAATCTTGCTAGAAGATGTTTTATGATGATCTATGGTGATATACCATAGATCCATAGCATCAAAGTGGGTAAAAATTAAGTTTTTCAAAAACTGTCCAAGAACTTGATTTGTGGTCTTACAAGCTAGTGTTAGAAGCCATAGATTCTTGTCCCTTTATGATTATTGTTGTTTTATGTTTTGGATCGGTAGTTTGTTATGTGGTTTTTGTTCTGAAAGTGCAATCACAGTCATTTGATGTCTAGATTTCGAGTTATTCTTGGTCAAAACCCGTTGACCGGGCTTGACCAGTCAAATTCTGGGCAACCCAGAAATTTGAAAACAGAGTCTGACAAGCTTTTCAAACTCTTTGAAATGTCAGATGTTAAGTGTTTTGATGTTGTTGTTATAACCAGTTTATAGTCTGTTATATGTTCTTTAAATCCACGGCTTTAGATCCTACAAACAATAAACTGATCGAATGTAATGGACGGTTAAACTAGGACATCCGGTCATGAATATGATTTCTGGAAATTCCAAAATTACTAGAATAAACTTTCTGACAGGTTTTGACTAGATCGAATCTGGTATTTGTGTTATACTCTGACTGATTTGTTGCTTACTATGTGTTCCTTGACATATGGACTATGGATTAAAATCTTAATAACACCAATACAATGACTGGAACATAAACTTAATTGAGCTTGAAAATGTCTAGTCGACACTGTCTGGGTTTTTGGGTTACCCAGAAAACCTAGATTTGATCTGACAGTTACTTTGAGAGGCTGGATCTGTTAGGTTTTTCGTGAAAATCAAAGTAGCAATCAAATTGCAAAACGTAGCGGAAGCGAGATAAAATCAGATTTTAAAATTTTTCACAAACCAATTACCCGGATCATCCTTTATGCATATTATTAATTAAAGCGAAGAATAAGAAATTATGAAATCATACCCTTGTAGAAACGAGCTTCCTCAGGTACGAGTTCACCTCCTACTTCTCCGCGATCTCCTTGAATCTCCGGGTAGATTCCTTCCTTTGATCAATGTAAGCCACCCAAGTGTGTGGCCTCTATAGGTGATCCACCAAGGAAGAGGAATTTTTCAAGAAGAAGGGATTTGGCTCAAACCCTAGTTTTTCCTATCTGAATAAGAAAAGGGGTGTGCTCTCCAACACTTGGATTTACGTATTCTCATATCTAATATAAGACTCCTCTTATAAAGATATTATATAACCCTATTTTAATTAAAATAAGGTATTATTTATTTAATTAAACTCTTTTAATTAAATGGGCTCCCTAATCCTATTAGGGATAATTAGTTAAACTCCTTTAACTAATTTTCTTTCCTAATCCAATTAGGAATAAATGAGAGTACTAATATTAAATTAATTCCTAAACCTTTTAGAAATTAAAATAATAATAATTATAATAATATTAATAAGACTCTCTTATTAATTTATATTTAATATTTCTAAAATATTAAATAATAATATTAAGCTATTTAATTTATTCTATCACCATAGATTAAATTAAATATACTTAACATATTATTACAATTATGCCATTAACTTCTTAAATAATTATTCTTCCTTTTATGGTGTGACCCTTTAGGTTCTCCATATTAAACCTATTTGTGAATAAATCAATTAGAACAATTCTAATCTCATTTAAATAAATAAATTAACAAATAATTTATTTAAATAAATAATATTTATTCTACAATAGGGATAAGCCTCCCTAGCGATCAACGACTTTTCGGATAATATAGATTTCAACATTAATCATAAAAGAACCTTTGAGTAAATAGTTACTGCATAATTCAATCCTTCCACCATACTACGTCCCAATTAAATATAAGATATGGAATTACTTGTCAAGTCTTATTTTATTTAATTATATGTATTTCGATTCCTAAATGAACAACTCCTAATGAATGCAAATTAGAAACTACTTTCTAATTTCATTCCACCTTGGCCAAGGATTCCTGGGTTGTCATTTATCGAATCACATAGGACATTTCTCCTTTTACTAGAAGTGGTAGATTCTTTATTGATCATTCATTATCTTCATATATAACTTATTACACCCAAGCATACCCTTTGATATACTCTAAGAGCCTTAAGGAATAAGTCAAAGTGTAATTCATTATATATAAGATACTATGATGATCTCAAGTCTAAGGATCATTTGTACTACTATTACTACAGGAATTCCTATTGACAGGTAAGTAAAACTCCATTAGATATTCCTTAGCGAGTCACGTTCAGTGAACTTATTCTCTAATAAGCACCTACATACTTGCTTTAGTGTCTCCACACAAATGATCATGAGACCAATCATCCTCATCCAATGAAGCAAGCAAACGTATGTACCAATCTATCCGGATTCACTAATCCCCTATTTAGTAATCCAATGATTGGGAACTATTTTAGTTTTAAGCTTTCTAAGAATTTAGATCTCATTAGAATGATCATCATCATTATTCTAAAAGCGTTGCTTAAAACTATGGGTTTATCACATATTATTAAAACAAAGACACATGTAGATAATAAATGCCTTTAATAAATAATTCTTTTATTAATAAATAAATAAGATTGATTACACAAGATATGCTTTATCATCATACATGATTGGCTTGTATGCATAATACTTTCAATCTCCCACTTGCACTAAAAGCCAATCGCCGTGGTATCTCATACCCATCTTCTCTAAGTGACGATCAAACTCTTTGTTGTGTTAACGCTTTAGTAAATGGATCTCGCAATATTGTCTTGAGAGTCCACACGCCTGTGGTGACATCTCCTCTTTCAATGATCTCTCTCGATCAAATGAAATCGCCACCGCACACGTGTTTGGATTTCGATGAGACACGGGTTCCTTAGCTTGCAATGTACTCCATGTTGTCACGAGAATAAAGGCACCGGTCCTTTAATGCTAGGAACCACACCAAGTTCGGTAATGAACTTCTTCATCCAAACGACTTCCTTTGCGACTTCACTTGCGACTATGTACTACTCTCACATCGAATCAAGAATCGTCATTGCTTGGAACTTTTCCAACTCATCTGCGCCACCGCTTAAGGTAAACACATACCCCAAAACGGATTCTTCATCATCTTGGTCTGTTTGAAAACTTGAGTCTGTGAAGCCCTCTAGTTTTAATTCAGACCCACCGTAGACAAGAAATACATCCTTAGTTCTTCTTAAGTACTTTAGGATATTTTTCACTGCCTTCCAGTGTTCTTCTCCTCACAGATTCGACCGATATCTCGCTTGTTACACTAAGTGCATGAGCGACATCTGGTCTAGTACATATCATACCGCATATGATAGATCCTATTCTTTGAAGCATAAGGAATCTTACTCATACGGTTTCTCTCCTCAGGTGTCTTTGGGGCTTGTTTCTTGGAGAGATGTATTCCATGGCTCATCGGCATGAGACCTCTTTTGGAATCTTCCATGCTAAACCTTTTTAGCATCATGTCAATGTACGTTCGTTGGGATAAGCCAAGCATCCTATTAGATCTATCTCTATAGATCTTTATCCCCAAAATATAGGATGCTTCTCCCAAGTCCCTCATGGAGAAGTGTTTAGATAACCAGATTTTAATTGTTTGCAACATAGGAATATCATTCCCTATCAGTAATATATCATCAACATATAATACAAGGAATGAAACAGTATTCTCCACTAACCTTCTTGTACACACATGGTTCATCCTCATTTTTGATAAAATCAAACTTTTGATTGTCTCATCAAAACGGATGTTCCACCTACTAGAAGCTTGCTTTAATCCATAAATGGATCGTTGTAGCTTACACTTGATTTGTTCCAACCTTTGAAACAAATCCCTCCGGTTGTGTCATATACACATCCTCCTCAAGTTTCCCATTGAGGAAGGCCGCTTTCACGTCCATCTCGCCAGATTTCAGTAGTCATAATAAGTCGCAATCGCAAGCAAAATCCGAATGGACTTGAGCATTACTCTTGGTGAGAAGGTTTCAATCATAGTCAACTCCTTGTCTTTGTTTGAAACCTTTTGCAACCAATCCGGCCTTATAGGTCTCTACCTTGCCGCCCCTGCTCCAGTCTTTCTTTTTAAAGACCCATTTACACCCAATAGGCTTAATGCCTTGGTGGTGTGAGACCAAAGTCCATACTTGGTTCTCATACATGGAGTCCATCTCGATTTCATGGCTTCTTGCCATTTCTCCGAGTCTTTACTACTCATAGCTTTGTTCAGTAATTCAATGGATCATCATCATCTATGATCGTGCACCTCATTGTCATCTTCTATGACAAGTCCATACCGTCTGGTATCTTTGGTACTCTTCCGTTTTACTGAATAGGGTGTGGTACGTAGGAATCTCTACTTGGTTAGGTACCTCACTTTGATCTGTAGTATTTTGTGGTTCTTGAACCTCTTCAAGATATATCTTACTCCCATCGACCCCTTCAAGGATAAACTCCTTTTCCAAGAAGGCGACATGTTTCGCAACAAACACCTTTTGATCACTGGATGATAGAAATAATACCCCGATGTTTCTTTAGGATATCCCACAAATCTACATTTGTCGATCTAGTCTGCAACTTATCGTTTTCAAACTTTTGACATATAAGTCGGACAACCCCAAGTCTTAACATGCTTAAGATTTGGTTTCCTCCCCCATCCATAACTCATATGGGGTCTTGGGGATGGATTTTGTAGGTACCTTGTTAAGTAGGTATCACGTTAGATTCTAGGGCATATCCCCGTAAGGAAACCGGAAGGTCGGTAAAGCTCATCATAGATCGAACCATGTCTAACAATGTTCGATTTCTCCTTTCAGATACACCATTCATCCGTGGCGTCCCCGTGGAGTCCATTGTGAGATTATACCATTTTCTTTGAGACAATTGAGAAACTCACCACTTAAGTATTCTCCTCCTCGATCGGATCGAAGAATCTTAATACTCTTACCGGTTTGCTTCTCAACTTCACTTCAACTCTTTGAACTTTTCAAATGATTCAGATTTGTATTTCATTAAATACACATATCCAAATCTTGAGTGGTCGTCGGTGAATGAAATAAAATAAGAATACCCTCCTCGTATGGTCGTTGTCATAGGTCCACATACATCCATGTGTACCAACGCTAACAACTCAGAATTCTTTCTCCTTTTCCACTAAAAGGAGATTTAGTCATTTTACCCATGAGACAAGATTCACAGTTGGATATGATTCATAATCGATAGCTCTAGAGCCCATCTTTATGCAACTTGGATAATCTTGTTTCATTAATATGACCGAGTCTACAGTGCCACATGAAGGTATAATTAACATCATCTCTTTTCCTTTTATTAGTTTGTTCAATTTGAAATATATTTTCATGCAAGTCAAGTATATAAAGTCCATTTCGCAAATTACCAACACCATATAAAACATTATCATTATAAATAGAACAACTGTTGTTCTTTATTATAATATTAAAACCATCCATATCCAATACAGAGATAGAAATAATGTTTCTAATGATATTTGGAACAAAATAACAATTATTTAAATTAATGAACTTGCCCGTAGGCAATGCTAAACAATAAGTCCCTACAGCTAATGCAGCAACCTTTGCTCCATTTCCCACTCGTAGGACGACCTCATTCTTGCTCAGCTTTCTACTTCTGACCAGTCCCTGCATATTATTACATATGTGAGAACCACATCCGGTATCCAATACCCAAGTAGAAGATTGACTTTCAGAAAAATTAATTTCAATCATAAACAAACCTTGATTAGGATTCGAAGCTTCTCCAAGCTTCTTCTTTTTTGTTCTGCAAGATAATCCTTGCGCTTTCTCTTCGATGACGGCTTTATTGCAATGGAAGCAAATTCCTTTGCTAGTGGATCGGTCTCTTTTGATCCTTCACTTTCGCCTTTCCCTTAGCCTTCTTGGATTTCTTCTTTTGAGAAGATACCTTGGGCCTCTTCCTTTTCTTGGAAGAATCATCCACCAAGATGAGACATGGTTCTTCTTGGATGGGAAGTGACCTTCAAAGTTTTCAACATGTTAAGTAATTCGAGCAAGTCGACATCCAACTTATTCATGTGAAAATTCACAACAAATTGTGAGAAGGTGTCCGGGGTAGTGACTGCAAGACTAAATCTTGACTCAACTCCCCATCCACGATGACGAACCCAAGTCAGTCCAAGACGCTCAATCAGATTGATCATCTTTAGGACATGAGTCTCAATTAGAAGGTGCCCTCGGTCATCCGAGATCGGAAGAGCTCCTTAGATATTTCATATCTAGCGGTCCTACTTTGCTCACCATACAACTCTCCAAGGTGTAGTAGCATAGTAGGAACATCCATGTTTTCATCTTGTGGCGAAGCTCGTTACTCATGGATGCGAGCATGATGCATTGAGCCACGATGCATCATCTTGCCACCGCTTAAAAGTAGCAATCTCTTCCTCGGAGGTCGTCTCGCAACTTTTTGCAGTGCAGGCGAATTTAGGACATAAGAAATCTTTTCAAAGAAGGAGAACAATTCTCGATTCCTTAACCAAATCCAGTATAGTTCGGTCCAGTCAGTTTGTTAGCATCAAGTATGCTTCGCAGTGAAATTAGTGAATGTGACATTTTCAAAATTCTGCATGTAAAAGACAATATTTTAGCAAACATTCATTTATTAATTACCAAAATAATTTAGGTCTTATTTTATATTGGTATCTCTCACTATTTTCTTCAAACTATATTACCCTCATGTATATAGTTTGGCAAAATCTAATTAAAGTTTTTGCTAGTGAGAATAAGGATCTCATTTCAAATATATATAGCCTTGTGGTGACACAACAAACTATATATAAATAAATAGGTAGACAACTCCTTGTCAATTACATCAACATGTAACTCCTTATGTTTTGCCTCTTGGATTATTTTGATCAAGGGGTGGCACATCCGAATCAAAATTATCTAAGTGAAGTCCAACCTAGCACTTCCATATATTCAAAAAAGAAAAATATCGCCCTTGTGGTGACACAACAAAATAATATTGTTCAATTTTCTTTATAAGCATCAAATGTGATAAATTAACATCTTAAATACTTAATACTTGCCTTGTGGTGACACAACAAACTTATATTAAATATTTAATACTCTATTAATTTTATCATGCTAGAAGGCGACGTTCGATATTCTAAATATCTTTGAACGCTTAAGACTTAATAAAATTTTTTGAGGGATTTGTTATTATTTGTCTCATCTTATTTAGCGCGCATGCAAATATATATATAAAATACGCGTCATATTATTAAACATGCGAAGCATGTTTGCATAATATATAATATATATAATACTAGCATGCACATATAGAATACTATATTCTACCCGGATTGATTATGGACTTTTATTCTAGTTTGGTTCACTAGAGCCACCAAGTGAACCAAAAGGTCAAACCCTAGGGTGCAAAGAATAAACATTTAAATATAACTATTACATTTAAACCCTGGCTCCATTACAAACGGGTCTTCAAGCGCCTCGATCTTGATCTTGGTCTTGGTTCTTCAAAAAATTCTAACTAATCCTATTACATTAAACTATTTAATTTAAATAGAAACCTTGATCGTGATCGAGGGAAGTACATAGAGAGAGATAGAATTTACATCAAGAAGAAAACCGAAAAAAGACGAGGAATGCAGACCCCATTTAATAAAACTCATTCATCCAAACATCCAACTAAAATAAATCCAATCATATTGGTCAATTGTCCATAATCAATCCCATTTATTATCATACATATCATCATATGTATCAATAAATAAAATCATTCCATATATATATGAGTATCATTTAATGGGCAATTTTATGTTGCATGAAATCCAATTTCAAGATTAAAATAAACTCTTTTATTTTAATTATAAAATTATTAAATTAATATATATATATATATAACAATTATATATATATATATATATAATAAAAATCCTAAGCAAAAAAGTGGGACACATTTATTTGATTTCTACTAAAAAAAAAATTAGGACCTTATTGCTATATATCATCCTTGCCACGTGCCCATATAAAAAAAAAACGGATTGCTTTTGCTAATATGCTAACAATATAAGGTATATTATATATATTATATATATATATAACATAACAACCATAATACGCAGAATTTCATTGAATCAATCATCCAAAGAACAAAATAGGACTCAACCTTGGAATTTGATATAACAAAGAGACGTTTTGTACTTAATGTGTGGGACGACATTAAAAGAAAAAACAACAATACGCCATCATTTTATAACAAAAACCAAACTGGACCATCCTAGACACCGCTGGGATCAAGATGCGTTTTTGAAAAAAACCGGACCTTGCTTTTGTTCTTCAGTTAACGTGATGGCCTTCACGGTTTTTTTTTTTTTTTTCATAAAATAATAATTTTATACAACAAATTATGCCCAATAAATAATTCTAAATTCATACCCATACATAAATGGAATCTAAATAATTAATAATTCGCATAAAGTTTGGCTCTGATACCACTGTTAGGTTTTTCGTGAAAATCAAAGTAGCAATCAAATTGCAAAACGTAGCGGAAGCGAGATAAAATCAGATTTTAAAATTTTTCACAAACCAATTACCCGGATCATCCTTTATGCATATTATTAATTAAAGCGAAGAATAAGAAATTATGAAATCATACCCTTGTAAACGAGCTTCCTCAGTGCAGAGTTCACCTCCTACTTCTCCATGATCTCCTTGAATCTCCTAGATTCCTTCCTTTGATCAATGTAAGCCACCCAAGTGTGTGGCCTCTATAGTGATCCACCAAGGAAGAGAAATTTTCAAGAAGAAGGGATTTGGCTCAAACCCTAGTTTTTCCTATCCGAATAAGAAAAGGGTGTGCTCTCCAACACTTGGATTTACGTATTCTCATATCTAATATAAGACTCTCTTATAAAGATATTATATAACCCTATTTTAATTAAAATAAGGTATTATTTATTTAATTAAACTCTTTTAATTAAATGGGCTCCTAATCCTATTAGGGATAATTAGTTAAACTCCTTTAACTAATTTTCTTTCCTAATCCAATTAGGAATAAATGAGAGTACTAATATTAAATTAATTCCTAAACCTTTTAGAAATTAAAATAATAATAATTATAATAATATTAATAAGACTCCTCTTATTAATTTATATTTAATATTTCTAAAATATTAAATAATAAATATTAAGCTATTTAATTTATTCTATCACCATAGATTAAATTAAATATACTTAACATATTATTACAATTATGCCATTAACTTCTTAAATAATTATTCTTCCTTTTATGGTGTGACCCTTTAGGTTCTCCATATTAAACCTAGTTGTAAATAAATCAATTAGAACAATTCTAATCTCATTTAAATAAATAAATTAACAAATAATTTATTTAAATAAATAATATTTATTCTACAATAGGATAAGCCTCCTAGCGATCAACGACTTTTCGGATAATATAGATTTCAACATTAATCATAAAAGAACCTTTGAGTAAATAGTTACCGTATAATTCAATCCTTCCACCATACTACGTCCCAATTAAATATAAGACATGGAATTATTGTCAAGTCTTATTTTATTTAATTATATGTATTTCGATTCCTAAATGAACAACTCCTAATGAATGCAAATTAGAAACTACTTTCTAATTTCATTCCACCTCGCCAAGGATTCTGGGTTGTCATTTATCGAATCACATAGACATTTCTCCTTTTACTAGAAGTGGTAGATTCTTTATTGATCATTCATTATTTTCATATATAACTTATTACACCCAAGCATACCCTTTGATATACTCTAAGAGCCTTAAGGAATAAGTCAAAGTGTAATTCATTATATATAAGATACTATGATGATCTCAAGTCTAAGGATCATTTCAGACTACTATCACTACTACAGAATTCCTATTGATGTAAGTAAAACTCCATTAGATATTCCTTAGCGAGTCACGCTCAAAGGTGAACTTATTCTCTAATAAGCACCTACATACTTGCTTTAGTGTCTCCACACAAATGATCATGAGATCAATCATCCTCATCCAATGAAAGCAAGTTACGATGTACCAATCTATCCGGATTCACTAATCCCCTATTTAGTAATCCAATGATTGGGAACTATTTTAGTTTTAAGCTTTCTAAGAATTTAGATCTCATTAGAATGATCATCATCATTATTCTAAAAGCGTTGCTTAAAACTATGGGTTTATCACATATTATTAAAACAGCACCATGTAGATAATAAATGCCTTTAATAAATAATTCTTTTATTAATAAATAAATAAGATTGATTACACAGTATATGCTTTATCATCATACATGATTGGCTTGTATGCATAATACTTTCAGGATCTACTTGTTTGGATGTTGTATGACCAAGATGTTAGTTGATAATTGTAGTGTTACATACACACTACTAAATCAGTGTCTTAGCTAGCCAAGAACATGCCTGATCTGAGAATCACAGTTGGTCAAACAGAGACCCTTGTGAACTGGGGTTGTTAGTGTTCTCGAGCTCAAGAACACCAATAGCGACGGTTACTGTCGCTATAGCCTATAGCGACAGTTTTAATTATTTTTAATTTCTGATTTTTTGGAAATTAATTAAAAATAGAAAATAAATTCTAAAAACTGCCAAAAATGGTTTTAAAAATTATGAAAAATAATTTTTGAGAATTTGGGATATTTTTCATTAATATTTATAATTATTTGAATATTAATGATATTTAATTTATTTAATTAGTGTATTAAACATTTTACATTTACTTTTACATGGGTAAATGTAAGAAACATTTAACTAAAGTTAAAAACATTTAACTTAAGTAAAAGCAAAAGTTATTCTTTTACTTTTACTTTTACATTTACTAAAGTAAAAGAGATGATGGCGCTGGGCCATCACTGTCGATGATCAAGACTCCTCCAAGCGTCTTCTTGGTTGATAGTCCGTCTCCTCATAGATCTTGGGAAGGTCTTTGTTGATCATCTTCTCGGATGAGTCACCATCCCTACTATTCCGCCTTAAAATTTTTATCCAGGAAATAACCCTATCGCCCCAAAAAATTTGGTTTATAAAGAAGGAGGAAAAAATTTCTCTGAAAATTGGTCAAAATCTTCAAAATTTCTTAGATTTTGTAAAAATTCTTTGTTTAAAAAGCAGATCGGATGAAATCGAAACAAAGGATCACTTTCGATTGGTCCTCGATCTATCAAGAAATCGATCTAAACAGAAGACTAATTTGTTAACTGTTTAAACAAAAATTCTTTTTCTTGAAGGTCCACTTATACTCTAGCCTTACTTGCCTTAAATGCATACCCGTAGATCTAAAGGTTCCCTTTAGCCTTACACTGCTCCCAATTGAGACTTACAAACGGCATTAGTCGGGACTTAAGGCGATCTTGGGTGTTTTACCAGCGAAGGTCGAGGCGATTAAAAGCGGAAGCAAAAAAATAAAAGTTTGAAAAAACATTTAAGTAAACAAATCAAACTGCTTATTCTTGAAACCACCGATATAGCATCAAGAACCAACCGTGTGGCTCTGATACCATATGACAGCGACGATAAGTTTTTAAAAGAAAAACTTTAACAGAAGAAAGAAAGATTAAGAAGATGACCGGTGAATCGGTAAAGTAATCTCTTTCTTGTATTATAAACATTTGGGAAGGGATTACATTAATTCTAGACTAAATGTTTAAGGAAGAGAAAGTATTGAAGACTTCTTCTTCATCTTCTTACTAAGAAGATCGGTTGAGAGCTTAGGCTCTCTGGCTAACTCTCTAGAGAGGGGAGAGACCTCCGGAAGAGCTTCAGAGAGAGAAGCTCCGAGGCTTCAATCGATTTGAATTAAGCTTCAAAGAAACTCTAACACACGAGTTTCTTTAAATAGAAAAGCGAAAAGTAAATTACTATTGATTCACGCAGAATCACTATTACATTAATCAAGTAAAAGTAATTTACTAAAGTAAAAGTAAAACGTAAAAACATTTTACATTTACTTTTACATGGGTAAATGTAAAAAACATTTAACTAAAGTTAAAAACATTTAACTTAAGTAAAAGCAAAAGTTATTCTTTTACTTTTACTTTTACATTTACTAAAGTAAAGACTTTTGCTTTAAGTAAAAGTAAAAGTCGATGATGGTCAGCCATCATCGTTTATTGATCAAGACTCCTCTGCGTCTTCGTCGATGGGTCTCGTCTCCTGGATGCTTGGGAAGGTCTTTGTTGATCATCTTCTCGGATGAGTCACCATCCCTACTATTCCGCCTTTAAAATTTTTATCCGTGAAATAACCTTATCACCCCAAAATTTTGAGTTTATAAAGAAGGAGGAAAAAATTTTCTCTCAAAATTGGTCAAAATCTTCAAAATTTCTTAGATTTTGTAAAAATTTTTGTTTAAAAATGATCGATGAAATCAAACAAAAAGGACCACTCGATTGGTCCCGATCTATCAAGAATCGATCTAAACAGTAAGACTAATTTGTTAACTGCTTAAACAAAATTCTTTCTTTTGTCATTCCTCTTAAACTCGAACCGCTCTTGCCTTAAGTAAACTCTGCACTCAGAGATCTAATGATACCCTTAGCCTAAATCGCCTCCCAACCGAGTCTTACAAACGAAAGATAACGGGACTTAAGGCGATCTTAGGTGTTTTACGACCAAGTCGAAGCGATTGAAAGTGGAGCAAAAGAAGAAAAGTTTGAAAAAACATTTAAGTAAACAAATCAAACTGCTTTTTTAATCGAAACCACCGATAGCATCAAGAACCAACCGTGTGGCTCGATACCATATAACAAATGGATAAGTTTTTAAAAAAAACTTAGGCGAGTAAGAAAGAAAAGATTAAGAAGATGTGGGTGAATCCAGAAAGTAATCTCTTTCTTTTACTTATAAACATTTGGGAAGGGATTACATTAATTCCTAGACTAAATGTTTAAGGGAAGAAGGAAGTATTGAAGACTTCTTCTTCATCTTTAATTCAAGAAGATCGGTGAAAGCTTCGCTCTCGCTAACTCTAGAGAGAAGAAGGAGAGACCTCAAGAGCTTTCTAGAGAGAAGCTCCGAGGCTATATCGAATTAAGCCTAAAGAAACTCTAACACATGAGTTTCTTTAAATAGAAAACCTAAAAGTAAATTACTATTGATTCACGCAGAATCACTATTACATTAATCAAGTAAAAGTAATTTACTAAAGTAAAAGTAAAACGTAAGAAACATTTTACATTTACTTTTACATGGGTAAATGTAAGAAACATTTAACTAAAGTTAAAAACATTTAACTTAAGTAAAAGCAAAAGTTATTCTTTTACTTTTACTTTTACATTTACTAAAGTAAAAGACTTTTTGCTTTAAGTAAAAGCAAAAGTCGATGATGGTCAGGGCCATCATCGTTTCGGCCGATCAAGACTCCTCTGCGTCTTCTTGGTTGAATGGGTCCGTCTCTGTGGATGCTTAAGGTGCCGTTGATCATCTTCTCGTATGAGTCACCATCCCCTACTATTCCGCCTTAAAATTTTTATCCAGAAATAACCCTATCATTTCAAAATTTTGAGTTTATAAAGAAGGAGGAAAAAATTTTCATCAAAAATTGGTCAAAATCTTCAAAATTTCTTAGATTTTGTAAAAAATTTTTTGTTTAAAAAACATCGATGAAATCGAAACAAAGGATCACTCGATTGGTCCGATCTATCAAGAAATCGATCTAAATGAAGACTAATTTGTTAACTGCTTAAACAAAAATTCTTTCTTTTCCTCATTCCTCTTAAACTCGAACCGTTCTTGCCTTTAAGTAAACTCATAGCACTGAGATCTAATGATACCCTTTAGCCTAAACTCGCTCCCCAACACGAGTCTTACAACGGCATATAACGGGACTTATGGCTGATCTTAGGTGTTTTCTACCAAGTCGAAGCGATTGAAAGTGAGCAAAAAAGAAAAGTTTGAAAAAACATTTAAGTAAACAAATCAAACTGCTTTTTAATCGAAACCACCGATAGCATCAAGAACCAACCGTGTGGCTCGATACCATATATAATGGGATAAGTTTTAAAAGAAAAACTTAGATGTAAGAAAAAAGAAAAGATTAAGAAGACACCTGAATCGGTAAAGTAATCTCTTTCTTTTACTTATAAACATTTGGGAAGGATTACATTAATTCCTAGACTAAATGTTTAAGGGAAGAAGGAAGTATTGAAGACTTCTTCTTCATCTTTAACTAAGAAGATCGAAGTCGAAAGCTTCGCTTTTACTAACTCTCTAGAGAGAAGGAGAGGACCTCTAAGAGCTTTCTAGAGAGAGAAGCTCCGAGGCTATATCTTGAATTAAGCTTAAAAAGAAACTCTAACACTTGAGTTTCTTTAAATAGAAAAATCGAAAAAGTAAATTACTATTGATTCACGCAGAATCACTATTACATTAATCAAGTAAAAGTAATTTACTAAAGTAAAAGTAAAACGTAAGAAACATTTTACATTTACTTTTACACGGGTAAATGTAAGAAACATTTAACTAAAGTTAAAAACATTTAACTTAAGTAAAAGCAAAAGTTATTCTTTTACTTTTACTTTTACATTTACTAAAGTAAAAGACTTTTGCTTTAAGTAAAAGTGTCATGATGGTAGGGCCATCATCGATTATCAAGACTCCTCTGGCGTCTTCTTGGTTGACTGGTCCGTCTCCTGTGGATGCCGGAAGGTGCTGTTGATCATCTTCTCAGATGAGTCACCATCCCTACTATTCCGCCTTAAAATTTTTATCAGGAAATAACCTTATCATTTCAAAATTTGAGTTTATAAAGAAGGAGGAAAAAATTTTCTCTTCGGTCAAAATCTTCAAAATTTCTTAGATTTTGTAAAAATTTTTTGTTTAAAATGCATCGATGAAATCGAAATTCACTCGATTGGTCCTGGATCTATCAAGAAATCGATCTAAACAGAAGACTAATTTGTTAACTGCTTAAACAAAAAATTCTTTTTTTCAAGGTCCACTTATACTCTAGCCTTACTTGCCTTAAATGCATACCCGTGAGATCTAAAGGTTCCTTTAGCCTAATCGCTCCCATTTGAGACTTACAAACGGCATTAGTCTTAAATGCGATCTTGGGTGTTTCACTAAGGTCGAGGCTATTAAAAGCGAATGAGACGAAGAAAAAATAAAAGTTTGAAAAAAAACATTTAAGTAAACAAATCAAACTGCTTATTCTTCGAAACCACCGATAAGATCAAGAACCAACCGTGTGGCTCGATACCATATATATGAAATGACGATAAGTTTTAAAAGAAAACTTTAATGTAAGAAAGAAAAGATTAAGAAGATTTCCTCCAGGTGAATCGGTAAAAGTAATCTCTTTCTTGTATTATAAACATTTGGGAAGGGATTACATTAATTCCTAGACTAAATGTTAAAAAAATATGTCAAGACATTGCCCCGCTTGGCACTTCTCAGGTCCGGGTCAGCCTAGCGGCCCAAGTCATCATCCCAGAGGTACCTTAGTCCTCACCCAAGAATAATTTGGCCTATCACCAAACAAATTTTTCGCTTTGGGAACAATCCTTACGCCTCAATTTTTAAAATAAACCCAACCTATTGACCCATTCAAGAATCCAAAGAAAGACCTCGCCTGTGATCTCCCGCCTATTCCTCTTCCGCATGTGCTCCAAATGGGAAAGTTATTTGTTTCACATTGAACCCTTCTACGAAACCAAAAATGATCCGCTTAAGCTAACGCCTAGCTTTTCCTCCTCGGTTGGTATTTTCCAAACATAGCTTCTTATAAGTCTCTTGTTTATTATAAGGACATTCTTCTTGAAACCGACTCGCCAATATTAAATCTTATTTATGCAAAACAATGATAAATCCAAGGTTCTTTATCATTCTTTGTATATTAAATAATTCCTTCAGATTTCGATCAAAACATCCTTCCGATCTATTTTTAGTAAAATGTTTTTACTTTTGCTTTTAAATCTTTTACTTAGTAAATCACTTTTTAGAGAAAATAATTTAATATTATAAAAATCATTTTAAATAAGAATAAAGTATTTAAAATATTTTGAGTTATAAATGTTACTTTTAATATTTTTAGAAATTTTCATTAATAATTTAATATTAATGATATTAGATTTATTTAATTATTATATTAAATAAATCGCTTAAAAATGGTTTTATTGATATAAAAATCATTTTAAGGAAGAATAAAGTGTTAGAAAATATTTTGAATTATAAAATGTAATTTTTAATATTTTTGGAGAATTTTCATTAATAATTTAATATTAATGATATTGGATTTATTTAATTATAATATTAAATAAATGGTAGAAAAATGATTTTATTGATTTAAAAATCATTTAAAAATAAGAAAAAATGATTCAAAATATTTTAAGTTATAATTAATGACTTTTAATATTTTGATGACAAATTCATTAATATTTAAATATTAATGGTGATGGTTTAAAAATGATTTTAATAATTTTAAAAATCATTTAAGTAGAATATTAATGATTTAAAATATTTGAAGTTATTAACAATAACTTTAATATTTTGACAAGTATGTCATTAATATTTTTATATTATTAAGTATTAATGATGATAAGATTATTTGATAATTAAATCATTTAAAAATGATACCAGTGTTTGAAAAATTATTATAAATTATAATAATTGTTTATAAATTGTTAAAAGCTTCCGAAAAATATTATAAACGATATTTGCTTTATCTAAAATAATATTGAAGCTTAGAGACCAAGTTCAATTGACAATAAAAGTGTTAATTGTCGGGTAAGGTGAACAGAACACCGAGAATAGACCAAAGTCCAACCAAACCGAACTAGTTGGACTTGATAAGTGTTTATATAGGTTATAAACACTGATGTGGCTATGTGGTATTGTGCCTGAGAGAAAGATTAACTGTAAATTTTAGTGATACGTGTTATGAAATATTCTGCTATTTATGAGACCGATATTATTGGTTATAGGTCTTTCGAACGCAAATAAATTTATTGTGTAGCTGTAATCAATGCGGAAGGCGAGTTTCCTTAACTCAACCTTAAGTTAATATTGTTCAATTATTATGGTGGTTAATTATTGTTGATTAGACCACGTCCAAGAATTTATTGTTGATTATTCGTAGTTAGTGCATGTTTATTAATTCAAATTAAATCAATGATTCTGAAAATATATTCGGAGAATAATTATTGTTGAATATTTACATTCGTAGAAGTTATTATTCACAGTACAGATAATTCATGTCTATTGTCGAAATGTGTTGAGAAATGTCTTAGCTAATTATTCTGGCTAGACGAACATTTGTTAGAACTTGATAGGTTCGAGAGGAGAATTTAATTATTATTGACAGATCGATGCCAATTATTTCGACTAGATCGAGAAAGTGATTAGATATTGAAATCATCGTATTTTGTTGTAAATCAAATTCTGATTCTAAGACTGAGAAGAACAACCTTTTATACAAAGGGAACATTTTATTGGTCGTATATTCGGCCTTTGCGTGATTGTAAGTATTGTGCATAATACAGGGTATAAGGAGTTGGCCAGCTCTAAGTACTTGCAGAGGGGTATGATATTATCTTTATGGTTAACTGATACACCTGTATATATATATATCAAAGTACAACTTTAATAGATACCCGAGAAGAGAAGTTCAAGATCTAATGGATCACTCAGCATAAATCTAGAAAACATTCCACTTTGTTATTGCGTAGATTTGATTCTTGATTATTCATTACAGTATCGTAAAAATTTGAAAACGTTATACTCTTTCATTATCAAATTATAGTGTTGCATACATTGCGAGAAAACTTGTTATTGATTAACGAATTGTTCAGCTATTTTAAAGTTCCCCGAACTTTGGTTTCATTCTATCAAAATAGATAGTCCATTGTTCTGATTCTTATACATTCATTGTATGTCTTAACTTGCGGGGAAAATTTGTTGCTAACCCTTGCTAAATAAAACTTTTCAGCTACGGACGAAGAGGCCAGCGGGGCTAAGAAGAACAAAGGCAAAGGTATAGTGCTGGAGTAGTTTTATGTTAAGCATAAATATTATGTTATGTTTGTAAACCCTTTTTGTATATCTAAAGGGTATGTGTGTAATGTTAAGGTTAGATGACCTGGGATTAATGTATTAACAATCTCTATTAATGACTTATGTATTACTATTTCTATATCAATGGGTAGTTAGATGTTATTATATTGTGGATCGTGAGTACCAAACTCGGGGTTCAGGTAACCCGAATTTGGGGATGTCACTTTTTGGTATCAAAGTTGTAGGTTATAAACCTTAAGTGGGGGGGGGGGGAACCCTGGAATATAACCATAACGAGATAGAGAATACTCATTTAGAGTACTAAGTGAGGGATTGCTGAAGCGCTTTAATAGTGTGATATGTGGACACATAGTGTGAGAATTTTGTGCTAGTGAAGTACTAATCAAGTTGTTTAAACTGATTGTAGGATGTCGGGAGAAGACGAGATGAGTACAGAGATGCCAGCGGCTGTTGCACCAGTGCTAATAGCTGAGGTGCCAGCACAAAGCGAGTCAGTTGAAGAGGTGGGAAAGGATGAACCTATGATCAATCTGGGGAGTGATCATGATGATTATCCCGAGATGTATCTGAGTGGTGATGAGGAGGCGGAGTCTTAAGAAGCTAAGGTGGAGAAAGGGAGTAAGACTAAAGTTGGAGAACAAGATCAAGTATCTGCAGAAGTCCAGGAACTCCGGAGTAAAGTATTTCTCTTGGAGGAATTATGGAAGACGGAGCGAGCGTTATGCAAAATGACTGATGAACAGAACGAGCTGAAGGCGCGAGTAGAAAGGATGAAGACTAAAGGTGGTGGATCATTTGAAGGAACACTCAAGCTGAAGGGAAAGAATAAGGGAAAGAGGGACAACGACAGTGATAATTCTAAAAATTCAAACCCGAAGAAGAAGCAAGTCTGTAGCAAGTGTGGCAAGACTCACGTGGGAGAATGCATGATGTGGAAGAACGTGTGTTTCAACTGTAAGCAGGAAGGACATATTTCCCTACATTGTCCTAAGCCGAATATGAAGAAGTGTTTTTTATGTGGGCAAACGGGGTACGGATTTAACAAGTGTCCCGGCAAGAAGAAGACTGGTAAAGGGAGTGGTCGGTAGACAACTTAGATATAAGTGATAATATCTTTTGGTAGAAGATTATGATATTAATGACTATAATATCAAGAACGATGTGTAAACATATGTAAATATATATGTTTGTATGAATAAAATCTTTATATTCTATATGAATATAAGATTAAGAATAATTTGTGAGTTCTTAAAACTCATACTTATGGTAAGTTCATGACTCATAATTATATGAAATGTTTTTGAACCCCTCAGCGAATGGACACCAAAGGTCTGACTAGGATAAGTTCATACACTCATATAATTGTGGCAAGTTCCTGAACTCATAAGTGTGGAAAGTTTGATGAACTGGGAATAACTATGTGTGAAAATGGAAAATGGCAACTTTTTGTGTAAAGTTGTGTTGTTCAAATTGAAATTTATTTAACAAGGGATAATAATATGTGTTAAGTACTAAATGTATTATGTGCTATTTGAATAAATATGCGATTATATGAGAACTATGTCTTGAATTCTTATTGTGTTAAGAATTTGTGTAGAAAAAGAAAATTAATGTAAGATTTTTATTTAAATCAGATTATGCCGCCTAGACGACATAATTGAAATCAAAGAGAAGAGCAATCGGTGAATAATGAAGGAGGTCAAGCCGACCCGATGCAAAATTTTGTGGATATGCTAGCCCAAGCTATGGGAAATAGAGCTCCAGCTACAATAGGAAGAGAGAGAAATTAGCCAGTTGATAGAATTGACAAATTTTAAGGACTTTAAAGTGGTAGGACCGCCGGAATTTAGGGGAACCACAGATCCGATTGAAGCCCAAACTTAGGTGAAGGAGATGGAAAAAGCATTCGTTATCGCCAGAGTAGCGGAAGAGCAAAAGACAACTTTTACAACATACTTGATGAAGGGAGAAGCCAATTACTGGTGGGAGACTAATCAGGCGAGAGCTGGTACAGCTGTGGTGACTTGGACAAGATTCAAGGACTTGTTCTTTGAGAACTACTTTTTGTCGAGTATGCAAGCTCAGGTGGAAGCTAAGTTCTTAGAACTAAAGTAGGAGAACATGTCGGTTTCTGAGTATGCTGCTAAATTCAACGAGTTAGCAAGATTTGCACCTCATCAGGTGGACACAAAAGCAAGAAAGGCAAGAAGATTTAAGAATGGATTGAAGCCAGGGATATAAAACAAAGTAGCGGTGTTGCAGATCAATATGTTTGCGGCTTTGTTGGAGAAAACGTTAATTGCTCAAGGAGGGAGCGAAGCTGCATCTCGATTTCACCAAGAGAAGAAGAAGAAGACAAATGATGGAGGTAGTAGTGATGGTAGTAATCCAAATAAGAGAAACTGGAGTGAGAATATCCAGTCGGGTAATAAGATAGAATGGAATAAGAAAGGGAGGGAGCTATGTGCGACATGTGGAAAGAATCATTCGCGAGTTTATTTGAAGAAGAAGGGAGTTTGCTATAACTTCGGACATGAGGGACACCTGTCACCCAATTGTCCCAGTCCGAAGAAGATTCAAGGTTGTTTTACGTGCGGATTGACTGAACATCTGGTTTGAAACTGTCCTAAAAGGAATGGGGAGACAAAAAGTGTCAAAAAGGGACCCGATGTCGGAACCTTGGAAATTTGAGGACCTGCACAGCCAGGAAGACCAACAGGTGGCTACTCAAGAGGTGGCAACAGGTAACGATTTCATTTAAAAATTTTATTACGCGAGTATTATGAGTTAGATATTACTGTGAATTATTTTCTTTTATGGATCCAAGTCACATGTTAGAATATAAGACATACTTTATTATTATGTTGATAAAAATGAATTGATGATACAACTTTAAAAGATTGTAGAGAATAAGAAAGCGTTGATTCCGAGGAAGGAATCCTTTTAAGTAGGGGTGAATGTAATAACCCGGGATTTCGAATAATCCGAATTTTACGAATAATTTTTTTTTAATATTAATATTGACTGTTAATATTGTGCTGTGTATCTGTGATACGAGTCTCGAGAAGTGGTCAATTTGTGTATTAACTGATAAATAAGAGTAGAGTGGTACATAACAACTTTAGAAACCCAAACCCTAATTCTGGATAGGGATTCGATAGAAAATATAAATAAAATAATAATATTGATGGGTACGTTTTTGTACTATATTGAGTTATTGATCAATGATTGATCGGATAGGGTTTAAAATTTTTAAACCCTAATAAGGGATTAGAAACCCTAATCTCAAGCTTAAAAACCCTAACGTACAGTTAGGAACCCTAAACAAAAACCGAGAAGCCCTAATTAAAAATTCGAGAATCCTAAACCATAATTAGGAAACCCTAATCCTAATTAGTAAGCCCTAATGTGATTAATAACATTTAATGTAATTAGGAAACACTAATTATATTTTATTTATATTAATTTCGTATTTTTAAAACCCTAAATTGAAAATCTTGGAAACTAAAGTTGTAAAACCTAAGGGTTAAAACCTTAGCTAGGGTTAAACCCTAAGGGTTTGGTAAATTCCATGTATGCCATTAAAATTATATTACAGTTGACCAAAATGCCCTTTTTTATTTCTTTATTTATATAACTTGTCAATCTTGCCAAAATGAGGGTTGGTGACCAAATAATTTTGACAAAGTGTGATATATCTCAAAAATCAAATTTCATTATTGCACAAAGAACTAGCCAACATATCAGATCATTCATTGCATCAAGAGATTATAAATGATTTAGAGAGAGAAAGTTATTGTATTTACTTATTTGTTAACCATCACTCAACAAACTTTTCTCTCACCCAAAGCTCCGAAAATCATAAGTATTTCAGTCACTAGTTAAGTCTTTCAAACACTCAAAATCAGTAGGAGAGATCAAAGAACAAGATTTGAACTTGAAGGTATAAAACCCTAGACTACTTTTGATCTTGTATGTTAATTTCAAGTTGGTGTTTATGTATTTATAATCTTGCTAGAAGATGTTTTATGATGATCTATGGTGATATACCATAGATCCAAAGCATCAAAGTGGGTAAAAATTAAGTTTTTCAAAAACTGTCCAAGAACTTGATTTGTGGTCTGACAAGCTAGTGTTAGGAGCCATAGATTCTTGTCCGTTTACGATTCTTGTTGTTTTATGTTTTGGATCGGTAGTTTGTTATGTGGTTTTTGTTCTGAAAGTGCAATCACAGTCATTTGATGTCTAGATTTCGAGTTATTCTTGGACAAAACCCGTTGACCGGGCTTGAGCAATCAAATTCTGGGCAACCCAGAAATTTGAAAACAGAGTCTGACAAGCTTTTCAAACTCTTTTAATTGTCAGATGTTAAGTGTTTTGATGTTGTTGTTATAACCAGTTTATAGCCTGTTATATGTTCTTTAAATCCATGGCTTTAGATCCCACAAAAAATAAACTGATCGAATGTAATGGACGGTTAAACTAGGCCATCCGGTCATGAATATGATTTCTAGAAATTCCTGAAATTACTAGAATGAACTTTCTGACAGGTTTTGACTAGATCGAATCTGGTTTTTGTGTTATACTCTGACTGATTTGTTGCTTGCTATGTGCTCCTTGACATATGGACTATGGATTAAAACCGTAATAACACCAATACAATGACTGGAACATAAACTTAATTGAGCTTGAAAGTGTCTAGTCGACACTGTCTGGATTTCTGGGTTACCTAGAAAACCTAGATTTGATCTGACAGTTACTTTGAGAGGTTGGATCTACTTGTTTGGATGTTGTATGACCAAGATGTTAGTTGATAATTGTAGTGTTATATACACACTACTAAATCAGTGTCTTAGCTAGCCAAGAACATGCCTGATATGAGAATCACAGTTGGTCAAACAGAGACCCTTGTGAACTGGGCTATCAGTGTTCTTGAGCTCAAGAACACCAACAGCGATGGTTAGTGTTGCTATAGCCTATAACGACAGTTTTAATTATTTTTAATTTCTAATTTTTCAGAAATTAATTAAAAATATAAAAAAAATTCTAAAAACTTCCAAAACTGGGTTTAAAAATTATTTTAAATTATGAAAACTAATTTTTGAGAATTTGGGATATTTTTCATTAATATTTATAATTATTTGAATATTAATGATATTTAATTTATTTAATTAGTGTATTAAATAATTAGAGAAAAATAATTTAATATTATAAAAAGTCATTTTAAATAAGAATAAAGTATTTAAAAATATTTTGAGTTATAAAATGTAAACTTTAATATTTTTAGAGAATTTTCATTAATAATTTAATATTAATGATATTAGATTTATTTAATTATTATATTAAATAAATGAGTTAAAATGGTTTTATTGATATAAAATCATTTTAAGGAAGAATAAAGTGTTAGAAAATATTTTGAATTATAAAATGTAATTTTTAATATTTTTGGAGAATTTTCATTAATAATTTAATATTAATGATATTGGATTTATTTAATTATAATATTAAATAGATGATAGAAAATGATTTTATTGATTTAAAATCATTTAAAAATAAGAAAAATGATACAAAAATATTTTAAGTTATAATTAATGACTCTTAATAGTTTGATGATAAATTCATTAATATTTTAATACTAATGGTGATGGTTTAAAATAATTTTAATTATTTTAAAAATCATTTAAGTCGAATATTAATTATTTTAAAATATTTTAAGTTATTAACAATAACTTTAATATTTTGAAAAATACGTCATTAATATTTTTATATTATTAAATATTAATGATGATAAGATTATTTGATAATTAAATCATTTAAAAATGATACCAGTGTTGTAATACCCCCTTTCCCAAAAGGAAAAAGGGATGTCACGCAGAAACATAATAAATACAAACCTCTAATAAACCTCAAATATCTCCAATAAAATTTAATACCAAAAGTCACATACTCCAATTTAAATAGAAGGAACTCCACACTTACATAATCTCTACTAATAAGAAATAAATGCCAAAATGGCCCAAACATCCATTAACCAAATATTAAGAACACCAAGTATAATAATAATTCTGAAAAACTAATCTACTCATTTGAATCAAAGGTAGCTCTCATCCCACATATCTTGATCACCCCTGATTACCTGCCAGAACAAGAACACAGCGTGAGCCAATTGCCCAGTACGGATATGAAGATGAATAAATATATCACAATAAGTAATGAATCTAAAAAAGTTGAATGAATGAACATATGTGAATTACAAACGAATTACTTAATAGATCAAAATTTGAGAGTCCATTTACAAATCACTAACACCGCTAATCTAATAATTATAGCAAAAAGAATCCCAAATAAATAAGGTCAATCAAATGGTTGTAAGATAACAATTTCATATCGAGCTCAAATACAAATAGCCAAAGGCTAACAAAATACATCGGCACCATATGTATATAAATCAAATCGGATAGACGCATACGACACATACGCCACTAATCCGCCAAACAAATCGAATCAAATCAAATACTGGGTCGACCCATACGTATCCTGAACAAATATATCAAATGGCCAAAGCTCATACCTAGAGCATACAAAAGGATACGTCGTGGACTAATTACACCGCCACAGAAGGTGTCATGCCTTTGTGTCAAGAGGACATGCCTGCGGTACCCCCACAAGTGGTTAGCTCAAGTATACTCTAAGGATCAAACTACAAAATGTAAGCCAAAAGGGGTTCAAATCACAAGGCTTACATTACCATATTCAAATGAAATCGAATTATAAAATACAAACATACCCGATTATTACAAGATATCAATGATCAAAACAACTTCGAGTGTGAACGAAAATATACGAACAATGGTACAAACGAATAAAGTCTCCAAAACATATTGACACGATTAACTAGTTCAAAGAGTACAAATATGAATTCAAATATCAATGCCAAAACGAAACTATCTCAATAATTTTGACAACAAGGAATAATCCCGAGAGGCAATACAAAATTTCTAAACGAGTACAAAACGAATGAATTAAATTTAAAGGAATATCGCTGAAAAAGTACGAAATCCGTACCTTAATATAATACCAAAATAATTCGCCGAATCCAACTATCACCCGCTAAACTCCCTCAATGCGATCTAATTATCAAAATAAAATATAATACACAATTAAATTATGAACTCATACAAATTATATTTTCATAAATTCAATAATTTTAATATATTATATTCAATTTGTAATCAAAAGATATATTTTAATTATAATAACATTACATAATATCATTTATCATGGAAGAGTTCTCAGATAACTTGTATTCACTTGAAGCTTATGTTATAAAACAATAAATTATATTAAAATAGCATGATATATATATATATATATATATATATATATATATATATATGTAGCTTTTAATATATATATTAACCATGTCAGAGGCATACTTGATACTCCTAACAAAGTATCAGAAAGAAAAAAAAAGAAAACTCATATATATATAACTAGTATGAAGAATTTACAGTGTTAACATATATATATTTATATATATATAAGAATTTATATATATATATATATATATATATAAGAATAAAGCTTATAGTTTTATATGATTATATATATAAACGCAAATCGTATATATTTATATTTTTACCCCAATTATAACTTAAAATTTCATTAACAAATTCAACTAATCAAACAACATAATAAAATTTTAAAATAGATTACAAACACAACAAGAAAATAGATTGTAATTACAATAGCAAAATAATTGTTTTGTATAAAAAATAATCCAACAATTACCTTGAGAAGAAGAAGAATATAATGAATAAAGTTTAAAGATCTTGCTCTCAAACCCTTTTGCAATCCCAACCACGCTCCTCGCTCCTCGCTCTTCTTACGCCTCTTCCTTTTTCTTCCGCTTCTATTCTCACAACTCCTCATAATGCGTAATAAGGTATAACTAGGTTTTAATGATATAATTATTAATTAACATGTTTTATTAATTCTTCTAATTTAATTAGGATTTAAAATTACTCAAATATATTTTAGACCCAATTAATTAAAAGACCCAATTTAATGTAATATTACTTATTATAGTCCAAATAAACTAAATAGAATCACCCAAACATAAGGAAAGCCCAAATAAATTTTTAAAACTTACTTAAATATTTTATTATTATTTTATCGGGTATTACATCACCTTCCTTTAAAAAGGATTCCGTCCCCTAAATCAAAAGAACAAAACGCACTCTAATTTTCAAAAGATGTGGATATTCCGCTTCGAATGACTCTTCCATCTCCCAAGTAGCTTCCCGCCCAATGGTTTTTCCACAAGACTTTAACAAAAGGAATTGTCTTCCTCCTCATAATCCGTTTTGACGATCTAGAATCGCTTTGGCTTCTTCCTCACAAGTAAGATCTTTTTGAATCTTATGTAACGGGTATTGCACAACATAAAGCGGATGATAGTTATATTTCCTTAACACCGAAACATGAAAGATATTATGCACGTGAGATAATTGTGGAGGCAAAGCCACCCGATATGCCACTTCTCCAACTCTCTCAAGGACTTCAAAAGGGCCAATGAAACGCGGACTAAGCTTCCCTTTCAAACCAAACCTTCGAACACCGTTCCATGGAGAAACTTTCAAAAACACGTGTTCACCAGGCGTGAATTCAAGAGCCCTCCTATAAATATCAACATAACTCTTTTGCCGTGATCTAGCTTCTTTCAACTTTTCTTTAGCCACTGCTACCTTCTCCGTAGTAATTCTAACCAAATCAGGTCCTTCTATTACCCTTTCTCCAACCTCATCCCAACAAGTCAGAGCTCGACACTTCTTACCATATAATGCTTCAAAAGGGGCCATACCAATACTAGCTTGCCAACTGTTATTATATGCGAACTCCACCAAACTCAAATAATCATCCCAATTTCCTGTCCACTCTAAAGCACAAGATCGCAACATGTCTTCTAATGTCTGAATAGTTCTCTCTGATTGTCCATCTGTCTGCGGGTGAAAAGATGTACTATAGTTGAGTCGCGTTCCCCAAGCTCGTTGAAATCCTTTCCAAAATTGAGAAGTAAACCGCAGATCCCGATCTGAAACAATAAAAACTGGTGTCCCATAAAGCCTAATAATCTCACGTTGAAAAATATCTGCTAACTTATTCACCGAAAAATCCTCACGAATAGCCAGAAAATGAGCCAATTTGGTCAAACGATCCACTACCACCCAAATAACATCATTCTTTTTAAGAGTCCTCGGTAATCCAATCACAAAGTCCATCGAAATGTCATCCCATTTCCACACAGTGAATCTCTAATCACTGCAACAAAACCACCGTGTCACCGATGCTCAATTTTCACTTGTCGACAAGTAAGACATTTACTCACAAATTCAACTACATCCCTTTTCATTCCACTCCACCGTAAATTCTCCTTCACATCCTTATACATCTTTGTAGACCCTGATGAATAGAAAATGGTGAACTATGAGCTTCAATCAACACCGCCCTCATCTAATCATTGATCCACTAGAACACATAACCGTTTACCAAACCATATCACACCTTGCTCGTCAATACGAAACTCTAGCTGCCTACCCTCATCCATATTTTGTACTACAGCCCACAACTCGCCATCCTCCTTTTGGGCTTCTTTGATACACAAAATAAGAGAATGTTCCACCCTCATACCTGCTACCAACCCATCAGAACCTCTAGCATATAGCTCCAAACCCACACGCCCATATCCGAGATAAGTTGAGGTTGTGTAACCAAGGCGCCTACACTCCCCGAACTTTTTCCGCTAAGAGCATCTGCAACCACATTAGCCTTTACCGGGGTGATATCAATCCTATATCATAATCCTTGAGAAGCTCCAACCAACGCCTCCTCTTCATGTTAAGCTCCTTCCGAGTAAAAATATATTTAAGGCTCTTGTGGTCATGAAAATGTCACAAGTCTCTCCATATAAATAAGTGCCTCCAAATCTTTAAGGCAAAAATAATCGCTAAACTCCAAGTCGTGGGTAGGTAATTCACCTCATAAGGTTTAAGTTGTCTGAAAGCATAAGCAATTACCTTACCATTTTGCATCAAAACACACCCTAATCCCTTCTTGAAGCATCATCAGAAATCTAATAACCTCCTATCCCCGACGGTAATGTAAGCACCGGAGCCGACACAAGCCTCTTCTTAAGCTCCTCAAAACTTTTCTCACGCTCTCATTCCACATAAACTTTATGCCCTTCTTCATCAACTCGAAAGTTAATGGCAAAGCTAACAAAGAGAAACCTTCCACAAATCGCCTCAGTAGACTCCTCGCCAAACCCAAGAAACTCCTTACTTCAGCCATCAGTGGTAGGTCTTGGCCAATTAGTGATAGCCTCAACCTTCGCAGATCCACCTTAATACCTTCAAAGCAGACACGACATGTCCCAAAAATGCTACCTGCTTCTAACCAAAACTGCATTTGGAGAACTTAGCATATAACTTATTCTTCCTCACAGAACCCCAAAAAAAAGACGAAGATGCTCTTCATGCTCCTCCTTAGACTTGAATACACCAAAATGTCATCAATGAAGACAATGACAAATTGGTCCAAATACTCGCTAAAAACCCGATTCATCATATCCATAAACACCGCCGAGCATTAGTCAACCCAAATGACATCACCAAAAACTCATAGTGCCCATACCGAGTAATGAAAAAGCTATTTTTGAATGTCCTCTTCCTCACCCTCAACTCGATGGTACCCCGACCTCAAATCTATCTTTGAGAAGAACTTTTGCCCTTGAGTCGATCAAAAGGTCATCTATCCGTGGCAATGGATATCTATTCCTCGATAGTGATCCGATTTAGCTCCCCTAATCTATACACAATCTCATAGATCCGCCCTTCTTCTTCACAAACAAGACCGAGCACCCTACGGCGATACGCCTGCCTAATGAATCCACGATCTAACAACTCTTGCAATTGTTCCTTCAACTCCTATAACTCTAATGGAGCCATCCTATAGGTGCCTTAGAGATAGGTTCCGCCTCCAGTGAATGAGCTCAATAGTAAACTCAACTTCCTCAAGCGGTGGCAATCCCGGCAGATCTTAGAAATACCTCAGAAATTCTCGCACAACCGGATAGTCATCAAGTCAGCTCATCCTCGAGGTATCCTTCACATAAGCCAAATAACAATCACGCCCCTTAGCAATCATTTTGCTCGCCTTCAAAGTCGAGATCAACTTTACAACACCATTCGGCTTGAACATTGAAACTCAATTCGGAGCTTCTAAGGTTCCAAAATAACCTTCCTCGCTCGACAATCAATAGTGGCTCGATGCTTACTCACCAATCCATACCCAAGATAATATCAAAATCATGCATCACCATCTAAGTAAGTTAGTCACAGACACCCTCCTCCCTAACTTCAAAGGACACTCGCGAAAATGCTCGTAAATAATCACGTAATTCCCCATCGGGGTAGCAATAGACAAATGAGGATTTAATATTTGAGAAGACACTCCAAGATGATTTAACAAATGAAAGTGCAATAATAGAGTGTGTAGATCCAAAGGTCAAACAAAACCGATGCCTCACGATTTCCTACAAGAAGGATGCCCGAAATAGTACCCGTGCTTAGCCACCACCGATTAGTCATCAATGCAAATACTTCTCCACCGGTGTCATAATGACCACCATTACCAAAGATTACCGCCTCCCCACATTACCATCGCCGAATCAAGGGCAGCCCTTGCTTCTATGTCCCATTTGTCCACATAAGAAACAAGCCCTCGTTTCTATAGCACGCCCTACCAAAGATGATACCCACCACAAGTAGACATGGAATGTGTGGAAGTGGCAAAAGGTTCGGATTGCCCCACCGCAGGGCCCCGGATACTACCCCTAAATTTGACCATCTCGCTGATGATGTCGAATTTCGATTCTCGATTTTGCTTGAAAACCCCGCTCGTTGAAATACCCTATTTTGATATCGCCTCCACCACCATCGACTACGATGTCGACTTCTCCACGACCACCTCACCGATTGGGTAAGCAAAATCCTTCGAGGATTAAATCACAATTCGATGGAGGCTCATTCCAATTATTTTGCCTTCTATTCTGATTTCTCGCTAAACCGCCCCATTCCTTGCCCTTGTCGATCATCTCTATCTCTTTCGACTCCTTCTCGATTTTGAAGCTCGAAAGTCCTCAGGCTCCATTTCCACACTCTTAGTGATTAGCCACCGTGATACATCTCAAATATGGTGTGGATGATCGATCTCCTATACTCATATTTCAAAGCCCATTTAAACTTTTTTCGTCATTGTAAATTGTCTCCAAATATTGAACCCGAAAAACCAGCCAATCTTGTAAACCTCCCTATAAAATCAGTAATAGTCTCATCATCCTTCTGCCGAATGGACACAAATTCCCTGATGTATGCATCCCTATCAGCGTTTGGGAAATATCACATAGAAAAGGTCACAAAACCGCCCATATGAGTCCATCCATAAATCCATCTCCCTCGTAGCCTTCAACAATTTCCACCATCGCTGAGCATCATCCTCTAGCTTATAAAATGCTAATCTCACCTTTTGATTTTCAGAACACCTAATCACATCAAAAATCTTCTCCAAGTGGGCGATCCAGCCCTCGATCAATTGAGTCGAAGCAAAACAAAAAGAGTTGGGCTTTCGCTTAATGAACCTCTCTAATAACACATACAAAGGTCAGACTTATCGACCCACTGATCCTCTGAGGAACATTCTCGCTTCATGTTGTGGTATCTCTCGATCATCCCCATGCCATTTGCATGATGATTTCCTTGCATTTGTGGAATACCCCAGCATAGCTGTGCTACTACCACAGAATCGCTTCATTCACTATCATCTGCTACCATAGCCGGGTTATTGTTTGTCATTACCCGAGAGCCCATCATTTCCACCGTTAATACCTTTCACTCTGGGTCACGCCTCACCCTCCTACCATTATTACCTCCCTCCCCAAAGAATTCTCAAGACCCATGAGCCATCTATGATACAAAATCAAACATACCGAACAACAGATCAAAACAAATAATCAAAGCCGAATTTATGCAAAACGAAAATTAATTGCAATAGAACTCTATAATAAAATCTTACAACTACCCAATGGTCTACCCATAACTCACAGGTCAAGCCTAAAAGGCAATCTACAAGATCATAACCTAAGCTTTGATACCAACTCTGTAACACCCCTTTCCCAAAAGGAAAAAAGGATGTCACGCACAAACATAATAAATACAAACCTCTAATAAACCTCAAATATGTCCAATAAAATTTAATACCAAAAGTCACATACTCCAATTTAAATAGAAGGAACTCCACACTTACATAATCTCTACTAATAAGAAATAAATGCTAAAATGGCCCAAACATCTATTAACAAAATATTAAGAACACCAAGTCTAATAATAATTCTCAAAAACTAATCTACTCATTTGAATCAAAGGTAGCTTTCATCCCACATATCCCCGATCACCCCGATTACACCGCCGAAAAAGAACACAAACAGGAGCCAATCGCCCAAAGACGGATATGAAGATGAATAAATATATCACAATAAGTAATGAATCTAAAAAAGTTGAATGAATGAACACATGTGAATTATAAATGAATTACGAATAGGTCAAAATTTGAGAGTCCATTTACAAATGACTAACACTGTCAATCGAATAATTATAGCCAAAAGAATCCCAAACAAATAAGGTCGGATCAAATGGTTGTAAGATAACAATTTCACATCGAGCTCAAATACAAATAGCCAAAGGCTAACAAAATACATCTGCATTTCACGATGTATACAAATCAAATCGGATAGTACGCACGACACATACGCCACTAATCCGCCAAACAAATCGAATCAAATCAAATATCGGGTCAAACCCATACGTATCCTGAACAAATATATCAAATGGCCAAAGTTCATACCCAGAGCATACAAAAGGATACGCCGTGGACTAATCACACCGCCACTAAAGGTGTCATGCCCTCAGGTTAAGAGGACATGCTCACGTACTTCTACGTGTGGTTAGCTCAAGTATACCTTAAGGATCAAACTACAAAATGTAAGCCAAAAGGGGTTCAAATCACAAGGCTTACATGACCATATTAAAATGAAATCGAATTATCAAATACAAACATACCCAATTATTACAAGATATCAATGATCAAAACAACTCCGAGTGTGAATGAAAATATACGAACAATGGTACAAACGAATAAAGTCTCCAAAACATATTGACACGATTAACTAGTTCAAAGAGTACAAATACGAATTCAAATATCAATGCCAAAACGAAACTATCTCAATGATTTTGATAACAAGGAATAATCCCGAGAGGCAATACAAAATTTCTAAACGAGTACAAAACGAACTAATTAAATTTAAAGGAATATCGCTGAAAAAGTACGGAATCCGTACCTTAATATAATACCAAAATAATTCGCTGAATCCAACTACCACCCGCTAAACTCCCTCAATCCGATCTAATTATCAAAATAAAATATAATACACAATTAAATTATGAACTCATACAAATTATATTTTCATAAATTCAATAATTTTAATATATTATATTCAATTTGAAATCAAAAGATATATTTTAATTATAATAACATTATATAATATCATTTATCATGGAAGAATTTCTTTATAACTTGTATTCACTTGAAGCTTATGTTATAAAACAATAAATTATATTAAAATAGCATGATATATATATATATATATATTTTAATATAAGGCTTAACCATGTCGAGGAGGCATACTTGATACTTTTAACAAAGTACTGCAAAGAAAAAAAAAATGAAAACTCATATATATGTAACTAGTATGAAGAATTTACAGGTTAACATATATATATATATAAAGAATCATACTTATAATATGTATATATAAGAATAAATCTTCGCAGGTTTATACGATTATATATATAAACGCAAATCGTATATATTTTACCCCAATTATAAATTAAAATTTCATTAACAAATTCAACTAATCAAACAACATAATAAAATTTGAAAATAGATTACAAACACAACAAGAAAATAGATTGTAATTACAATAGCAAAACAATTGTTTTGTATAAAAAAAATAATCCAACAATTACCTTTGAGAAGAAGAATATGATGAATAAAGTTTAAAGATCTTGCTCTCAAACCCTTTTGCAATCCTAGTCACGTTCCCTCGTTCCCTAGTTCTTCTTATGCCTCTTCCTTTTTCTTCCGTTCTATTCTCACAACTCCTCATACGTAATAAGGTATAACTAGGTTTTAATGATATAATTATTAATTAACATGTTTTATTAATTCTTCTAATTTAATTAGGATTTAAAATTACACAAATATATTTTAGACCCAATTTAATGTAATATTACTTATTATGGTCCAAATAAATTAAATAGAATCTGACCCAAACATAAGGAAAGCCCAAATAAATATTTTAAAACTTACTTGAACATTTTACTTTTATTTTATTGGGTATTACAAGTGTTTGAAAAATTATTATAAATTATAATAATTTTTTATAAATTGTTAAAAGCTTTCAAAGAATATTATAAACGATATTTGCTTTATCTAAAATAATATTGAGGCTTAGAGATCAAGTTTAATTGACAATAAATGTGTTAATTGTCGGGTAAGGTGACCAGAACACCGAGAATAGACCAAAGTCCAACCAGACCAAACTAGTTGGACTTGATAAGTGTTTATATAGGTTATAAAAACTAATGTGGCTATGTGGTACTGTGCATAGTAGAAAGATTGACTGTAAATTTCAGTGATACGTGTTATGAAATATTGTGCTAATTATGAGATCGATATTATTGGTTATAGGTCTTTCGAACGCAGATAAGTTTATTCTGTAGCTGTAATCAACGCGGAAGGCAAGTTTCCTTAACTCAACCTTGAGTTAATATTATTCAATTATTATGGTGGTTAGTTATTGTTGATTAGACCACGTCCAAGAATTTATTGTTGATTATTCGCAGTTAGTGCATGTTTATTAATTCAAATTGAATCAATGATTTTGAAAATATATTCGGAGAATAATTATTGTTGAATATTTACATTCGTAGAAGTTATTATTGACATTATAGATAAGTCCTGTCTATTGTCGAATTGTTTTGAGAAATGTCTTAGCTAATTATTCTGGCTAGACGAACATTTGTTAGAAGTTGATAGGTTCGAGAAGAGAATTCAATTATTATTGACAGATCGATGCCAATTATTTCGGCTAGATCGAGAAAGTGATTAGATATTGAAATAATAGTATTTCGTTGTAAATTAAATTATGATTCTAAGACTGAGAAGAATAACCTTTTATACAAAGGGAACATTTTATTGGTTGTATATTTGGCCTTTACGCGCATGTAAGTATTATGCATAATATAGGGTACAAGGAGTTGGCCGGCTCTAAGTACTTGCAGAGGGGTATGATTTAATCTTTATGGTTATCTGATACACCTGTGTATATATCAAAGTAAAACTTTGATAGATACCCGAGAAGATAAGTTCAAGATACAATGGATCACTCAACATAAATCTGGAAAACATTCCACTTTGTTATTGCGTAGAATTGATTCTTGATTATTCATTAGAATCCCGTAAAACTTTTAAAGCGTTATACTCTTTCATTATCAAATTATAGTGTTTTATAGATTGCGAGAAAACTTATTATTGATGAACGAATTGTTTAGCTATTTCAAAGTTCCCCGAACATTGGTTTCATTCTATCAAAATAGATAGTATGTTGTTCTGATTCTTATACATTCATTATTTATTAACTTGCGGGGCAAATTTGTTGGTCACCCTTGCTAAATAAAACTTTTCAGCTAGGGACGAAGAGGTCAGCGGGGCTAAGAAGAACAAAGGCAAAGGCATAGTGCTGGAGTAGTTTTATGTTAAGCATAAATATTATCTTATGTTTGTAGACCCTTTTTGTACATCTAAAGGGTATGTGTGTAATGTTAAGGTTAGATGAACTGGGACTAATGTATTAACAATCTCTGTTAATGACTTATGTATTACTATTTCTATATGAATGAGTAGTTAAATGTTATTATATTATGGATCGTGAGCACCAAACTCGGGGGTCAGGTAACCCATATTTGGGGGTATCATAGGACCTTACATACATGTATGACCATTCTATGTTCACCTTTACACATCACGGTCTTAGTTTGGGATTTCTAAAGAAGTAGGGACAAATAGGGTCATAAAATCACAAGGCCTACCATGTTAACCATATATCTACATAAAGAGATCACATAATCTGTACTACGTATGTTTACAAGTTTTCACATCATTTACGCATGGCTAGCATGGTTTATCACTATAAAACATGTCTAAACTTAAGCTTAGTTAACTTTCATTATTTCTAACACACAGGAATCATGTTTAAAGACATAACGAACATAAACATGCCATATTAAATCTCCAGAACTTAACTACTCATACAAAAGAAATTTGTTTGAAAGATATTCGAGTTTGCTTTTGAAATCATTTTAGAATTAAACAATACAATTTTACATAAAAAAGCACCTTTAAATCTCTTTTCATCTAAATGTAAGTCATGTTTATATGCTCACAAAGTTAGAACATACCCCATGTGGTATTCATGGGTATTAGTTTTAAATCTGTCAAGTTTCCTTTGAAAAATCATCTAGCTCAAAGCCAAACAAATCAGACATGAACAAAGGGAATATAAATCACAACGCATTCTTATTTATGTTCATTAATCAGTTATATATGTATATTATCATGCTCAGAATTTTTAGAATACAGGTTCCATCAAAGCTCATTTTCAAAACATTAAGTTTTTGTTATAGAATTCCTACTAGATCATGTTTGGACAATTCATATATCATAGGATAGCTTTATACTACATAGAATACTTCCTTTCATTTATAACTACCAGACTTGAATGCTGGAAACATCACACAGACAACAGAAGCTGTGATCCGGTTTCTGGGATCGCATAGTTCATACACCACTAGTACAAATCGGGCGCAATTTGCTCCTTCTGGACGAGAACTGTAAAAGAGCTCTTTTTTTGCGTAATGTCCAACCCAATGTAACGCTCGAGAAAATCAGATTTTTATATGAATTAAATTTTTATTTGATTATGTGGATTAAATGAATTTAATTGATTATTTATGTGAGTAAGTTGTATGAAGGTCGTTCTATGACCTAGAATGTGCGGATGTGGTTAGGATTCTAGCTGTGTGCTAGGATTAATTATTTTGAATTTTCAAGATGAAAATAAAAGTCTTTCAAGAAATTTCCGTAAAAACACTATTAATCCATTTCTGCTCGGGAGTTAAGTTTAAAACTCCGAGAAACGCGTAATGATAGAATTTTAAGCTGAGATGGAATATCCAATAATATTTCAGTTATGGCAAACGAAGTTTTCGCTTGCAGACTCAAAACCTAAGGGTTAGGGAAATTGAATTCCAAGAAGGAAATCAAATGCGTATAATGATTAGGGTTATTATACGTGTGTTATTCGAGTGTGATACTAGTTAGTATAGAAGTATAGTATGGAGAATATTACGATGTGTAACACGAATATCATATGAATACTAAATGAAGAGAATACGTGAGTTATACGCGTAGACTACGATTAGTTCTTAATGGACTTTGAGTTTATGGACTTTGTAGAATCCAATTGGACTTGGATTATATCAAGCCTAATGAATTGTAAAATTAAGCCCAAGTTAGGCCCGATCAAAGAAATTGAACCGCGGATAGAACCGATTGGTCACCGAATTGGTAAAACCCATGTGGCAACCTATGGGGGACCCACAAGGCATATGGGTCGGCCACTTGGTCACCAAGTAAAGTGGTTACTTGGTGACTAAGTTGTTGTGGAGGTGATGAATAGTATGGAGGTCACCAATTGACCATTTTTCCCTCTATTTGAAATTCCTATAAAATGAAGCTTGGCTAGTTCATTTGTTACTTTACAAACATTAGCCAACATATTTGAGAGAGAAAAGAGCTAGAAACAAGTAATCAAGTGATCTTGAAGCAAATTATAAGAGTTTATATCATGAACGTGAAGAACGTAAAGGTAATAATTCGTAAAACTTTAGTTTCGGTTCATCTAAATTTATTTTTTGTAGAGAATCATAATTGGTGGAGCATGTCTCTTCCGGAGTAATAAGGATGGCTAATAGTGAATTAACCATTTATAAGTCATGTGTAAGTAGAAATCGTAAGTGTTTACGTAAGTTTAAACCGAAGAAACCATTGAATGTTGACTTGGTTGTTGATGGACAAATTGAAAACCATCATTGATAGGGTATATGCATATTGCTTGGTTAAGATGTAGACAATGAATCAATGGATTTGTTCCATTTGATTTGGCGTAGAAAACACGAGTAACGAAGTTATGCCGAATTTTATAAAATTAGATGTTAAACGTCAAAATCGTATAATTTTGGATTAGTAGTCAAAACTTGACATTTAGTTCAAAAATCTTGGTTTTCAATGGCATAGTGTAGTATTACGTATTCAAGAGTCGTGGACTCAACAACGGTTGAATTCTGACTTATAACAAAGAAAACGAGCTTTGAATGCTCAAGAACGTTTAACAAACACGTTATTAGGATGTTAATAGAGAATTCATCGTTAACGGATTTGAAAACTAGTTTTGTTCAGATGAAATCGCAGTATATGTTACGTGTAAGAAAATGGCTTTTGAACAAGCCAATTTCTACTTAAAATGACTAAGTTATGAGTCCGGGAAGAATCGTAGTTGAAATTTGAAAAAAAATTTGAAGGCTCAGGGGAGGCACCGCAGCGCCAACCCAAGCACAAATGGCCGTACTGCAGCGCCGACAATAGTGACTTTAGATACTGGAAAGTGGCACCGCAACGCCACTATTACAAAGGGATCTCGCGCCTCATCGCCGAGACCGAACCTTAGGTATTGTTAGTTGGCGTCGTAGTGCCAATAGTTTACTGATGTTTGGCGCCGCATCGCCGGTAGTGGGTTTTGTTAGACAAGTTAGTTTCTAATCCTAAGTGATTGTAAACTAATAGTGGAGCATGTATGTATTTAATATACATGGTAAGACCAATCTTAAATCAGTTGTTTAGTGATGACTTTAGGAATGTAAATATTGTTTAATAGAGATTAAACGAAGAACGCAAGATATGCAAAAGTAAAATGTATTCGAGCTTTGGTAATTAACCAATAATGAGTAAGTCTTGGTTAGTAATGTAAGACGTTAACAAGCCGTAAGGAAGATTAATAAATTGACTTGACCTTTATTAATGAAATAAATTCACTTAAGATATAGAAGAGAGAGAAGTTGGTAAAAACAATGTGATTAGATTGTTTGGTAGCTAATTACAGTGCACTATGTGAATATATCATGTAGATATTGTAAAGACCAAGAATTGTTGAATATTATATTCGAAGACGCTTGAAGGTAAGTTTTCTTAACGTTTGTCTAACCTTCGTGTTAGCCAAGTTTCTGTGATTCATGTTCTGAGATGCATGAACTGTTTTACGAAAGGGTCGATGCCAGTTTTAACTCGGCTAGACTTTTCTTAAGAGTTAGATTGATTTGTTTACAATTCTTTTGATATAGAACTATTAACGTTATCTTATGCTAAGTATTTGGTATGGATTCAAAGGTAAGTTTGTATATGAACAAACAAAAGTATTTTTATCGATTATTTGATGGGCACTTGAGGTTGCCAAAACTTAAACGTAAATACGTTTGACGGATGAGTGTTGATCAACATAGAGTACTATAGGCTGATCACCTAGAAGTGCTTGTAAGATATATTGGACTTATGGACTTAGTGCCGAGATGTTTTTTTTCATGAATGAAAACTAAAACAGAATGTTTAGGGTCTTTTAACTAACTCTAAATTCCTTTACTACTATATGTATTCTGGAATTGTATTTATGAAATGAGAAGTGCTAGTTAATGTTTCATAGTACTTCATAGCTATTTGTTCAGTTATAGAAGATAATCATATAATTCTCCACGTGGTATTTATATTATCTTTTGTTAGACTTGATGAGCTAGTTATGCTCACTTCTTCCTTGAATTATATGATTGCAGCTAAGGCCAAAAGAACTGATGATCCCAGTAGGGATAAAGGCAAAGCTAAGATGGATAAATAGATTTTCTTGTAATAGATTAGTATGTTTGTAAGAAACATATTATGATAACAAAGAATGCATCGGTTTCAGAACCTGTGAACGAGATGATTATTATTTTTATTATAATAAGAATGTAGTAAGTATGTTCATTTTGATGTTGTTTCAATGGAATGAATGTATAGATAGTAGTACCATGTAGCACCATATTTGTGGGTTGAAAGTACCCAGATTTGGGGGCGTCACACCCAAAATAAATTTCTCTAATCTAAACATGCTCAACTCATCCTTAAAGGTTCCTTACACATATATAGACTTCGTAATCACATTGATACCAATACACAATCATATCCACATAAATTTTTATGGAAATTCCATGAATTCATCAAGTAAGAATTTAAGAACACAAAATTAAAAGTTTACCTTCTTGAAGCTTAAATGGCTATTGCTTATAATCTCAGATTACTTCTTCTCACTTAATAGACTCACACTCTCAACTTATAAGTTCTCAGACAATTCACAGCAACAAGAAATGAAGAAGAAGACTACTATTTATAGAGAAATATGTGACCAGTTAATTGCTTAACACTAAAGGTTGAATCCATGGGGTAGAAGAAGAAAACAATGGTTATTGAGGAGTTGCACAACCACCATTTCCTCATCCATCTCCAGCCATCATCACGTAGCTTGTAGCCATTGTGCTTAGCTTTACATTTTACGTAAAGAAGATAAAGGTTACTGTTTGGCAACTGAATTGGGACAAGCATTTTAATTCTTAGCATTTGGTTTCAAATGTAGTTAATTAAATCCCCTTTTGGTTTTCCCCCATGTGATTTTAGTGTACTAATGTTATTACAAAATGAAAAGCTAGGGATTATATATGTACCCATATCATATAATTCATATACATTGGGTTTACATAATTTAATATTTAATGCAGATAAAATAAGACAGTTAGGTATTAATAATCGGGTATTCTCCATAGATATTAATAGTGCACATACATCAATATTATAACACTATCCAATATTAAATATCTATTTTTCTACCATTCAATTCCTTTACGAATTTTTGAGATGCACAGTTAATTAATTATTTTTGTATTAAAATGTCGCACATGTTTTATTGAGCTACCTTGTACTTCATACCATTAAATGTACTCTTATCATATGATTTTAATAATGTCACACATTACAATTGTGATGCCCCCAAATTTAGGTACTTGAAACCCGAACTTGGTGCTTCACTATATCATTTCTTTGAGTGGAATAATAATAATTATATAAATATCAAACTTAATATACATATCGGAGTTGTCTAATCCCAGGTACACAACCTTTAAAACATTTCATTACATGATAGTTAATAAATATTATCGTCTTAATATAGTGTAACTATTACGTAAGATACCATAAAACTTATTCTGCTAGTTTTCTCTTTCCTTTATCCTTTTCAGAACCTTTAGTTTGCTCACACTTAGCTGAAAACATTTAAATTAAAAGCAAGAATGAGCATTTAATTGCCCAACATGTAATAATAGATAATAAACTTTAGCTGAAAGAAGTAAATATTTTCTTTGAAATGCACTTCTACAATGAAGCAATAGTTGTGAAGTAAATTAAAGCAATACTGAACAACATATCATTTCTATTTCATTTTTAAAACTACGTACTGACTATAAATAGAGAGCAGCCGACAAACTATGAACTTTGTTTTCAATTTTTGAAAAGGTTTTATAGAACTTCATTCGTAAACCGTCATGACTTATGGGCACAGAGAGTGATCAACCTGTTATGCCCTGTATTGATCAATAATACATGTTCGAACGATATTTTCGTTCATCATAAAAGTTTCCCATGTTCGGGATGTTCATACTTAGTTTGTAATCCGAACCAAAATAATTCAGTTGGATAGAAATAATGTTTTATCATGTTCAATGATATTTTAAAATATATGTCTAGCCAAATCAAATAGCTTAGACATCTTTTAATTAATGTATACATACCAAAATTTAATAAGTATGTATCAACAAGTTTTCAAGTACAACAATTATCCAAATGAGGACACTTGGATAAGCAAACTTAGCTATTAATGAACATGATATATTTCTTGATCATAGAGTAATACTACGCTGATAATCAATGAACGAATAGAGTTCGAGAACTTGCATGAGTACAAAAGTTTAAATACCTGATTGACAATAATAATGTTAGGAAACTTATATAATAAGGATACCTTGCACAGTTACAGATCTCTTGCATAAAGTAAATGCATAGAGTAAGGATACTTGCACAATGAAAAAGAATAGTTCAGATACTTGCCTGATCTATTGCTTACACAACTTAGTTCTATCTTTTATATAGAGACCTATCATTCATAAGATTATTCTTTTGATTAGAATAATACATCGTAACACATAACACTGCTATTTGCAGTTATTACATAGCTTAAACACATTGCCACATAGTTATATCAGTCATTAGAACATAAAGAACCACTTATACAGTCAAACTATACAGGTCCAAATCAATTTCGGACTCAATTCGGTGTACCAACAACTTTATCGGATAATTATCGAGTTTATGTTTAATAAAACTATATTCTGTATCTTCAATATTATATTAGATAATTTAAATATCAGTCATATTATTTTTCAATGACTTATATTAATTTTTAAATAATTATTATAACTTATCATGATTTTTCAAACACTGGACTCATTTTTAAATGATTTAATTAATAAATAATTCTATTATAATTAAAATTTAAATAATATTAAAATATTAATGAAACCATTTGTTAGTTCCCAGTAGGCACACAATAGATCTAGAAGGGGGGTTGAATAGATCTTTGAAATTTCAAATACTTTTCTGGTTTATTTTGTATGGCTAATAATTAGCATATGACAAACATAAGAAGCTTTTCAAGCATAGCGGAATAAGTGAAAGATCCCCTTCATTGATATATTCATAATCATACATACATTGTTCTTATAGTTAGTTAAGTTGTAAGCAGTTAATACATACATAACAGATATAGTAGTTAAGTACATAATGTAAATGGCATAAAATAAAAGACACAAGGAATTTTAAGCGGTTCAGAGACTCAAGCTCCTAATCCACTCTTTTGCTTTCAACTAGCAGGATTTCCACTAAGGAAGGGCAGCACCCTGAATCACTAAGATTCCTTCAAGGCCAGCAGCCTTGGAACTTCAGTTCACTAAGAACTCTTCAAGGCCAGCAGCCTTGGAACTTCTCTAGTTCCCTAGGAACTCTTCAAGCCCAAAGAGGCTTGGAACTTCATTTAGTCCCTCCCACAAGGACCCTCAGTTCTCGACTTCTTTTTGTTGTAGTTGTTGTTGTTGTTGGTGCTGAGCTGCTAAGATGTCATTAAGCTTGAACATATTTTGTACTTAGTAGCTTGGTGTGGTCATCTTTGCATTCTACTTCGAGTCTGGACCACATCTTCTCTGGTGCAGCTGATCTTTACTCCTTTCTGCTCTTCTTCATCTGATGTCAGCTGTGCACTATCACCATCTGGATTTGCTAAGTCTTTGAGCTTTTGGTAGAATTCGTTTGGCACTTAGCAATCCTTGAAACCTTCTTTAATATTTTGTAGACATGGTTCTGCACTTGTTCAGTTTTAGCTTTAGGTTCATGGGGATTCGTAGAGTGGCTCTCTAGATCTTCTTTGTGCTCTGCCACTCTTCCGAATGCTATCTTTTTGTCCTTCTCGGCTCTCAGCTTAGCTGCCATTTTTAGTGGCATTCTCATCTTTGTTAAGTGAAGCTTTAGTCTATTTAAGTCCTTCTACACATCTGCTTTACTTCCACCTATGTACTTTCACTGTCATTAAGACTTGATCTGTTAATCTTTTTGTGGAACTCGTAGAGTCAACAATAGCATTCAATAACTCAATGATTCTGCAACATAACATTTATCAGCAACTCTTCATCTTTGAAGCTCTGTTGATTTATAATCCTTCCCAATCTTCCCGTTGGAAAGTAGCCATTAGAAGCTTTTTGAATTGCTTTGCAGATCTTGAGTTATTTGGTGTAGACTGCAGATGTGACATGACATGACTTTCTAACACTGCAGTCTACTATTTCACCTACCCCATCAGAGATGTCACTTTTATATCTCGGGCAGGTAGACGACTTTATTACCTCCTTTTGATTTTTTGATCAGAGGTTGTCTTTTTGCTTCGATGCTCTCAATAAGTTTTATTTAAATATCAATCATCGAGTTGAACCGTTGACAATGCTTCAATCCTCAGTTGTTCGAACTCTACGATTCTGATGTACATCTTCTTGGACCTGATCGTAGTGTCTAGTTGACAGGCAGAGATAACACTACGATCTTGAAGAGTGTTAATTAGCTCTCCAATGTGGAACACCTTTTCCTTTCCTTGTGTAGTGCTTCAATACTTATGTTTGCCTCAACTGCTTTGAAATACTAATGGCTTGAATCTTTACTCAGGCCCTTTCTGAATAATAAGACACTTCAGATTTGTGGCGTGTCCAGCTCGCATTCTCCTTGTGATCTCCCATTCACTTATCATCAATGGACTTACCCAATGCTTAATCACTTTAGCCTTGTTCTTTAGAGGCTAACCAGTATCTCTGTGTACACTCCATCAGTTCTTTCTTTGTTTGGAAAACACTACGATCCTGGTGCTTCCAAGATCGCTGTCTTCTATTTTCTTGACAGCAACTGCATTCGCTGACTTTCCTTAGTCAGTTACTGAAGTCTTCTTATGATCAACTTGTGGAAGACTTCATTTTGAATGGTTTCACAACTCAGTCTGGATGTTGATTGAGCTGATTCTTAGATCTTCTTATTAGCTTGCATGCCATTCGTTGAGTGCTCTCTGGTTTCCTTTAGGTGGGATGTATCTTTGCAGTACCAACCAGAGGCTTCATTCCTTTGGATATTCTGGGAGTGCTCAATTGTTGAGAATCGTGTTTGCTTTATGATTCAGCCTCGGCGTTGTGAGTACATCTGTTGAAGTCTTAGTTCTACACTCTACGGGTTAGCTTCGGTTGTGTAGACACTACGACTCTGAGATCAGATCTTGCTACTCTACGATTTTTGTCATTATGCTTGTTGTCTTCATCTGATCTTGCTCGACTACGATCTCTACCTCTGATAAGATTAGTAGACTTTACGACTCTAAGTGTAGTCTACGATTCTTGACTTGGCTTCGACATCAGTAGACTCTACGACTTCGAGTGTAGCCTACGATTCTTGACTTGGGTTCTGGCCGGATGCTCGGTCGTCCTCACATGGCGTTGTCTCTCTGATTACGTGCATGACTTCCTCAGCAGACTTTAGCTCAGAGGGAGTTCTACTCGATACACTACGATCCTTCCTTGTCTCTCCTTGCAGTTCTGCGAACCCTGAGATCTACTATCTTGCAGACTACGATTCTGCCTCGATAGCTCTCGAGTTTTCCTCGACTCTCCTGGCATACTACGATTTCTGGTGCAGTGCTCGACGATCAGACAAGCCTATCTATTACATCATAAGATCAACCTAACATGTTTGATCTTTCTATATTTATAGTCCTTGTACATCAATTCTCTTTAAGGACTTTACAAAGCTGTTTTGCTTATGTAGGATCAACCTAACACATTTGATCATTTCATTCTAAGTCCTTGTACATATGTTTCTATTATCTATCAAAGGACTTTACATCTTTTTCTTAATGCAAGCATACTTGCATATTCATTCAAATATATATATCATAATCAAATTATATATAAATAGGAATATCATTCACATGTTTATTCTTGACAATCTCCCCCTATTTGATTATGAAAAAAATAATAAGTGCATATGCATGTTATGAATGAATCTTATATATAGTGTGTTAGGTTTGTAATATTCATAACGCAATCAAATTGCATAAAAAGTGCGGAAGCGTGTAAAAATCAGAGTTTAAAAAATTTACAAACCATATACCCGGATCATCCTTTATGCATAATTATTAATTAAACGAAAAGATAAAGAATAAATCATACCCTTGAAGATCGAGCTTCCTCAGGTACAAGTTCACCTCCAAATCCTTTCGCGTTCAATCTTGAATCCACCGGGTTTGGTTCCTTCCTTTGATCAACGTTAGCCACCCAAATGTTTGGCCTCTAGAGGTGATCCACCAAGGAAGAATAAAATTCAAGAAGATGGGTATTTGGCTCAAACCCTAGTTTTCTATCTCTATAGAAAAAGGTGTACTCTCCCAACAATTGGAATTATGTCGTATGTTGAAAAAGTCAACAACCCATGCCACCCATAATAAGACTCCTCTTATTTATAGATGTGGGCAACCCACCTTAACAATTAAGGAATTGGGTTTTAATTAATTAATTAAATTCTTTTAATTAATTAAGCTCCCTAATCTTATTAGGGATAATTAATTAAACTCTTTTAATTAATTTAACCTCCTAATCTTATTAGGAATAAATGAGAGTACTTATATTAAATTAATTCCTAAACTCTTTTAGAAATTAAAATAATAATAATTGTAATAATATTAATAAGACTCCTCTTATTAATTTATATTTAATATTTCTAAAATATTAAATAATAAATATTAAGCTATTTAATTTATTCTATCACCATAGATTAAATTAAATATACATAACATATATATTACGATTATGCCATTAACTTCTTAAATAATTATTCTTCCTTTTATGGTGTGACCCTTTAGGTTCTCCATATTAAACCTATTGTGAATAAATCAATTAGAACAATTCTAATCTTATTTAAATAAATAAATTAAACAATTAATTTATTTAAATAATATTTATTCTACAATAGGATAAGCCTCCCTAGCGATCAACGACTTTCCGGATAATATAGATTTCAACATTAATCATTAAAGAACCTTTGAGTAAATAGTTACCATACAATTCAATCCTTCCACCATACAATGTCCCAATCAAATATAAGACATGGAATTTCTGTCAAGTCTTATTTTATTTAATTATATGTATTTCGATCCTTAAATGCACAACTCCAAATAATGCAAATTAGAAACTCCTTTCTAATTTCATTCGCCTTGTAACCAAGGACTCTTTGGGTTGTCATTTATCGAATCACATAGGACATTTCTCTTCTTTTATTAGAAGTGGTAGATTCTTTATTGATCATACATTATCTCCATGTACAACTTATTATACCCAAGCATACCCTTTGATATACCCTAAGGGTCTTAAGGAATAAGTCAAAGTATAACTCATCATACACAAGATACTATGATGATCTCAAGTCCAAGGATTACTTGTACTACTATCACTACAGAAATTCCTATTGACAGCAAATAAAACTCCATTAGGTATTCCTTAGCGAGCCACGCTCAAAGAACTTATTCTCTAATAAGCACCTACATACTTGCTTTAGTGTCTCACACACAAATGATCATGAGATCAATCATCCTCATCCAATGAGCAAGCAACGTATGTACCAATCTATCCGGATTCACTAATCCCCAATTTAGTAATCCAATGATTGGGAACTATTTTAGTTTTAAGCTTTCAAAGAATTTAGATCTCATCGAATGATCATCATCATTATTCTAAAAGCATTGCTTAAAACTATGGGTTTATCACATATTATAAAACAAAGATCATATAGATAATTAAAAGCCTTTAATAAATTAATACTTTTATTAATAAATGAATAAGATTGTTACAAAGTATATTTTATCATCAAACATGATTGGCTTGTGTGCATACTACTTTCAATCTCCCACTTGCACTAAAGCCAATCGTCATGGTAACTCATACTCTTCTTCTCTAAGTGACGATTATCCTACCGTTGGATAAGCTTTAGTTAATGGATATGTAATGTTGTTCATGAGAGTCCACTATCTCTATAGTGATTTCCCATCTTTCAATGATTCTAATAATCAAATGAAAGTGCCACAACACATGTTTAGATCCAAGATGAGACTTAGGAACTATTCCTAGTTCTGTAATGAACTTTTAATCCAAACAATCAACTTGCGACTTCATTTATAGCTATATACTTTGTCTTTATCACTAAACCAAAGAACTCTTTTGTCAGCTTGGAACCTTTTCGATTCACTGCACTTTCCGTTCAAGGTAACACTTTACCTTAAAGTGGATTTTCTGTCGTCTTGGTCAGTCTGAAAAAATTGAGTCTGTAAAGCCCTCTAGTTTTAATTCAGATCCACCATGTATCTCACATCTTTAGTGCCGGTTAAGAACTTTAAGATGTTTTTCACTGACTCATAGTGAACTTCTCCAGAATATGACTGATCAACATCGGTCTCGTACATTTTATTGCATACATGATTGTCACTCATGCGACCTCTCTCTTTTCGTGAGTCTCATGGGGACTATTAAGAGATACACTCCATGGCTCATCAACATGAGACATCTCTTGAGTTTGCCATGCTAAACAACTTTAGCATCAAATGAATATCGTTCCTCGGGTTAAGTCGAAGCATCTTTTAAATCTATCTATATAGATTTGCATCCCCAATTAAGATACTCTTCCAAATCATTCATGGAGGATTGTTTAGACAATTTTATCATTACCGATTGTAGCATTGGTATGTCATTCCTTATCCGTAGTATATCAATATATAATATTAGGAATGTCACGGCCATCCCCAATCGACCCTTTTGTACACACTACTCAGAAGTCTTACCTCATCGAATGTAACTCTAGATCATCATCTTCTATGATCGTACTTCATCATCATCATCCATGATGAATCCATACCTCCTAGGTATCTTCTTGTGCTATTCCGATTTACGATTCGGTTGTGGTACAATAATAGGTCTATCTACGGGTTCCTCTTATTTGACTTATAGTATTTTGTGGTTCTTGAGCTCTTCAAGATCTATTATCCTCCCACTAGCCCCTTCAATGATAAACACATTTGTCTTAGAAAGCGCTGTTTCATAATAAACACCTTTTACTAAGTAGGATTATAGAACATATACCCTAAACTTACTTTAGGATGTCCCACAAATTGTACTTGTCAAATCTTGTCCCAAGCTTATCCTTTGAAACCTTTTCACATAAGTTGGACAACCCCTTATCTTAACATACTTAAGATTAGAATCCTCCCCATCCATAACTTTTATGGAGTCTTGAAATTTGGATTTTGAGGTTACCTTTTCGTAGATATGTCGTGACCATTTCTAGGACATGACCTGAAGGATCTTTGGAATGTCGGTAAAATCATTATGGATCCCACCATGTTCAAATAGGAATAATTTTTCCTTTCGGATACATCAATCAATTATTATGTATCGAGAGGCGTCCATTATGAAAAACCATTTGAGATGATCTAGAAACTTATTGCACAAGTATTCCTTCCTTGATCCGATCAAAGAATTCTAATACTTTTGCCAATTTGTTTCACTTTTGAATTCTTTGAACCTTTCAAATAATTCACACTTGTATTTCAAAGAAATACACACATTCAACTCTTTGAATGATCATCTCCTTTTCTTATAATAGTTTGTTCAATATGCAAAAAAAAAATTCATGTAAGTCAAGTATACAAAATTTATTAAGTAATATTCGATTCTATACAAAACATTATTATTATAAATAGAACAACAATTGTTCTTAATTATAATACCAAAGATTTCATTATCCAACAATAAAATGGAAATAATATTTTTAACAAGAACCTGAATACAATAACAACTTATTGACTTAATAGATTTGCCCGTAGGCATTGCTAAACTATAAGTTTCTATGGCTAATGTAGCAACCTTTGTTACATTTCCGCACTTAGGATTACTTATATTTGTTTAGCTTTCTACTTCGCTTGGTCCCTTCATAAATCTATATTTATGATAACCAAAGTCTGTATCCAATACCCAAGTAGAACCTTGACTTAAAGAAAATTTATTTCAATCATGAACAAAAATCGATTATGAACCAAACTTCACTAAGCTTCTTTGGTTAGCCTCTCGCAAGATGCTTCTCGCAGCTTTCTTTCCAAAGGTCGGTGCTTATTGCGGTGGAAGCAAACTCCTTTGCTATCCATATCGCTTTTGTTCTTATTATCCTTTGTTTACGCCTTTCTATTTACCTTCTTTGAATCGCTTCTTCTTTTCGGAAGATCCTTTGGCCCTTACCAAGAAGACATGGTCTTTCTTGGTTGGAAAGTGACTCTCAACATTTTTCAACATGTTAAGCAAATCAATGAAAGTCGATATCTAGCTTGTTCATATGAAAAATTCACAACAATTGTGAAAGGAGTCCTGAGTGAGTGCAAGATCAAATCTTGGCTCAACTCTCCATCCATGACAAAACCAATTGTCCTAATTGATCAATCAAATTGATTATGTTAAGGACTTTTATCCATCTTTGTAGTGTCATCGGTCATTCTAGATCGGAAGAGCTCCTTAGATATCTCGATATCTATCGGTCCCCACTTTCCTCACCATCAACTACTTGATGTGCGGGAATATAGTAGGAGCATCCATAGTTTCATCTTGACGGCTGAAGCTCGTTACTCTATAGATGCGAGCATGATGCATTGAGCCAATCGCATCATCTTGCCACTTTCTAAAAGTAGCAATGTCTTCCTCAAAGGCATTGTGCGCAACCATTGCGAGGATAGGCGTATTAAGGACATAAGATAGCTTTTTTAGCTATGAGAACTATTCTCAAATTCCTTAACCAATCCGGTTTAATTGATTCCGATTAATTTAGCATCTAATATGCTTCGCAGTGATAGTAATTTTAGACATTGTAAAATTCTCAGTAAATGAATTTGTAATTAACAACATTTTAACATACATTCTATTATTAATTACCAAAGTAAATTAGGTCTTGTTTTAAATTGGTATCTCCCACTATTTTCTTCAAACTATATTACCCTCACTTATATAGTTCTAAGAAAATCTAATTAAAGATTAGCTAGTGAGAATAAGGATCCATTTCAAATGTATATAGCCTTGTGGTGACACAACAAACTATATATAAATAAATAGGTAGACAACTTTTGTCAATTACATCAACTATGTAACTCCTTGTATTTTGCCTTTTAGATTATTTTGATCAAGTGGTGGCACATCCGAATCAAAATTATCCAAGTTAAGTCCCACCTAGCACTCCATATATTCAAAAAAGAAAATATCATCCTTGTGGTGACACAACAAAACAATATTGTTCAATTTTCTTTATAAGCATCAAATGTGATAAATTAACATCTTAAATACTTAATACTTTCCTTGTGGTGACACAACAAACTCATATTAAATATTTAATACTCTATTAATTTTATCATGCTAGAAGGCGACGTCGATATTTCAAATATCTTTGAACGCTTAGGACTTAATATAAAAATTGAGGGGTTTGTTATTAATTTGTCTCATCTTGTTTAGCAGCATGCACATATATATATAAAATACGCCATCATATTAATGAACATGCTAAGCATGTTTGCATAATATATAATATATATAGTATAAGCATGCACATATAGAATCTTATATTCTACCCTTGGATTGATTATGGACTTTTATTCTAGTTTGGTTCACTAGAGCCACCAAGTGAACCAAAAGGTCAAACCCTAGGGTGCAAGAAATAATATTTAAATATAACTATTACATTTAAACCCTGCTCCATAACAACGGGTCTTCAAGCGCTCCTTGCTCCTTGATCTCTAATTCTTCAAAATTAATTCTAACTATTCCTATTACATAACTATTTTAAAATAAATAGAAACCTTGATCGCCATCGAGGGAAGTACATAGAGAGAGATAGAATTTACATTAAGAAAAATTAGAGAAGACGAGGCGAATGCCAGAGACCCATTTATTAAAACCCATACATTCATGCATCCAACTAAAATAAAATCCAATCACATTGGTCAATAGTCTTAATCAATCCCATTTATTATCATACACATCACCATATGCATCAATAAATAACATTCATCTCATGAATAATAAAAACATTTAATATATATATTGATATCATTTAATGGGCAAATTTAGTTAGTATAAAATCTAATTTTGAATCAAAATAAACTCCTTTATTTTAATCCAAATTTAAATCAAAATAAAACTATTTTATTTTAATTTATCTAATTTTGAATAAAATAAACTATTTTATTTTAATCAAAACTTTAATCAAAATAAACTCCTTTATTTTAATTAATTATGGAATCCAATTCCATGTAAAAAAATCTTTAATTAAAATAAACTATTTTATTTTAATTAATTATGGAATTCAATTCCATGTAAAAAATATTAAAGGAAACACGGATATTCTTTCCTATTCACAAATAAACTCCTTTATTTTGAATAATATGAAATCTTATTTCATATTTAAATAAACTCCTTTATTTAAGGAAACATGGATTCTCTTTCTATTCACAAATAAACTCTTTTATTTTGAATAATATGAAATCTTATTTCATATCTAAATAAACTCCTTTATTTAAGGAAAGATGGATTTACTTCCCTATTCACAAATAAACTCCTTTATTTTAGGAAAAATAAAATCCAATTTCAACTCCAATTAGTTATCATGGAATCCAATTCCAACTCTAATTAGTTTGCATGAAATTCTAATTTTAAAATTAAAATAAACATTTTTATTTTAAGATTAAAATAAACTTTTATTTTAAATTTAAAATAAACTTTTATTTTAATAATAAAATAATTAAAATATATATATAATTATTCAATATATATATATATATTCAATATATATATATTAGTAATTATATATATATATATAATAGTTATATATATATATATTCTACGTAATTATATATATATATAATAATTATATATATATGGTAACATAGCATCCGTAGCCCATGATCCTTGTTGCCTTGTAAACCGTGCGTGCTGCTTCAAATTTTTTCGTGCACTGCTATGCAAAATGAATTAAAAGATGGCAGGAATCAGTTTTTTTTTTTTTTTTTTATATATAATGATTTTATATAACAATAATATGCCCAATTAAATTGTTCTAAACACATATCAATATACATATCAAATTAAAACAATTAATAATTCGCATAAAGGTTTGGCTCTGATACCACTGTTAGGTTTGTAATATTCATAACGCAATCAAATTGCATAAAAAGTGCGGAAGCGTGTAAAATTAGAGTTTAAAAAATTTACAAACCATATACCCGGATCATCCTTTATGCATAATTATTAATTAAACGAAAAGATAAAGAATAAATCATACCCTTGAAGATCGAGCTTCCTCAGGTACAAGTTCACCTCCAAATCCTTTCGCGTTCAATCTTGAATCCACCGGGTTTGGTTCCTTCCTTTGATCAACGTTAGCCACCCAAATGTTTGGCCTCTGAGGGTGATCCACCAAGGAAGAATAAAATTCAAGAAGATGGGTATTTGGCTCAAACCCTAGTTTTCTATCTCTATAGAAAAAGGTGTACTCTCCCAACAATTGGAATTATGTCGTATGTTGAAAAAGTCAACAACCCATGCCACCTATAATAAGACTCCTCTTATTTATAGATGTGGGCAACCCACCTTAACAATTAAGGAATTGGGTTTTAATTAATTAATTAAATTCTTTTAATTAATTAAGCTCCCTAATCTTATTAGGGATAATTAATTAAACTCTTTTAATTAATTTAACCTCCTAATCTTATTAGGAATAAATGAGAGTACTTATATTAAATTAATTCCTAAACTCTTTTAGAAATTAAAATAATAATAATTGTAATAATATTAATAAGACTCCTCTTATTAATTTATATTTAATATTTCTAAAATATTAAATAATAAATATTAAGCTATTTAATTTATTCTATCACCATAGATTAAATTAAATATACATAACATATTATTACGATTATGCCATTAACTTCTTAAATAATTATTCTTCCTTTTTATGGTGTGACCCTTTAGGTTCTCCATATTAAACCGGTTGTGAATAAATCAATTAGAACAATTCTAATCTTATTTAAATAAATAAATTAAACAATTAATTTATTTAAATAATATTTATTCTACAATAGGGATAAGCCTCCCTAACGATCAACGACTTTCCGTATAATATAGATTTCAACATTAATCATTAAAGAACCTTTGAGTAAATAGTTACCATACAATTCAATCCTTCCACCATACAATGTCCCAATTAAATATAAGACATGGAATTACTTTCACAAGTCTTATTTTATTTAATTATATGTATTTCGATCCTTAAATGCACAACTCAAATAATGCAAATTAGAAACTCCTTTCTAATTTCATTACACTTTAACCCAAGGACTACTTTGGGTTGTCATTTATCGAATCACATAGGACATTTCTCTTCTTTTATTAGAAGTGGTAGATTCTTTATTGATCATACATTATCTCCATGTACATACTTATTATACCCAAGCATACCCTTTGATATACCCTAAGGGTCTTAAGGAATAAGTCAAAGTATAACTCATCATACACAAGATACTATGATGATCTCAAGTCCAAGGATTACTTGTACTACTATCACTACAGAATTCCTATTGACGAGCAAATAAAACTCCATTAGGTATTCCTTAGCGAGCCACGCGTTCGGTGAACTTATTCTCTAATAAGCACCTACATACTGCTGCTTTAGTGTCTCCACACAAATGATCATGAGATCAATCATCCTCATCCAATGAGCAAGCAACGTATGTACCAATCTATCCGGATTCACTAATCCCCAATTTAGTAATCCAATGATTGGGAACTATTTTAGTTTTAAGCTTTCAAAGAATTTAGATCTCATCAGAATGATCATCATCATTATTCTAAAAGCATTGCTTAAAACTATGGGTTTATCACATATTATAAAACAGCATCATGTAGATAATTAAAAGCCTTTAATAAATTAATACTTTTTATTAATAAATGAATAAGATTGTTACAAAGTATATGCTTTATCATCAAACATGATTGGCTTGTGTGCATACTACTTTCATAGTGAGCATCTGTATTTCTAAAACAGATAATCATGAATGTCATTTATAATGATGTGAAATTTAATACATTGACATTTTACATCCTGGATCTAGAACTTACCTAACTTGTTAGAGATGTGCCTCTTTGGCTCCATGTATGCTTCAAGGATGTCTGTTGATCAGCTATTCATTTGTTTGATCTTCTTGCACCTGCTCACCCTGGGATGTTGACTTCATTTCTTTTGTCTGCTCCCCTCAGATGTATGCTTCTCTTCTTCTTCTTCTGGCTCCCCCTTAGCCTTTGTAAACATAGGCTCATCATCCTTTGGCTCCCCCTCAGATGATTACCAAGCTTCTTCTTCTGCTATCTTTTTCTTTGTCTTCTTTTCTTGTTTCTTTATGCCCTCTTTGCCCTTTCTTGAATGCCTCTTACTGTGCCTCTTTCTATGCCTCTTTTTCTCCCCCTTTTTTGTCGTTAATCACTTGAGAGAGTTGTTCCATGTTGGACATAAGCTGCTCCATCAAATAAGAGGAGTTACCAACTTCAATCTTAAGTTCTTGTTGACTTAACTCAAGTTGCATAGAGAAAGACTGATTCATGTTTTCAATCTTGTCAAAGAAGACTTGGATTTGTTCTTCATTGGCCTTTTGTGTTCGTAGAGCTTCTGCCTTTTGATCATGTATAGCCTTCAGATAGATGTGATCTCTCTCTTTGATTTTGAGAGATGCATCAGCCATAGTAGCTTGAAGTCTGTTTGGAACTGAATTATATCTTGTTGCTGTCAACACCATCTTTGACTCATCATTTATTTGAGATATCTTCTCAACCAGTTCATCAGAATTCTTCAATAGGTCCTTCTCCATAGGAATTTGGTCATCTGGTTGGGTAGCCTCATGTTGAACACCAGATTGGACTCTACGATTTTCATCCTTGGATAAATTTTTGAAAGTATTGAGAATCTAAATTTTTTTTGAATACCAATCGCTATTGGAGGATGAAGGAATGTCAGATAGCTGTGCTTGGGCAGATGGAGGCTTCTTATTCTGACTTGAACACCATCAGTGGTAGAGTGAACAGGCTCTACGATTATCTCGTTGGCCATAATCATTCTGCCTTTAGAGTCCACTCTACGATCGTAGGGAATATAGTGATTTCCAGTATGTCGGTAGACTTTGTAATGGGGTAGGTCATTGATTATCATGGTTGTAAACTTCTTTACCCTTGGGAAGTTTTGTGACACTAGCTCCAGATTTGGAAGCTAAGAGTAGCACCAGCTAAAGTAGCTCTCATCTTTATCAGTAAGTGCCTTTAACAACGACATCCACGGGAAGAACCATCTCATCAGAAGATCTTCAGAGTTATACAGTATTGTTGTGCAATCTAACTCCATATTTTTCCAATTGTGAGGCACTACATCTGTAGTCATTCTTACAACTCGAAGTTGTTCAATTCCATGACTTATCCATCTTGTTGTTGGTTCAGCTGGTGGTTCATCAAAAACTTCCACCACTATTCTTCTGCTAATCTTAGCTGGAGAGGAAACATGATAGTCTGCTGGTTCCTCTGATTCCTGATTTGTAGAGCTAGAATCTTTTCCTATTTCTTCACCTTCTGAACTGGAATCATGTTGATTTTTTTTATATGATTCATCAGTGAATCCTTCTTGTTGATTTTCATTACTAGTATCATCTTCAGCATCGTCTTCATTGGATTCAGATTCATCATCACTTACATCAATGATTGCAGTAGAGTGATCACTTTTCTTCTTGGGGAGAAAATTCTAGGAAGTAGTCTGTAGCTCTTTCTTCTCCTTGGAGGTTCATCTATAGGAGAGTCAGACTCTTTTTTCTCTTCAGACTCTGACGCCTTTGAATCATCAGACAAACTTTATGACAGTTCCTTCTGACTCTGCATGCGCTATGATGTGTCAACTAGCCATTGGTTGCACGATGCCCAATAATGAGCTTTAACTCCCCATAACCTTTTCAGTTTTATATTCCTTTTAAGAGAAATAGGCATCAATGACGTGGATTGACCATTGCCCATTTTGGTTCGTAGAGTAGCATGGTAAGGCAGGTATGGACTCTACGTTTTCCTTTGTTGACTCAACGATCTTCTTCTGAGAGATGCTGCAGTGGATGGTTTTGACATTAATCATCATCTTGAAACTACATATCTTAACCACTAATGTATCCCAAGCTAGTTTGAGCACTTAAGTTCTGAAGTGAGTTTTCATGATGTCTCTTCAAACTATATTCGAACTTATCTCCTTATAATCTGAATGGTTGAGCAATTGTTTCATTTTTCCAAGCTCCTCATAAGCTAGAGCATTCTGGTAGGACTGCGATCGTCGAGTCTACTTCTACGATCGTTGAGGTTGCATCACGATCGTTGATTTCTCTTCAAACTTTATTCTACGATCGTTGACTGTCTTGGTCCTTGAGATGAACTTGACTAAGCAATCCTTCTGGATTAAGGTAGCTCAGGAAGGGCCAACCTCTAAGAGTGAGCTAAGGGTCAGGTTTGTCCCTGAGGTGCTTTCCAGATGAAATACCTTAGAAATGATTTGCACTGATATCTTATTTGACCTTTTTAGGTGGGGAGGTCTTCTACCAACTTTTTAGACAATTGCATTTGCTGTAATCGTGGTGTCCTCCTGCTCTTATACTACAATCAAATGTTTGATCGTAGGCACTCCATGATTTTGAGTTGGGTGGCTGATAGGTTATCAGTAGTACGTTTTAAGACGTTCCTACTGACTATGGATCTTCATTTGGTTTACCAGCCAAAAAGTTTTGGGACTCTGTAGCTGGAACATTGCTTCATAGTATATCTCTGATGTTTTAGAGCTTCTGTACTGTTAGCAGATTACTGCTCCTCCATAGTTGAAATTGTCTTCTCAGAGAGATAAGTTTTTCTTCTTCATGTGTAGCAGAAGGCAGTCATGCATATCTTATTCTTACTGAAGTCATTAAATCTTCTTATATTTTAGAAATGATTATCTTCAGGGTTGATCATTCTACGATCCTTTGACAGAACTCCGAACGTAGTCTTCCTTGTCATCTTGTACTTGTGGAGTTCTGCTCCCGTAATGAGTTCCTCATGTTTGATGCTCGATGATCCTCTGATGTAAGCTTCCTTGAGGATTCTTTTCTTATGACATGCTTTGCATGATTGAGCATGTAGGACCCTTTCCATCTTTAGTTGAGTGGCCTACTTCCATATAAGGATCAGCAGCCATGTGAACTTCATTTAGATTAGCTCAGCAGGTCTTCAAGGGCAGACTTTGACATATAGGAATTTTATCAGAATCATTTCTGAACAGTCTTAAGCCTTCTGCTTGTTGAGTCTTTCTTGACTGAAGTCCTCTGCTTCCAAATTCCTTATTGTGGCCAGATATACCAGGTACCTACAGGTTAGATACATTTCTATTTTTGGTACCCATAATTAAATGGGTCCTGCTAGGTTAGTTTTCTAAATCCATGTTCCTCGTGTATTTGGATAATCATCATATTGATCACCAACAGTCATATTCATGCATGTAACTGACTTAGATAATACATTTTGAGATGCATGATGGTGAGTGTGTGTAAGATTTGCCATTTTAATAAAACATTCTTTTTCTTTAATGGTTTCACCATTTGCTTGGTTATGTTCACAGTTTAAATGTTCACAAAGTAAGAATCAACACTATTACTTACGTGCATCTGGTTGATTCATAGAGGTGATCAGTTTCTATATATGAATCTTCAAGATACTCTTGTAGAACTTATCATACTCTGTTTGATATCAAACACTTAGAATATGGGTTTGCACATATATACTAACCCATCAGCAAAGATTACTCCTCATTAGATTAATTTAACCTTTGATATTCTTATAACCCATTTTAGATTTCTTTCAAGGTGTCATCTTCAACCTAAAACTTAGATGGAGAGAAAGTTTGTAAGCATTTGAGTTTCCATCCTTAGTGTACTTTCTCTCTTCACCTTTTTAGGTAGAATACGATTCCTTGAAAGAATACGGTTATAGTTCATAGGGAGGTGCAACATGATGTACATAATTATATTAGTGAGGAAGCGTACCTTTCTGCTATCAGTTTCTTAACAGTCATTTATCTTTGATATACTGAGGTTAGGCATTGATGTGCATAGTTTCTCTTTGTTCTTGACAGCTTGTTGCTCCAGTTGACTTTCGATCAATCAGTCGTAGTCTTGAAGATGCAAGCTAAGAGACTTTCAGCATCTTTAGTTCTTTGACATCCTTGAGTTCGCAAGGTTTACATCCAGCTTCTGGTTGGCCATACACATGTTAGAGAAGTTCTTCTTTCTTCTCTAAATAGGCATTTCTCAATATGCATGGTCTTTTCATTTTTTTTCCAGGTTAGTGGATGTTTGACTCATTTCTGTTGATATCTCTTGAGCTTTCTAGCCTGGTCTTCATACTACAAGATTGACCGCGGGCAAGGATTAGTCTTGTCAATATGGCAATCAAGAACATGAACCAATCTAAGCAGCTTCAAGGATATATACACATTTACCTGTACACAATATTTCCAACGTGTGAGCTCATCTACATATAACAAGTGACTTACTACTAAACCAAGTTTAGAAAAGCAATTAATACATACATAGCAGATATAGCAATTAAGTACATAATGTAAATGACATAAAGTAAAAGATAGAAGGGATTTTAAGTGGTTTAGAGACTCATGCTCCTAATCCACTCTTCTGCTTTCAACTAGTAGGATTTCCACTAAGGAAGGGCAGCACCCTGAATCACTAAGATTCCTTCAAGGCCAGCAGCCTTGGAACTTCAGTTCACTAAGAACTCTTCAAGGCCAGCAGCCTTGGAACTTCTCTAGTTCCCTAGGAACTCTTCAAGCCCAGCAGGCTTGGAACTTCATTTAGTCCCTCCGGACAAGGACCCCTCAGGCCTTGACTTCTTTTTGTTGTAGTTGTTGTTGTTGTTGGTGCTGAGCTGCTAAGATGTCATTAAGCTTGAACATATTTTGTACTTAGTAGCTTGGTGTGGTCCTCTTTGCATTCTGCTTCGAGTCTGGACCACATCTTCTCTGGTGCAGCTGATCTTTACTTTTTTCTGCTCTTCTTCATCTAATGTCAGTTGTGCACCATCACCATCTGGATTTGCTAAGTCTCTGAGCTTTTGGTAGACTTCGTTTGACACTTAGCAATCCTTGAACCCTTCTTTAATGTTTTGCAAACATGGTTCTGCACTTGTTCAATTTTAGCTTTAGGTTCATGGTGATTCGTAGAGTGGCTCTCTGGATCTTCTTTGTACACTGCCACTCTTCTGAATGCTATCTTTTTGTCCTTCTCGGCACTCAGCTTAACTGCCATTTGTAGTGGCATTCTCATCTTTGTTGAGTGAAGCTTTAATCTATTTAAGTCTTTCTACAAAGCTGCTTCACTTCCACCTATGTAGTCTCACTGTCACTTAGACTTGATATGTTAATCTTTTCGTGGAACTCGTAGAGTCAACAATAGCATTCAACAACTCAACGATTCTGCAACATAGCAATTATCAGCAACTCTTGATCTTTGAAGCTCTGTTGATTTATACTCCTTCCCAATTTTCCTGTTGGAAAGTAGCCGTTAGAAGCTTTTTGAATTGCTTCGCAGATCTTGAGTTATTTGGTTCAGACTGCAGATGTGACATGACATAACTTTTTGACACTACAGTCTACTATTTTACCTACCCCATCAGAGATGTCACTTTTATATCTCAGGCAGGTAGTTGACTTTATTACCTACTTTTGATTTCTTGATCATAGATTGTCCTTTTGCATCGATGTTCTCAATAAGTTTTGTTCGAATATCAATCTTCGGGTTGAACTGTTACCAATGCTTCAATCCTAAGTGGTTCAAACTCTACGATTCTGATGCACATCTTATTGGAGCTGATCCTAGTGTCTAGTTGACAGACAGAGATAACACTACGATCTTGAAGAGTGTTCATTCGCTCTCGAATGTGGAACACCTCTTCCTTTCCTTGTCTTGATGCTTGAATACTTACATTTTCCTCGATTGCTCTCGACATCGATGGCTCGACTCTTTACTCCGGCCCTTCAATAACGAGACACTTCGGATCCGTATGGCGTGTCTAGCTCACATTCTCCTTGTGATCTCCCGTTCACTTATCATCAATGGACTGACCCAATGCTTAATCACTTTAGCCTTATTCTTCAGAGGCTAACCAGTATCTTTGTGTACACTCCATCAGTTCTTTCTTTGTTTGGCAAACACTACGATCCTGATGTTTCCAAGATCGTTGTCTTCTATTTTGTTGACAGCAACTGCATTCGCTGACTTTCCTTAGTCAGTTACTGAAGTCTTCTTATGATCAACTTGTGGAAGATTTCATTTTGAACGGCTTCACAACTCAGTCTGGATGCTGATTGAGTTGATGCTTAGATCTTCTTGTTAGCTTGCATGTCACTCGTTGAGTGCTCTCTAGTTTCCTTTAGGTTGGATGTATCTTTGCAGTGCCAACCAGAGGCTTCATTCCTTTGGATATTCTGGGAGTGCTCAATTGTTGAGAATCGTGTTTGCTCTATAATTCAGCCTCGGCGCTGTGAGTATATTTGTTGAAGTCTTAGTTCTACAATCTATGGTTTAGCTTTGGTTGTCTAGACACTATGACTCCGAGATCAGATCTTGACACTCTACGATTTCTGTCGTTGTGCTTGTTGTCTTCATCTGATCTTGCTCGACTACGATCTCTGCCTTTGATAAGATTAGTAGACTTTACGACTCTGAGTGTAGTCTACGATTCTTGACTTGGCTTCGACATCAGTAGACTCTACGACTCCGAGTGTAGTCAACGATTCTTGACTTGGCTTCGGCAGATGTTGGTCGGCTCGTAGGCAGGCTGTCTCTATGATTCTGTGCATGACTTCCTCAGCAGACTTTGGCTCAGAGGAAGGTTTACTCGATACACTACGATCCTTCCTCGTCTCTCCTGGCAATTCTGTGAACTCCGAGATCTACTATCTTGCACCACAATGATTCTGCCTCGATAGCTCTCGAGTTTTCCTCGACTCTCCTGGCAGACTACGATTTCTAGTGCAGTGCTCGATGACCAGACAAGCATATCTATTACATCATAAGATCAACCTAAGATGCTTGATCTATCTATATTTATAGTCCTTGTACATCATTTCTCTTTAAGGACTTTACAAAGCTGTTTTGCTTATGTAGGATCAACCTAACACATTTGATCATTTAATTCTAAGTCCTTGTACATATGTTTCTATTATCTATCAAATGACTTTACAACTTTTTCTTAATGCAAGCATACTTGCATATTCATTCATATATATATATATATATATATATATATATATATATATATATATATAAATAAAGAATATCATTCACATGTTTATTCCTGACACCATTGTCAAAATATTAAAAGCTATTTATAATAACTCAAAATATTTTTAAAGTATTAATATTTCCTTTAAATGATTTTTAAAATATTTAAAATTATTTTAAATAATCATCATTAATATTTAAATATTAATATATTCTTTATAAAAATATTAAAAGTTACTTATTATAACTTAAAATATTTTTAAGACTAAAAGACAATTTACACCCCAAATTTTACAAATTGTTGACTTTTGCATCCTAAATCGAAAAAGGTGTCTAAGTACACCCCCAAACTTCATTATACGTAACAAAGCAAGACACTTTCTTCACTTAGCAGGTCAAAAAGTGACCTAAGCCAAAGTGAGAATAAAAAGTTTGGGGTGCAAATTATATGATTTAAAAAAATTTAAACTTTTTTAACAATTTTTTTTAAAACAAACTAAAATTTATAATGAGTTTAAATTTTTTTTATAATGTATCTAAAAAAAATTTGTTAAAAAGCAGTTTTAAATTTTTTTTGCTAAAAGCGATTAAAAAATTTGTTTTGTTTTAAAAAAAAATTTATAACAGCTAAAAAAAAAGTTTATAACAGGTTTATAAAAAAATTTGTTAAAAAAGCAGTTAAAAAATTTTTATAACAGTTTAAAAAAAAATTGTTAAAAATAGTTAAAATTTTTTGCTAAAAAAAAGTTAAAAAATTTATTTTATTTTAAAAAAATCTATAACATTTAAAAAAAAATTATAACAGTCCAAAAAAAAATTTGTTAAAAACAGTTTAAAAAAATTGCTACTAAAATGTTAAAACAATTTATTTTGTTTTAAAAAAAATTTATAACAGCTTAAATTTTTTTTTTATAATGATTTAAAAAAGAATTGTTAAAAATAGTTTTAAAAAATTTATAACAGTTTAAAAAAATTTGTTAAAAACAATTTAAATTTTTTTGTTAAAAATGCAGTTTAAAAAAATTGTTAAAAACATTTTAAAATTTTTTTTGTTAAAAAAATTTATTTTGTTTAAAAAAAAGTTAACAATTTAAAAAAAAATTGTTAAAATAGTTAAACAAATTTATTTTGTTTTAAACAAAAATTATAACGAGCTTAAAAAATAATTTATAACAATCTAAAAATAAATTTGTTAAAAAGCAGTTTAAAAAAATTTGTTAAAAAACAGCAGTTAAAAATTTTATTTTGTTTTTTAAAAAAAGGTTTAATGATTTAAAAAAAATTTATAACAGATTTAAATTTTTTTGTTAAAAATGATTAAAAAAATTATTTTGTTTTAAAATGAATTTATAACAGCTTTAAAAAAAATTATAACGATTTAAAAAATTGTTAAAAAAAATTATTTTATTTTAAAAAAAAAATTAAAATAGTTTAATTTTTTTTTGTTAAAAATGATTAAAAATTTTATTTTGTTTTAAAAAAATTATAACAGTTTAAAAAAAATTATTTTTTAATTGTATGGTAATTGTATGCTAACTATTTTAAAATTACATTTTTTAAAAATTCTTATATTTAAAATCATTTTATTTTATTTAAAATTAATTATTTTTGCCAATTTTTAAGATATCTTACAATTTGTTTCAAAACTTTTTGTTATCACTTTCTTTTCAGGGGTCACTTTTGACCAATTAAGTGAAGAAAGTGTGTGTTTTATTACGTGATATGATGAAGTTTGAGGTGTACTTAGACACCTTTTTCGGTTTGGGGTGCAAAAGTCAACACTGGTATAAAATTTGGGGTGCAAATTATCTTTTAGTCTATTTTTAAATCCTTTTAAATGATTTATAAATCAATAAAATCAATTTTAAACTATTTATTTAATATAATTATTAAATAAATTTAATATCATTAATATTAAATTATTAATGAAATTTACCTTAAAATATTAAAAGTTATGATTTATAAATGAAAATATTTTTAAATACTTTATTATCATTTAAAATGATTTTTAATATAATAAAATCATTTTTAATTTATTTATTTAATACTTTTATTAAATAAATTTAATATCATTAATATTTAAATAAATAATAATATTAAACAAAAATATGCAAAATTATTTAAAGTTAATTTTTATAACTTAAAATAATTTTTAAAACTAATTTTTTAATTTTTAGAAATTAATTTCTATTTTTAAATAACTTTTGGAATTTAATTTAATTAATTTTAATATATCTATCGCTAAAGCCTTTAGCGACAAAAATTGTCGCCTAATGTGTTCTTGAGCCTCAATAACATTCATAACCAGTTTCTGTATGCTATGTTTGACCAACATTAAATCTTTATCTTAATTATTTTTGGGCATGTTATGGCATTGATCTTGTAGTATTGATGTAATTCTATAAGTATCAACAACAATCATGGTCAAACAACATCACACAAATGAGATCTAGGCTTGCAAAGTAGCTGTCAGAGCTGTTCTTCATTTTCTAGGTTACCTGGAAAATAAAAATAGTTCGAGTAGCCTATTTTGGGCTTCCACAACTTGCTTTACAGGTATTGTTTTGGTGTGTTAATGGTTTCAGATTGTAGTATTTATGACAAAGAACGGATCTATTACTCTAAATCATTCTAACAACAACACAATCACCAGATGTGACGTCCCCAAATCCGGGTATCTTCCAACCCGACAGATGGTGCTACACGGTGCTACAGTTCACACATACATTCAATTGAATTAACTCAAAAGAGTGAATATGTCTTCTATATATTCCAAAACAATATTTTCTTTCCCAGGTTCTTTGTAACCATTACATATGTTCTTTATCATAATATCAAATAATTACAACATTCATACTATACTATTACAAAGATAGCTTATTGATCTACCTTAGCCTTCCCTTTATCCTTACTGGCTCCTTCAGTTCGTTCAGTCTTAGCTGCATTCATATGGTTCAAACAAGAGTGAGCATAACTAGCTCAGCAAGTATGACAATTTCATTTAAGCAATAGGCTTGAATCATATGAATCGTATATCTTCAATAACTGAAATAATAGTTATGAAGTAGTATAGATAATTTAAAATCACACTTCTCTTTTCTTTAAAATATTTCACAATGAACAACGTTCATTAAACATAAATTTTAGTCCAAGAACTTGAGTACTTCATTCTTTCTTTGAAAAGGACAACCTGACACCAAGTCCATAAGTCCGATATATCTTACGAGCACGTCTAGGTGATCTACCTATAGTACTCTATGTTGTACAACACTACTTCATTAAACGTATCTACGTTTAAGTTTTGGCAACCTCACGTTCCTATCGTTTGACGACAAAACATTTGTTTATTCATACTCAGTCTTTCTTTGAAATCCATACCAAAATAGTTTGGCAAAAGAAAGCAACTTTGATAGATTATAAGGAAATCTACAAAACACATTAAGTCTAGCCGAAGGAATTGACTTTGACTTCATCATACATCAATCCATGCGTAAGATACATGAACCACAAAGCTTGTCCAGAATGAACATAGACAAGGGTTAGAACACTTGCCTTCGGCGTCTTCTATAGTTAATACACTTTCGTTTTCAGTCTTTATGGTTTCCACAATATATAAGTACATAACATACCACATTAGGTCATAAACAATCATGTATACTCACTAATATATTCTACCCTTCTTCTCAATCTAAATATTCTTTACATTGGTTAACGTTCGTTACGATTTATCGTATTAATTTGTGTTTACATTCTCGTAACCTTTTGTCAACTTTTAGTTGTAATTCTTAAGGTTATAATCATCATTAATGATGTTACTTTAGGTTTATTAAGTATATAATTCACCATCAATTAACTTCCATAGTCTTTATATTCATTTCTCTTTATTACTGTGTCTTCCTTAGTGCTGGCACTGCGGCGCCACTCTTCAATGTGTTAGGGTTCGGCTATAGCGATGTGGCGCCAATATTAGTTCCTTGGGTTGCGCTGCGGCGCCAACCCTGCCTCAGAGAAAATTTCCCTGATTTTCTTCTTTTATAAATTTTTCGGGCTCATAACTTATTTATTCTAAGTCTGAATTGGCTCGTTCAAAAACCGTTAGCTCACATATCACATGTTTTACGATTTCATTAGAAAATTATATATTTTTGAATCTGTTTACACAGAATTCACCGATTAAGTTCTTTATTATGAATTTGTTAAACGTTCGTGAACGTTCATAGCTCGTTTCTTCATTCTAAGTTGGTATTTGTCCATTTTTCGAGTCCGCTACTCTAAAATGCAAACTTAGACTATTATCCATCGAAAACCAACATTTTCCGAGTTCAATGGTGACTTTTGACTTTCATTTAGAGAATTTTACAATTTTGACGATTATCATCTAATCATGTAAATTTCGCCATAACTACGTTACTTAAGATTTTTACACCGTTCAAAATGGATTCATTCCATCATTCTATCATCCTAACCAAACATACTTCATCAAATCCTATACACTATGGTTTTAAATTTGTCCATCAACAACAAAATGACAAATCTTCAATGTTCTTCATTAGTTCATAACTTTTATGATTATGATTCACTTACAACATGGTTTATTAATGTTTAAGTCCATTAATAGCCATCCTTATACCTCTTTATAAAGCATGCTCCACCAATATCCACTTATCTATCAAAACTATAATGAAGAGATGAAGATTATTGGTTAAAGAATTCTTACCCTTGATGTTCAAGCTTCCTTTCTTCTTCTTGAGTTATCAAAGTCTAGCTCTTCTCACTTTTCTATCAATGATATTAACGCTAAGATGTTGGTGGAAATTGAACAAGCAACAAATGACCAACAACTTCTCTTATTTATAGATTCTACAAGGTTAGAGCATAATAGTCCTTTAGCCCTTCCAACTCCTTACTTCCACCTCCTTACTATTCCTTGTTTGCTCCCCACAACTCTTATCTCTTGCTTGGCCACAAATTTGGCCAGCCATGACTCACCATGGGGGCCTACATGGGTTTCCCCATGGATTTTCTTACTCGGTAACCCATCGGTTTGATCCACGGGTTCGGTTCTTGGTTTGGGCTTAGGTTTTAATTAATTTGGGCTTAACATTGGGCTTGCATTTCTTATCTTTGGGCCTTAACAAGTTTGCACTTGGGCTTGCCCAAATCCTACATAAATCCTACAAGTCCATTACAATTAGCTTAAAACTTTTAACGTATAGTCTACGTATTCTTCTCATATACTAATTTATATAATCATTCATCACATACGTTATGTCATTCTTCGTATACTAGTACAATACTTTGTATCATACTTGTATTCATTGCTTCGTATAATACTTACTTATTATACGATCATCATTTATTCAATCTTCACTTTCCTTAACATTCTCGAACTTAATACGCAGATGATAACCTGTGTTAGTCATACTTGAATTATTATTACATAATCCATCCTTTCTTATTATTCTATCATTACGTATTTCTCGGAAGATCAAAAATAATTCCCGAGAAAATATTGATGAATAGTGTTTTCATAAAATTTCTCGAAAAACTTTTATTTTCATCTTGGAAATTCAAACACTTTAATTCCTTTATGTAGCCAAAATACTACGATATTACGACACTTTTTGGTTATAGAACAACCTTCATCTTGTTTTCTCATTAATAATAATATATAATATAATTTTATTCATTAATTAATCAAATAAAATTATTTTATAAATAATTCGATTTTCTCGATCGTTACATTCTCTCCCCCTTATAAGGATTCTGTTCCCAGAATCTCGCTAACATTAAACAAACAATTGAGGGTAATTCTTCTTCATCTTTTCTTTAGGTTCCCACGTTGCTTCTTCGGAATCGTGGTTCTTCCATAACACCTTTACCGAAGGTATAACTTTATTCCTCAGAACTTGCTCTTTTTTATCAACAATTTGAATAAGCATTTCTTCATACATCAAGTCCTTGTCAATATGAATAGGCTCATATTCTATTACGTGCTTATAGTCTGGATTATAAGAACGTAACACAGATACATGAAATACATTGTGTATTCATTTTATGTCGGGAGGTAATGCTACCATGTAAGCTACCTCTCATACCCGTTTTAATATCTCAAAAGGTCCTATAAACCTTGGACTTAACTTTCCCTTTTTTTCCAAAGCGTATCTTTCCTTTCTAGGGAGATACCTTTAAAAATACATACGAGCCTACTTCAAACTCTCTATTCACTCAATGCGAATCCGCAAACTTCTTCTGTCTGTCTTAAGCTGCTACCAATCGCATTCGTATCAGCTTAACTATATCCGTTGTTTGTTGCACCAATTCAGGTCCTAGCATTCGGCGTTCTCCTACTTCATCCTAACACAATGGTGTTCTGCACTTCCTTCCTTATAAATCTTCATAAGGCGGCATGCCTATGCTTGCATGATAACTGTTGTTATACGCAAACTCTACTAGTGGTAGATGATCATCCCAACTACCTTTGAAATCCATAACACAAGATCTCAACATATTTTATAGAGTCTAAATTGTCCTTTCGCTCTGTCCATCGGTTTGTGGATGATACATTGTACTTAACTTCAACTGCATTCCCATCTGTCCTGGTAGGCTTCTCTAAAAGTTTGATGTGAATCGTGGATCACGATATGACCCTATCGAAACTGGTACTCCATGTCTGGAAACAATTTCCTTAACATAAAGTTTAGCTAACTGATCTAAGTTATACTTGACTCTTATTAGCAAAAAGTGAGCCGACTTCGTCAACCGGTCTACTATTACCCATATATCGTCGTACCCTTTTCTGATTAATTAGAAGTCCCACCACAAAATCCATCGTGATATGCTCCCTGTTGCCTCTTTTTTAGTTCTAACAAAAGAGTTCTAACTCATGCAAGCATACATGTGTCAACAAGTAATACAGAGTAAGTAGAGTATCGATCCCACTGAGAAAGTTGTTTAATTCAAACCACTATGCATCAACTAAATCACTATTTTTATATGCTTAAACTAAATATTATAATTGTGAATTACTCTAAATGCAAATAATAACTAAAACAAGAATAATAATGGAATAAATCAAGTCTGGAAATAATGGGATCCTAACTTCATTTAATACTTCATCTAATAACCACAACCATGCAAGAAAGTTCACATATCATAGGAAAGTAGCCATTTTTCAATGTACTATGACCTACTTACATAGCATCCACATGCGATAGACACCATGTAATCATCAATATAACCAAAATCACTATATGTCTATGCGAAATTGCAACCATATTGAATTTAAGCACAAGCCCTTATTTTAACTCATACGGTGAAACAGTATATGTCTATCTGGTTCACGAAATACACAAGCCATGCAAAATAGCCCCATATACATATGCTATCATGATTACAATCCATACTCGCATGTTCATTTTCAATTCCATACAAGCACTTAAAACGAATGGTGATCAATCATTCATGCATGCAAATTATCCATGATAGAAATTCCTTATGATATGTAAAACAGACCAGCATTCAAGCACGCAATTAAACTACATATTAAAATCGGTTAAAATCCCATAATGGAGTTTAGTTCATGACTGAACTAAAAGCCATTATGGGATCAAAGCTAAACAGGGATAATAAGCAAACAATTTAAAGAGAAGAGATAGAAACGATCAAACCCAATTGCTGATTATATTCCAATAATAACGTTCAAATCCTCATATGAATCCAACAAAATAAGAATAATTATCCACAATGATAGAAAATCCCAAGAAGAATTAGAAAAGATGGAGTTTAAGCTTTGTTCTTCGTTGGAATCTCTCTCAAAGTGTAAACCCTAGTTACGATATGAAAAATACGTCCAAACTACTGAATCCCCCCGTCTGACACTAGTCAGAATCAATTTTAATTAATTACAACCCTTAAAATTAAAAATTAAAATAAACAACACTCGGCGACATCGATGATCATCGTCATATGGCACGGTAATCCCTCCCCATTATAATCCTCGCGCGGGCACGCGTGTGTTGGCTTTAATGTAGTGGCTGCGTGGCCGCCTTTAGTCTGCGTAGTCTAGATTCGGTTACTTCTTCTCGCTTTTGTTTCTGCTTCTTCGATTCTTTTGTCCATCCATGCTTAGTCTCCTTTCTCCACTTGATCCTCATGTTGTGCATTCATTGCTCACATGCCATCTAATACCACCACATTAGGCCATTTCCTGCACTTTTACCCCAGAAGAGTTCTCAGTACATGTAATGTGAAATAACATGAGATGCAATTAAAAACACACTAAAATGTACTTGAGATGGGCATATTTCGCGTGAATTGATATCCAATAAGTAGGTATAAAACCCACTTATCAAATACCCCCAAACTTGAACTATTAGTTGCCCTCAAGCAATGCATAGTATATAAACAATAAAAATGCAAAAGCACTACTATGCAACTAAATTACTATGCAACTAGTCTCACATTGTTCCAACTCTAATAGAATTTCAGTCCAAAATGCCTCAGCGAATTATACAGATTCAAGAATATAAATTCACACCAAACGATAGGCATAATATCATACACTCAGATAAGTCATAAATGCTATAGAGATGCTGTGTGTGTGTGTTGTGTTCACCAAAACTTGATTTAAGCAAAGAATACACATGTTAAATTGCTCAAAACAGAAAATGATAGTCTAAATTAAGACTCATGTATACTTATGCAACGAAGACTGTTCTAGCACATCAAAACAAACTGAGGTTCAATAATAGACTTAACTACTTTATTGCTACTCACGAGGGCGATTTTCGCTCTTTTTCACGGTGTTTATTTCTATATTTTATTTCTTTTCATTTTCTTGTTTTATTTTCACATGACTGTGCAATGCCTTATTCCATTAGGCAACACTGCTACCCCTTAGCGACTTTCAACCAATGACTCCCAGACTATGAAAGACCTTAGGGCGCTAGGTGTAGAGATAATCCCCTCGGGCGTACTTACTCAAGTAGCCAGGGCCCCGAAATAAGACTAGTCACGTTATTGTTATTGTTATTCAATCTTTTTTTATACATAGCATACCCATGGTTTCCCAAAGTTTGAATATCAATGTTTTTGCAAGTCTACATCCATGTTCCACATATTTCTCTTTTTAAAACTACATTTTCTATTGAGCAATGCAACACATACTTCTTATACCTACAAGTGATTGTGAACACATCCGTGCAAACTGAAAGCATTTAAACAGCAACATGAATTTATCGTGTAAAACATTATAACTACGTTCATGTTATCCAAAAAACTCAAAAATCCTTCACAATTCACTATCATCATTGGCTAGGCGAAAATTTCCAAAGAGCTAGACTTTGTGAGACATGCAAACTAAAAAAAAATCTAACACAAACAAATAAACTAAACATGCATAATTTAAACTAATCATGCAAATACTACATGCAACTATGCTACTACCCCAATACCCCCAAACTTAAAGTATTCAATGTCTCATTGAATGAAGGTAAAGGGTTAAAAGAAAACTCCCCTAATGATCAGTGGCACCACCCTCTTCGGGTGGTGAATTTGGTGGTGGATATGGCACTGCTGTCCCAAACTGAGGCCACTCTAATATCGTTCCTTGCTGTGCAACAGCCTCGGCCAAGGCCCTCGTGAGACTTGTAGCAAACGCTCCAAAGTTATCGTATATGGCATCGACTTTTCGCTCCAACCTTCGGAGCTGGCGATCACCATGAGCAGTATTTGTTTGTGTCGATAGACCCGCCTCATCTGTGTGAGAGGGCTGCTGTGATGGCTTTGGAAATGTAGGCTGGAGGATAAATCCTCTTCCTCGTGGGTGCGGTACGCCTCCTGCCCAATCCTCAAATTTTTCAATGGTGGCATGAGTGATGTCCTGGCTTGGGTATTGCATTTGTTCATTGCCCCAGTTGCATCCCTAATGAGCACGTAGCATAGCTACCACTGACACATGTGGTATGCTCCTAGTAGTGCCTCCCTGCAGATATCGCAGCATATTTTGGTGGATGAGATGGCCGATGTCAATGTATTTTCCGGTGATTATGCCCCCACAGAATAATTGCCCTCTCCGCTGTGATCTCGTGCTGATGAGACGAAGGCACTAGCTTGGCACAGATGAACAGATTTCACGCCTTTGCATATTGGTTCAGGACTGCGGCTGCGAATATGCGAGGCTGATTGGTGCCGGCTTTATACGTCCATTTCGTGCCAGGCACGCACAACTCAGCAATAACCAATTCCAAGTCTGTTTCCATATGTGCACCGGTGACCTAGTTGGCAGCCCCTGTTGGCGGTGTATCAGTGAGTCTGAAAATAGTTCTGATGGCGGTGGGTCTGTAGTCTATCTCGAAACTGCGAACCATAGAGATACCGCTCATGGTGACCTTGGCATTGGCATAAAATTCTCGGACTATGCTCATCGGAATGGGTGTGGGAGTGGCAGTCAGTCCACCCCAGCCTCTTTCATGGATCATTTCATATAACTGCCCATCTTGTCCTTCCAGTTTGAATCCCCTTTCTTTCACGAATTACTTGGCTATAATCCGGAAGTACTCCTGTTGGGCTTCCAAACACAAAAATTTGTCGTGATCGACAATATCCTCCCCCTGACTGTCGGAGGAAGATGATGAGGAAGACACTGAACGAGCTCTTTTAGGACCCATTGGCAGTGGATAGAGAGGATGAAGCTTTGCTTGAGATGGAGTGATAGTAGACGCTTGGATTTCTCCCCACATTGAGTTTGCACAGCCCTCTCTTGAAACCCTAGTTTATATTAGTGGATGAGAGCGTGGGTTTGAGCTTTGAACATGGAGAGAATCGTGGGTATCTGATGAAAGATGTACGGTTTCAATTTCTAACTGAAAGAGTAATAGAGATATGTGTTATGGAGACTGATATGATTGTGCTTCTGTTATGATTCAAATGAGAGCCCAAATAATCCCCAACACATTTTTAAAAACTTTTTAAAACTGTCTCTGTGGTATCGCATATGGCATGGCTGCCGGTGGTGTTAAATGTCTTTGTCTTGTGCGCGAGTGTGAATTATGCTCTGACCATCTCTTGACCATCTTGGCGCTGCATACATTTATCTTTGCATTTCTTGCGCTGCGCGGCTTATCCTGATATATGCACTGCTAATGTTCAATTCCACTCTGCATATCAGTGATGTCTTCAGTTGCAGATATCTACATAGACATTAATGCACACTATTAAGGCATGAATTAATGACCAAATAAACTCTAACCTCTTTCAACATTCTCAATGAAAATTCTGCTGCACACTCAATCATGCAACACGGACAAACGATCATAATTGAAATAAAAATAAGTTAACCAAAGCAACCTAACTGAATGATTAAAAAGAAAATAGAGATAGAAATAATAGGTTGCCTCCCATCAAGCGCTAAGTTATAGTCAATTAGCTTGACTGTCTCTGAATCTCACGTCAAAGGAAGAATTGAGGTGACTTTCTGCCTGTCCACCTCACCCCTCACTTTAATGACTTCATCTTTCGTCACTGGCTCTATCTTTAACTCTGAATTTTTACTAGTTACACACCTCAATGGTTCATAGTTCACAAAATTCTGTACCTCGTCAGTTAGGACCCGATCCACCAAATCAACCCGGAAACATTCTTCTTCATCTGTTGGGAACTTCATTGCCTTGAAGACATTAAAGGTAACTTCCTGATCATGTACACGCATCGTGAGTTCCCCTTTTTACACATCTATCAAAGTCCTGCCTATAGCTAAGAATGGTCTCCCCAGTATGATTGGTATGCTTTTGTCTTCCTCGTAATCTAAAATGATGAAGTCAGCCAGAAAGATAAACTTGTCAACCTTTACTAACACATCTTCAACAATTCCCTGTGGATACGTGATGGATCTGTCAACTAGCTGTAAAGAAATGTTTTTCGGCCTTGGAGCCGGCAATCCCAAATGATTGAATACTGACAAGGGCATCAAATTTATACTTGCCCCAAGGTCACATAAACATTTACTGAAGCTCATCTTCCCGATTGTGAACGGAATTGTGAAGCTGCCCGGATCCTTCAGCTTCAGAGGTAATTTCTACTGAAGCACTGCACTGCATTCCTCTGTCAAGGCTACTGTCTCAAATTCACCTAATCTCCTTTTCCTTGACAATATACCCTTCATAAACTTTGCATAGCTTGGCATTTGTTCCAATGCCTCGACAAAATGTATGTTGATTTACAGCTTTTTAAATATCTCCAGAAACTTACTGAATTGCTTATCTTCCCTCTACTTATTTAATCTTTGTGGATACGGAACTCGAGGATGAACTGGTGGTACTGAACTCATAGGCTTCTCAACTGACCCTGCTTTATCTTTCTCTTTCTCTTCATGTTGTACCTCAGAATTTTCTAGATTTTCTTTCTCGTGAGCCACCTGCTTCGCCTTGTGCATGTAACAAGCGACTTCCTTAAGATAATTGGTGCAGCGGTAGACCGCTCAATGTGTCTGCAATATTTTTCCCCGACCTCAATGTGATCGCTTGGCACTGTTCCTTCCCGTCTCTTCATGGATTTGTCTCTGTATTACTTAGCAATGAACCTTGGGGCCTGTTGTTCAGCATGTTCGCCATTTGCTCAATCTGAGTCTCCAAATTCTTAATAGCCACTACTTGGCTTTTAATCATAACTTCCATATTTGCCATGTACTTCAACATCATCTCCTCTATTTCTGATTTCTTTTCTTGCTGAGGTGCAGCTGGAGTGTGTTGTTGTTGTTGTTGAGAAAATCCCGACGGAAACGGTGGTTTTGGTGTAAACCGTAATTGAGACGGTATTGTGGTTGAAATTGTTGGTTCTACTTGGCCGATTCTCATTGATTCCTCGGCTATTTGACCAACTGAAGTTTGGATGATTGCGATTGTTGGGGTGGTATTTGTTCTGAAATTGTCCTTGATCTTTCCTATAATTACCCACATACTGTACTGACTCCGAGCTGATAGCACACTGATCCGTGGAGTGCGCCCCTGCACAAATCTCATATACGAAGGCAACAGTTTTCACTTTGCTCTCTGCCAGTGTATCTATTTTCTTTGCCATCACTGCCATCTGTGCCGACAACTGAGTAATAGCATCCACTTCCAACAAACCTGCAACCTTGGGCTGAGGCATCCGAGCTATAGGATTCTGAAAATCATTTGCATCCATAGTCTCGATAAGTGTATAGGCCTCGTCATAGCTCTTTACCTATAATGCCCCTCATGCGACTGCGTCTATAATAGGCCTAGACTGCCATCCCAATCCATTATAAAACGTGTTGATCACCATCCAATCTGGCATACCATGGTGCGTACACTTCCGTAGCATCTCTTTATATCTCTCCTAAGCCTCGTATAAGGATTCACCCTGTTGTTGTTCAAACTGAGAGATAGCTGTTCTCATCTTCGCCGTCTTAGCCATTGGAAAAATTTGGCTAAGAACTTTTGTGCTAAGTCCTCCCGTGTAGTAATTGATCCAGTAGGCAAAGAATATAACTAACTCCTTGCTTTATCCCTCAAAGAGAATGGGAACAACCTCAGTCTAATAGCATCTTAGCTCTGTCACCACGTTGTATCTGAATGTATCATAAATCTCAATGAAACTCAACTGGTGTTCATTCGGATCATCCGTAGTAGCACCCCTAAACTGTACCGAATTCTGCACCATCTAAATAGTGCCCAGTTTAATCTCGAAAGTATTTGCTGCTATCGCCGGTTTGACTATGCTCGACTGAAGTCGATTAATATTTGACATGGAGTAGTCTCTTAGAGCCCGGTGCTCTTCTCTTTGCTCAATTCTCTGTTCTTCTGCCATACTAGTTGTAGTACTCTCTAACTGAGCTTGCAAATTTCTCCGCACACTTGTTTTCCAACCTCTTTCGTTAATGTTATCCTGCGCTGGTGTTAATTCTGAGTTGGATGATCGTGTGTGCATAAAAATCTACAAGTACTTGAAACCAAAACCAAAACAAAAATAGAAATGAGATAAGATTAGATTTGTCTAAGTCATACAATATAGCTTGAAATTGATGATAACTATTTAAATTTAAACGCCTTTCCCCAGCAATGGCGCCAAAAACTTGTTGCCTCTTTTTTAGTTCTAACAAAAGAGCTCTAACTCATGTAAGCATACATGTGTCAACAAGTAATACAGAGTAAGTAGAGTATCGATCCCACAAAGAAAGTTGTTTAATTCAAACCACTATGCATCAGCTAAATCATTATTTTTATATGCTTAAACTAAATATTATAATTGTGAATTACTCTAAATGCAAATAATAACTAAAACAAGAATAATAATGGAATAAATCAAGTCTGGAAATAATGGGATCCTAACTTCATTTAATACTTCATCTAATTACCACCATCATGCAAGAAAGTTCAAATATCACAGGAAAGTAACCAAGAGTACTAATATAGACATAGCCATTTTTCAATGTACTATTTGTTAGGTTTGTAATATTCAAGAACGCAATCAAATTGCATAAAAGTGTGGAAACGTGAAAAATCAGAGTTTAAAAAAATTTACAAACCATATACCCGGATCACCTTTTATGCATAATTATTAATTAAACGAAAAGATAAAGAATAAAATCATACCCTTGAAGATCGAGCTTCCTCAGGTACAAGTTCACCTCCAAATCCTTTCGCGTTCAACTTGAATCCACCGGGTTTGGTTCCTTCCTTTGATCAACGTTAGCCACCCATATGTTTGGCCTCTAGAGGTGATCCACCAAGGAAAAATAAAGATTCAAGAAGAAGGGGTATTTGGCTAAACCCTAGTTTTTCTATCTCTATAGAAAAAACGTACTCTCCAACCAATTGGAATTATGTGTCGTCTAATATCTGATATAAGACTCCTCTTATAAAGATATCAGGTAACCTTATTTAATAAAATAAGGTATTATCTAATTAAACTCTTTTAATTAAATGGGCTCCCTAATCTTATTAGGGATAATTAATTAAACTCCTTTAACTAATTTTCCCTCCTAATCCTATTAGGAATAAATGAGAGTACTTATATTAAATTAATTCCTAAACTCTTTTAGAAATTAAAATAATAATAATTGTAATAATATTAATAAGACTCCTCTTATTAATTTATATTTAATATTTCTAAAATATTAAATAATAAATATTAAGCTATTTAATTTATTCTATCACCATAGATTAAATTAAATATACTTAACATATTATTACGATTATGCCATTAACTTCTTAAATAATTATTCTTCCTTTTATGGTGTGACCCTTTTAGGTTCTCCATATTAAACCGGTTGTGAATAAATCAATTAGAACAATTCTAATCTTATTTAAATAAATAAATTAAACAATTAATTTATTTAAATAAATAATATTTATTCTACAATAGGGATAAGCCTCCCTAGCGATCAACGACTTTCCGGATAATATAGATTTCAACATTAATCATTAAAGAACCTTTGAGTAAATAGTTACCGTGATGATTCAATCCTTCCACCATACATGTCCCAATTAAATATAAGACATGGAATTACTTTGTCAAGTCTTATTTTATTTAATTATATATATTTCGATCCTTAAATGCACAACTCCAAATAATTCAAATTAGAAACTCCTTTCTAATTTCACTCTGCCTTGGCCAAGAACTACTGGGTTGTCATTTATCGAATCACATAAGACATTTCTCTTCTTTTATTAGAAGTGGTAGATTCTTTATTTATCATACATTATCTCCATGTACAACTTATTATACCCAAGCATACCCTTTGATATACCCTAAGGGTCTTAAGGAATAAGTCAAAGTATAATTCATCATACACAAGATACTATGATGATCTCAAGTCCAAGGATCACTTGTCTTACTATCACTACAGAATTCCTATTGACGAGCAAGTAAAACTCCATTAGGTATTCCTTAGCGAGCCACGCTTCGATGAACTTATTCTCTAATAAGCACCTACATACTTGCTTTAGTGTCTCCACACAAATGATCATGAGATCAATCATCCTCATCCAACGAAAGCAAGCAACGTATGTACCAATCTATCCGGGATTCACTAATCCCCAATTTAGTAATCCAATGATTGGGAACTATTTTAGTTTTAAGCTTTCTAAGAATTTAGATCTCATTAGAATGATCATCATCATTATTCTAAAAGCATTGCTTAAAACTATGGGTTTATCACATATTATAAAACAGCATCATGTAGATAATTAAAAGCCTTAATAAATTAATACTTTTTATTAATAAATGAATAAGATTGTTACAAAGTATATGCTTTATCATCAAACATGATTGGCTTGCGTGCATACTACTTTCAATCTCCCACTTGCACTAAAGCCAATCGTCATGGTATCTTATACTCTTCTTCTCTAAGTGACGATTATCCTGCTATTGGATAAGCTTTAGTTAATGGATATGTAATGTTGTTCATGAGAGTCCACTATCTCTATAGTGATTTCCCATCTTTCAATGATTCTAATAATCAAATGAAAGTGCCACAACACATGTTTAGATCCAAGATGAGACTTAGGAACTATTCCTAGTTCTGTAATGAACTTTTAATCCAAACAATCAACTTGCAGCTTCATTTATAGCTATATACTTTGTCTTTATCACTAAACCAAAGAACTCTTTTCATTGTTTGGAACCTTTCGATTCAACTGCACCACTGCTCAAGATAACGCTTTACCTTAAAGTGGATTTTACGTCGTCTTAGTGCATCTGCGAAAAACTTGAGTCTGTTAAGCCCTCTAGTTTTAATTTAGGCCCACTATGTATGCTCACATCCTTAGTGCCAGTTAAGAACTTTAAGATGTTTTTCACTGACTCATAGTGAACTTCTCCAGAATATGACCGAGCAACATCAGGTCTCGTATATTTCATTGCATACATGATTGTCATTCATGCGACCTCTCTTTTCAGGAGTCTGTGGGGACTATTAAGAGAGATACACTCCATAGCTCATCGACATGAGACATCTCTTGGAGTTTGCCATGCTAAACGACTTTAGCATCAAATGAATATACGTTCCTTGGGTTAAGTCGAGCATCCTCTTAAATCTATCTATATAGATTTATATCCCCAATTAAGATACTCTTCCCAAATAATTCATGGAGGAATGTTTAGACAACTTTATCTTTACTGATTGTAGCATTAATATGTCATTCCTTATCCGTAGTATATCAATATATAGTACTAGGAATGTCACGATGCTCCCCATCGGCCCTTTTATACACACTAGGTTCATTCTTATTTTGATAAAATCAAACTCTTTTGATTGCCTCATCAAAATGAATGTTCCATATTTGAGAAACTTGCTTCAATCCATTTCTCCGAGTGTCTACAACACTTACCTCATCGTATGTAATCGGATCAACATCTTCTATGATGTGTACCTCATCATCATCATCTATGATGAATCCATACCTCCCGTATCTTCTATGCTATTCCATTTTATGATTCAACAGGTATAATAGAATTACATCTACGTGTTCCTCTTATTTGACTTATAGTATTTTGTGGTTCTTGAACTCTTCAAGATCTATTATCCTCCCACTAGCCCTTTCAATGATAAACACCTTTATCTTAGAAGGAAGCGTTTTTCGCAATAAACACCTTTTGCTAAGTAGGATCATAGAACATTTACCCTAAACTTACTTTAGGATGTCCCACAAATCTGTATTTGTCAAATCTTGTCCCAATCTTATCCTTTGAAACCGTTTCACATAAGTTGGACAACCCCTTATCTTAACATACTTAAGATTAGGAATCCTCCCTGTCCATAACTTTTATGGAGTCTTGGGGCCGGATTTAGAGGTTACCTTTTCGTAGGTATACAGCCATTTCTAGGACATGACCCTAGAAGGATACAAGAATGTCGGTAAAATCATTATGGATCGTACCATGTTCAAATAGGTACAATTTTTCCTTTCAGATACATCAATCAATTATTATGTATCGAGAGGCATCCATTATGAGAAAACCATTTGAGATGATCTAGAAACTTATTGCACAAGTATTCCTTCCTTGATCCGATCAAAGAATCCTAATACTTTGCCAATTTGTTTCACTTTTGAATTCTTTGAACCTTTCAAATAATTCACACTTGTATTCGAAGAATACACACATTCAACTCTTTGAATGATCATCTCCTTTTCTTATACTAGTTTGTTCAATTTGCAAAATATATTTTTCACGTAAGTCAAGTATACAAAATCCATTAAGTAATATTCCATTCTATACAAAAAACATTATTATTATAAATAGAACAACAATTGTTCTTAATTATAATACCAAAATTTTATTGTCCAACAATAAAATGGAAATAATATTTTTAACAAGAACTGGAATATAATAACAACTTATTGACTTAATAGATTTGCCGTGAGGCATTGCTAAACTATAAGTTTCTATGGCTAATATGGCAACCTTTGCTACATTTCCATACATAGGATTACTTATATTTGTTTAGCTTTCCACTTCCTTGGTCCTTCATAAATCTATATTTATGATAACCAAAGTCGGTATCCAATACCCAAGTAGAACCTTGACTTAAAGAAAAATTATTTTAAATCATGAACAAATTTGTATTTGTAACCAAAACTTCACTAAGCTTCTTTGGTTAGCCTCTGCAAGATGCTTCTCATGCTTTCTTTTCGAAGGTCCCAAGCTTATAGCGGTGGAAGCAAACTCCTTTTTATCCCGTCGACGCTTTTGTTCTTATTATCCTTTGTTTACGCCTTTCATTTTACCTTCTTTGAATCGTTCTTCTTTTCGAAGATCCTTTGGCCCCTACCAAGAAGACTTGATCTTTCTTGGTAGGAAAGTGACTCTCAACATTTTTCAATATGTTAAGCAAATCGGTGAGGCGATATCTAGCTTGTTCATATAAAAATTCACAACAATTGTGAAAGGAGTCCGGGAGTGAGTGCAAGATCAAATCTTGGCTCAACTCTCCATCCATGACAAAACCAGGTTGTCCTAATTGATCAATCAAATTGATTATGTTAAGAACCTTTTATGCATACTATAGTGCCATTGGCCATTCTAGATCGAAAGAGCTCCTTAGATATCTCGATATCTATCGGTCCTACTTTCCTCACCATCAACTACTTGATGTGCGGGAATATAGTAGGAGCATCCATAGTTTCATCTTGTGGCTGAAGCTCAGTAACTCATAGATGCGAGCATGATGCATTGAGCCAACTGTGCATCATCTTGCCACTTTCTAAAAGTAACAATGTCTTCCTCGGAGGCATTATGCGCAACCATTGCGAGGATAGGCGATTATGACATAAGATAGCTTTTCACTATGAGAACTATTCTCAAATTCCTTAACCAATCCGCTTAATTGATTCCGGTTAATTTAGCATCTAATATGCAGCGTTGATAGTAATTTTTAGACATTGTAAAATTACAGAAATGAATTTGTAATTAACAACATTTTAACATACATTCTTTTATTAATTACCAAAATAAATTAGGTCTTGTTTTAAATTGGTATCTCCCACTATTTTCTTCAAACTATATTACCTCACTTATATAGTTCGGCAAAATCTAATTAAAGATTTGCTAGTGAGAATAAGGATCTCATTTCAAATTTATATAGCCTTGTGGTGACACAACAAACTATATATAAATAAATAGGTAGACAACTTTTGTCAATTACATCAACTATGCAACTCCTTTTCTTTTGCCTCTTAGATTATTTTGATCAAGTGGTGGCACATCCGAATCAAAAATTATCCAAGTTAAGTCCGACCTAGCACTCCATATATTCAAAAAAGAAAAATATCATCCTTGTGGTGACACAACAAAACAATATTGTTCAATTTTCTTTATAAGCATCAAATGTGATAAATTAACATCTTAAATACTTAATACTTGCCTTGTGGTGACACAACAAACTCATATTAAATATTTAATACTCTATTAATTTTATCATGCTAGAAGGCGACGTTCGATATTCCAAATATCTTTGAACGCTTAGGACTTAACATAAAAATTGAGGGGTTTGTTATTAATTTATCTCATCTTGTTTAGCGCGCATACACATATATATATAAAATACGCGTCATATTAATGAACATGCGAAGCATGTTTGCATAATATATAATATATATAGTATAAGCATGCACATATAGAATACTATATTCTACTCGAATTGATTATGGACTTTTATTCTAGTTTGGTTCACTAGAGCCAACAAGTGAACCAAAAGGTCAAACTCTAGGGGTGCAAGAAATAACATTTAAATATAACAATTACATTTAAACCCGGGCTCCATTACAAACGAGTCTTCAAGCGCTTCTTGTCCCTTGATCTCCAATTCTTCAAAATAATTCTAACTATTCCTATTACAAAACTATTTAAAATAAATAGAAACCTTGATCAGCAGTCAAGGGGAAGTACATAGGAGGGGAATAGAATTTACATTAAGAAAAATTAGAGAAGGCGAGGTATACATGCAGACCCCATTTAATAAAACTCATACATTCATGCATCCAACTAAAATAAAATCCAATCGCATTGGTCAATAGTCCATAATCAATCCCATTTATTATCATACACATCATCATATGCATCAATAAATAACATTCATCTTATGAATAATAAACATTTAATATATATATTGATATCATTTAATGGGCAACTTTAGTTAGTATAAAATCTATTTTTGAATCAAAATAAACTCCTTTATTTTAATCCAAATTTAAATCAAAATAAAATTATTTTATTTTAATTTATCCAATTTTGAATAAAATAAACTATTTTATTTTAATCAAAATCTTTAATCAAAATAAACTCCTTTATTTTAATTAATTATGGAATCCAATTCCATGTAAAAAAAATCTTATTAAAGGAAACACGAATTCTTTTCCTATTCACAAATAAACTCCTTTATTTTGAATAATATGAAATCTTATTTCATATCTAAATAAACTCCTTTATTTAAGGAAACATGGATTCTCTTTCCTATTCACAAATAAACTCTTTTATTTTGAATAATATGAAATCTTATTTCATATCTAAATAAACTCCTTTATTTAAGAATCCAATTTCAACTCCAATTAGTTATTATGGAATCCAATTCCAACTCTAATTAGTTAGCATAAAATTTAATTTTAATATTAAAATAAACCCTTTTATTTTAATATTAAAATAAATCTTTTATTTTAAAATTAAAATAAACTTTTTATCTTAATTATAAAATAAATGAAATTATATATATATAATAATAATAATAACCGAAACCGTTATTATATTTATATATATAATAAAACCGGATAATATATATCATACATATATATAATATCCTGATTCTTGATTTCCGTGCACGATGTTGATTCAAATGATTTCCTGCTTTTCACGTGATTTTTTTTTTTATTTGTTAACCGTATGTAATATATATATAATATATATACGGAATGAAACAAAAAATTAGTTAACAAAACAAACAAAAAAAAACGTGGGCAACAATTACCTACATGATTCTCTTGAAATCCGTGCAACATGAGCTCCTGCTTCCTTTTCATGAACGTGGCCTGCTACCTTTTTTATTCACTTGGCCACGCAATCAAGAAAAAAAAATTCATTTTTTTTATTTTATTTTATACAACAAAAATTATGCCCAATTAAACTGTTCTAAACACATATCAATATACATATCAAATTTAAAACAATTAATAATTCGCATAAAGGTTTGGCTCTGATGCCACTGTTAGGTTTGTAATATTCAAGAACGCAATCAAATTGCATAAAAGTGCGGAAACGTGAAAAATCAGAGTTTAAAAAAATTTACAAACCATATACCCGGATCACCCTTTATGCATAATTATTAATTAAACGAAAAGATAAAGAATAAAATCATACCCTTGAAGATCGAGCTTCCTCAGGTACAAGTTCACCTCCAAATCCTTTCGCGTTTAACTTGAATCCACCGGGTTTGGTTCCTTCCTTTGATCAACGTTAGCCACCCATATGTTTGGCCTCTAGAGGTGATCCACCAAGGAAAAATAAAGATTCAAGAAGAAGGGGTATTTGGCTAAACCCTAGTTTTTCTATCTCTATAGAAAAAACGTACTCTCCAACCAATTGGAATTATGTGTCGTCTAATATCTGATATAAGACTCCTCTTATAAAGATATCAGGTAACCTTATTTAATAAAATAAGGTATTATCTAATTAAACTCTTTTAATTAAATGGGCTCCTAATCTTATTAGGGATAATTAATTAAACTCCTTTAACTAATTTTCCTCCTAATCCTATTAGGAATAAATGAGAGTACTTATATTAAATTAATTCCTAAACTCTTTTAGAAATTAAAATAATAATAATTGTAATAATATTAATAAGACTCCTCTTATTAATTTATATTTAATATTTCTAAAATATTAAATAATAAATATTAAGCTATTTAATTTATTCTATCACCATAGATTAAATTAAATATACTTAACATATTATTACGATTATGCCATTAACTTCTTAAATAATTATTCTTCCTTTTATGGTGTGACCCTTTAGGTTCTCCATATTAAACCGGTTGTGAATAAATCAATTAGAACAATTCTAATCTTATTTAAATAAATAAATTAAACAATTAATTTATTTAAATAAATAATATTTATTCTACAATAGGGATAAGCCTCCCCTAGCGATCAACGACTTTCCGGATAATATAGATTTCAACATTAATCATTAAAGAACCTTTGAGTAAATAGTTACTGAGTATAATTCAATCCTTCCACCATACAATGTCCCAATTAAATATAAGACATGGAATTACTGTCAAGTCTTATTTTATTTAATTATATATATTTCGATCCTTAAATGCACAACTCATTCAAATTAGAAACTCCTTTCTAATTTCATTCTGCCTTGGCCAAGGACTACTAGGTTGTCATTTATCGAATCACATAGGACATTTCTCTTCTTTTATTAGAAGTGGTAGATTCTTTATTGATCATACATTATCTCCATGTACAACTTATTATACCCAAGCATACCCTTTGATATACCCTAAGGGTCTTAAGGAATAAGTCAAAGTATAATTCATCATACACAAGATACTATGATGATCTCAAGTCCAAGGATCACTTGTACTACTATCACTATAGGAATTCCTATTGACGAGTAAGTAAAACTCCATTAGGTATTCCTTAGCGAGCCACGTTCGATGAACTTATTCTCTAATAAGCACCTACATACTTGCTTTAGTGTCTCCACACAAATGATCATGAGATCAATCATCCTCATCCAATGAGCAAGTAACGTATGTACCAATCTATCCTGGATTCACTAATCCCCAATTTAGTAATCCAATGATTGGGAACTATTTTAGTTTTAAGCTTTCTAAGAATTTAGATCTCATTAGAATGATCATCATCATTATTCTAAAAGCATTGCTTAAAACTATGGGTTTATCACATATTATAAAACAAAGATCATGTAGATAATTAAAAGCCTTAATAAATTAATACTTTTTATTAATAAATGAATAAGATTGTTACAAAGTATATACTTTATCATCAAACATGATTGGCTTGTGTGCATACTACTTTCACTGTGACCTACTTACATAGCATCCACATGCGATAGACACCATGTAATCATCAATATAACCAAAATCACTATATGTCTATGCGAAATTGCAACCATATTGAATTTAAGCGCAAGCCCTTATTTTAACTCATACGGTGAAACAGTATATGTCTATCTGGTTCACGAAATACACAAGCCATGCAATACAGCCCCATATACGTATGCTATCATGATTACAATCCATACTCGAATGTTCATTTTCAATTCCATACAAGCACTTAAAACGAATGGTGATCAATCATTCATGCATGCAAATCAACCATGATAGAAATTCCTTATGATATGTAAAACAAACCAGCATTCAAGCACACAATTAAACTACATATTAAAATCCGTTAAAATCCCATAATAGAGTTTAGTTCATGACTGAACCAAAAGCCATTATGGGATTAAAGCTAAACATGGATAATAAGCAAACAATTAAAAGAGAAGAGATAGAAATGATCAAACCCAATTGCTGATTATATTCCAATAATAACGTTCAAATCCTCATATGAATCCAACAAAATAAGAATAATTATCCACAATGATAGAAAATCCCAAGAAGAATTAGAAAAGATGAAGTTTAAGCTTCATTCTTCATTGGAATCTCTCTCAAAGTGTAAACCCTAGTTACGATATGAAAAATACTTCCAAACTACTGAATCCCCCCATTTGACACCAGTTAGAATCATTTTTAATTAATTACAACCCTTAAAATTAAAAATTAAAATAAACAAATTTCAAGAAGATTAAATGCTGCCAAGAAAGCGCTCCACCGCCCACCACCAGTTAGTAATCCTCAAGCGGCCGCGCATGTATTGGCATGTGCATCCGAGCGGCCGCGCGGCTTTTGCAGTCTAGATTTTGGTTCTGCTACTGCTACTGCTTATGTTCTGTTGCTCATTCTTTTGTCCATCCATGCTTAGTCTCCTTACTCCACTTGATCCTCATGTTGTGCCTTTATTTCTCACATGACATCTAATACCACCACATTAGGCCATTTCTTGCACTTTTACCCTAGAAGAGTTCTCAGTACATGCAATGCAAAATAACATGAAATGCAACTAAAAACACACTAAAATGTACTTGAGATGGGCATAGTTCGCGTGAATTGATATCCAATAAGTAGGTATAAAACCCACTTATCACTCCCATTTCCATTCCAGAATCTCCAATGACTGTAATAAGCCACTTGGTCGTTAATGTTCGGCCTTAATTTTTTGACAAGTTAAGCACCTACTCACGTATTCTGCTATCTGTCTCTTCCTGTTTGGCCAACAAAAACTCTGTCGAAGGTCTTGATACATCTTAGTACTACAAGGATGAAATGAGTACCTTGAACTATAAGCCACTTGTAACCCTTTCTCCTTTAATTCCATTTCATTCGGAACCCAAATTCTTCCTTCAAATCATAATAATCCCTCATTATCAAGACTATACTTTATATCTTTTTCATCTGCTAATCGCTTCTTCATCTGATTACCCTCATCATTTCTGAGTTGTACCTCCTTGACTCTCTCTACAATGGTAGATTGAAACCCCGTCGTAAACAATCTTTGTCCTAAATCACTCGGTCACTTCACCTCTAACTCCATTCTAGCCATCTTTGTTATTAACTCAGTTTGAGTCGTTGACATAGATAAATTTTCCCGACCCTTCCTACTTAAGGCGTCCGCCACTACATTGGCTTTTCATGGGTGATACAGGATATGACATTCGTAATCCTTTAACTGCCGTGACTCATACACAATGACCTTGTCATGCTGCATGAGCATGTAACCAAGTCCTCTATGCGAAGAATCGCTATAAACTACAAAATTCCCTGTATCACCGGGTAAAGATAATACATGTGCTTCACTCAACCTTTTCTTCAGTTCTTGAAACTGTCTTCGTACTTCTCAGTCCATATGTACTTCACCATCTTCCTTATCAAATTAGTCAATAGAGTAGCCATTTTAGAAAAATCTTGGATAAATCTTCGATAGTATCCCGCTAATCATAGGAAACTTCGTACCTCAGTCAGCTTTATCGGTTGTTCCCAATTAATCACTGCTCCCACCTTCGCTGGGTCTACAAAAATTCCATCCCGGTCGATAACATGTCCTAAAAACTGTACTCTTTCTATCCAAAATTCACATTTAGTGAATTTTACATATAACTTATCCTTCCTTAGTGTCTTCAACACTAACCATACGTGTTCAGCGTGATCTTCTGGCGTCTTAGAATAGACTAGAATATCATCGATAAACACTCCGATGAACTTGTCCAAATATTGTTTGAACACTCTGTTCATCATATCCATAAATGCAGCTAGTGCATTTGTTAACCCAAATGACATCACCAAAAACTCGTAATGGCCGTAACGAGTTCTGAATGTTGTCTTAGGTACATCCTCCTTCCTAACCTTCAACTGATGATACCCCATTCGCAAATCTATTTTAGAAAATACTTTTCCCCTTTCAATTGATCAAAGAGATCATCGATCCTGGGCAATAGGTATTTATTCTTTATTGTTAACTTGTTCAACTCTCGTTAGTCGATACAAAGTCTCAAAGATCCGTCCTTCTTCTTGACAAATAGTACCGGTGCTCCCCATGGTGAAACACTCGGTTGAATGTATTTCTATCCAACTGTTCTTGTAATTGAACCATCAGCTCCTTCATCTCTACTGGCGCCATACGATACGGTGCCCTTGAAACTGGTGCCGCTCCTGGCACAATATTTATTACGAATTCGATCTCCCTATTTGGTAAAAGACCTGGTAATTCGCTTGTAAATACATCCATAAATTCTTTTACTATAGGTATTTGTTCCATCGTTGCTCCCACTCTCTGGGTATCAACGACATGACACAAATAAACTACACATCCCTTCCTCAACAATTTCCTAGCTTGTGTCATAGTAAGATAACTCCAACGTCCTGACGATTTATTTCCATAAAATACTACATGAGGCTGTCTCAACGTTTTAATGTTTACACATTTCTTTTGACAATCTATAATTGCACCGTGGTTGAACAACCAATCCATCCCGAAAATTATATAGAATTCTCCCAACTTTATCGGTATTAAATCTATCGATAATTTATACCCTCATATTTCTACACAACAACTCCTATGAATATTGTTAACAAAAATTATTTCTTCATTTGCTACCTTGATATTAAAAGGTATAGGCAATCTTTCGGGAAGAAATCCTAATCGTTTAGCAAAATCACATGCTATGAAAGAACAAGTAGTACCCGAATCAAACAACACATAAGCATTTATATCATTGATCGGGATAATACCTGTAACTACATCCCATGATGCAACTGCATCTTGGACCGTCATGTTAAAGGTGCGGGCCATCGGCCTACTCACCTGAGTTGGACCACTAATAGCAAACTTACCACTATTAGTGCCCTTATTCCACAAACAAAGCATCCGTGATTCTTCTTCGGACTCGGACAGTTAGGTGAAATATGCCCCTCCTATCCACAGTTATAACATACTAACTTTCCCTTGAGACATACTCCTAAGTGAGTCTTCCCATAGTTTTTGCATGCCTCCATCCTCTTTTTAGGGTCTCCTTACTTTACTCCGGTATTCCTAGATTTAAAACCCTTCCTTTTTTGCCCATTGCCACTACCAATGGCTGTGACGCCCCCAAATCTGGGTATCTTCCAACTCGACAGATGGTGCTACACGGTACTACCATTCACACATACATTCAATTAAAAAGCCTCAAAGGAACGAATATGTCTTCTATATATGCAAAATAATGTTAACTTTCTCCCAGGTTCTTTATAACCGTTACATTTGTTCTTGTCATAATATCAAATATATTACAACATTAAACCTATACTATTACATAGGTATTCTACGGGTTCATCTTCTCCTTTCCTTTATCCTTTCTGGATCCTTCGGTCCATTCGGTTTTAGCTGCGTTCATATGGTTCAAGCAAGAGGTAGCATAAACTAGCTCAACAAGTACAACAATTCTATTTAACAATATGCTTGAATGATATAAAAAATATATCTTCAATAACTGACAATTGTGACGCCCCCAAAACAGTTATACATCACCAATCTTGAGTCGCCAAATAAATGGTACAAAATTCAAATACAACTTAATTATACAACAGTCGTGTAAAATACGAAAAAACATAATCTAAGAGTTTTAATAAGAATATTGTCATCTAGACAATATCCACACTCAATGGAGTCCTCATTACATTTATTGTCACACTATTTAACAGAATAGTGAGGACTAATAATGCTATCATCTAGACCATCACTCCGTTCCCTGATTAGTCCCGACTACGTTCTCATTTCCTAAAGAAAATAATGAAAGCAAAAGGGTGAACTGAACTAGCCTAGTAAGAAATATTATGACTAAGATAATGCAGAATAAATTATCGTTATCCTGCAACAGTGTTAAACTGATACAATATAACAAACATCAAGTATAACTGCAGCGAAACAAGCAATCCATTAGAAGAGTCAAGTATAGAATAAAATCTACTATCTTCTATGATTTAAAAGGTTTTTCATCACTTTTATCGCTGAGACTCAGCTTAGTAAATAATCCACATCATCAAATCACCCCTGCACTACGACCAAGGATATTCTTTAATATCACGACCACAAATTCTCCATGCACTAAGGGCCAAGGATATTTGTGTATTCATTAATGGTCATGATCATGCCAACAACTGTCCATCAATGCACTACAGGCTAATGAGGACTTTTACCACTTCATTTGTAACATTACAGTCATGATTACACCGAATTATCCTTGGTCATAATCATACCAAGTCCATCTATGCACTACAGCCCACAAATGACTTTCAACAGAATATAAACATGAGGATGATGACAATGATATAGGAATTCAATAAAACAAGTTCAAGAATAAATTTTTAAAGATTTATAATCTAATTTATCCAGAAATCAATAATGTCCAAATTGTCAACATGATACTTCTTTGTAGAGTAAAATTCAAGAATGCTTAGAAGAATATTTCCATGAAAAGATACTGGATGAAGCGCCAATATCAAGGATATTCCACTAATTTCATGGAATATAGAAGCCAAAACTTTAACCAATTGAGTATAATAAAAATGGAATAACAAAAGAATTCACCAGGCATGCGATAGACCGCACAGACAGGTTATTCCAACAGAATAATAAATAATGGAACCAGGTCATGCGTAAATGCACTGAAAGGATATTCCAACAGAATAATAAATAATGGAACTAGGTCATGCGTAAACGCACAGACATGATATTCTAACAGAATAATAAATAATGGAATAATGAAGAATTCACCATGCATGCGATAGATCTTGCATCAACAAAGTTATTCCAACGAATAATAAAGAATGGAACGGGGTTATGCAGTAATCCGCATGCATGCGAATATTCCAATGAATAATAAAGAATGGAATAACGTAAGAATTCACCATGCATGCGATAGATCAAGCACGATCAAAGTTATTCCAACGAATAATAAAGAATGGAACCCGGTGTCATGCGTAATCCGCAGTATGGGATATTCCAAAGAATAATAAAGAATAGAATAACAGAAGAATTTCACCATGTATGCGGTACTTCACATAGACAGGTTATTCCAACATAATAATAAAGAATGGAATAACAGAAGAATTTAACCATGTATACGGTAGTCCACGTATACAGGTTATTCCAACAGAATAATAAGGGATGGAATAACAATAGCTCTCTTCAAGAACACGAAAGAAATAATACCCCTTAACTTAGAAAAACTGGATACTGGAATAGTGAGGTAGCGAACTTCTCTTCTTCTTTCTCTCTATAATTTCTCTCTATAATAAATGCTCTATAGCTTGAGTGAATTGGTGAAGAATAATGAAGAAATGAGCTTCTATTTATAGGAAAATATAGTTTCGATAATTGCACGTTTTGGGGCTTAAAATATTACAGTATAATACCTTCCTCTTTTTCTTCATTTTTAATTTAGTCCTGCAAGTATTATCAAACTTGCACCACCTCCCCTAATAGTAAATAATGTGATTCAATAGTAAATCATGTGAATCAATAGTTATAGACATGTGAAAATACAAATTACAGTATAGTACCTCAATCTATACCTCCATTTTTAACTTAGTCATGCAAGTATTATCAATCTTGCACCAACTCCCCTAATAGTAACAAGAATGTGAATCAATAGTACACACATGTGAACAAATAGTTATAATCATGTTAATTAATAGCAATTAATTTTTCATTTATCTGATTAATTACCCGACTGGTCAGTATAACTTCCAGACATCCATTAATACCGAAATAAATGTCGATTTCCACTAACACTAATAATTCCAACACAATGGAACTATCAATTTCATCTTTAATCAACACGAACTTATTCATCATTAATATTATAACTCACAATATTTAATAACCAGGTCGTTCCTGGAAAGAGGGCTTTCCGATAAGGATTTCGCCTTATTAAGCGCCTGATTAGATGACCAAACCTCTCCTTGACAAAACTTCTAGACATTGTAAATATTGCAATTTAATAATATGAATAACTTTGTCGTCTCAGTTATTGATTTAATAACATAAAATGCAGATGATACTGTGACAATAATTGAATCAATAATATGAGAGATATGATGCATCAATTACTATAGCAATAATTGAGTGACTTCTCACGTAAGCATCAATAACCAATACCGTGTGCTACTATGCAACCACGCATATTACTGTACTTATACTACTGGGTAGTTCAACAGTTTTAACGGTAAAACTTTCGCAGTTATTTTTATAAAAAGATAATTCTGTCATTTTCTAACTACATCAATACTTCCATTGTGGGGTCCACCAATGATTGTGCCATCGTACGAATATTCCCTATTAAAACGAATATTTCCCGACCAATCGAATATTATATAACCACTTGCTTACTTTGCAAAATTTGTAAATATTACCCACAACTATAACCTTATATCAAATCCACACAATAATATTCAAAAATATATTTCGAGAAAATATTCTTTATTCATAAAAGTTGGGGTCTTACAACAATAGTCATGAAGTACTATTGATAATTCAAAATAGTACTTCTCTTATCTTTAAAACATTTTACAATAACAATATTTAGTAAAACATCAATTCCAGTACAAGACCTTGAGCATTTCATACTTTATTTGAAAATGACATCCCGACACTAAGTCCGTAAGTCCAACATTTCTTACGAGCACGTCTAGGTGATCAGCCTATAATATTCTATGTTGATCAACACTACATTCATTAAACGTATATACGTTTAAGTTGTGGCAACCTCACGTGCCTGTCGTTTGACGATAAAACATTTTAGCATACTCAGTCTTCATTTGAAAACCACACCAATATAACTTAGTACAACATTAACCATACATTGATAGATTATAAGAAATCCAAAACATTTTAAGTCTAGCCAAAAGAATTGGCTTTGACTTCATCCGACATTAGTTCATGTGTAAGACTACATGAATAACAAAGCTTGTCCAGATGGAATTGAAACAAGGGTTAGAATACTTGCCTTCAGCGTCTGTTATGGTTATTACCCGTTCTCGTTAAGTCTTTAAGGTCTCTACAAGATGATCACATCACATAACACATTAGGTCATGAACAAACATGCATGGTTCCTAATGAATCTTACCCTTCTTCTTAATCTAAACATGACTTAGATTTGTTACTATTGGTTTCGGCTTTCCGATATAGTTTACATTGTCATTACGTTCATGTTCAATTGAATATCATCAACCTTTAGTCATCATACATTAAGTGTCTAACAATGTATTAATAATGTTATAATTAGGCTTTAGTTCATTGTTAGTTAATTAACATCCTTGCTCTACTTACAAACATTCCTCACTGTCAAAACCCTAAGGTTGGCAATCTGCTGACCACCACCCTTTCTTCTCTCTCTCTTCAATGCGGCATGAAAGTTAACGATGGTCGTGGGGTCCAGTCATGCGGTGCGGTATGAGTCCTAGTTCATTATACCTCGTCATGGCCTTGCGAAACATCGATGAGTCATGACACTATATCTTATAACTGCAATACCATTGATTGATTTAAGTCAGCATGGCCACAACTTTCTATGCACCCGAATAGAAATAATGCTTTTCTTACTTTGCGAACTTTCTCGACTCCTAATTTGCTCATTATAAGTCCAAATTGGCTCATTCAAAAGCCATTAGCACAAATTACATACTCTACGTGTTCATGCAAGAATTTTATATTTTCGACTTCGTTTATTCAAAATTCACCTATTAGTTCATTCTTAACGAAAACGACAAACATCCGTGAATGTTCCATGCTCGTTTCTTCGTTCTAAGTCAAAATTCGGTCATTTTCAAGTCTGCAACTCTATAATGCCAATTAATACTTGTCTCCATCGAAAACCAACATTTCGGAGTTCAAACACAAAATTCGACTTCCATTTTGAGAATTTCACGAATTCGACGATTATCGTCCAATCGTGTGAATTCCGACAAAACTTCGTTACTTAAGATTTGATCATCGTTCTAAATAAATTCAATTCATCTTATAGACATCTCAACCTACACATTACAATAACTTATTTTTAAGTTAGGTTATGGCTTATTCTTCATAAGTTTATAACTTAACAAATTATAAAATACAAAATTTCATTTCTTAGGACTTATTATTGATTCAAGTCCTTTAATCAACATTCTTACATCTTATTATCATATCAACTTTATTTATGTAAATATGATACAAGTTCAAATATATGATCATCATAAGTTCACAACTTATTTAGGTTCAAATTACTTATTCATGACTTATATGCCTTAAGTCCATTGATTATCCAATCCTTATGTGTTCTTAGCATACATGTTCATTAAGCTACACTTCTCGTATCACCATAAAATGGTAGAGATGGAAGATATAAGATCATAAGATCATTTACCTTGGATGACTAGCTTTCTTTTTCTTGAAAATCTAACAAGGAAAGTTTGACTTATAAGTGCTTATTCTCTCTAACACTTAAGTTGCTTTGTAAAGGAAAGTTGTTGGTTGAAAAATAACAAGAAACAAATGAAATCCTCGCTTGGTATTTTTAGGCTTTCTAAAGTTAGAGAACTTTGGTCAAAAAGCACATCCCACCTCCTTAAACTAACCTCCTTACTATTCATTTCTTACTTACCAAGTTTACTTGCTAACCACAACACTTATCCCATACTTGTTCACCACATAAAATACTTGGCCATTACATAAATGTCTTGGTCACCACTCAATTCTCTTGGTCATCAAGATTTAACCAATTGAGCATGGGTTGCCCCATGGATCACAATAACCCATTGGATCATCACATAGGCTTAAGTTTAATTAGCTTAACTTATTCATTTTGGGATTGCATTAATTTGCTTTGGACTTTACCTTACTAACCACTTGGGCTTTAACATTTCCCACACTTGGGCTTGCACATTATACTCCATTGGACTCTACCAATTGCTAACAATCCTACAAGTCCAATTTATTTGGCTAAAAGTCTTATTACATATTCTCTACGTATTATACTCGTATTCTCTTTCGTATACTAATTCGTAATATACGTTATTCCATCCTCAGTACATACTCATATAATACTTCGTATTATACTTGTATTTGTTACCTCATACAATACATACGTATCATACAATCATTACACTAATTCCTAACATTTTATTTTCCTAACATTCTCGAATTACGTCCGCATGCAAAAAATTACGTTTTCCATACTTGAATTATTATTACATAATCCAACTTACTTCGATATTCTACCATTACATATTTCTCGGAATTTCAAAAATAATTCCCGAGTAGAAATTGATGAATAGTGTTTTTCAGAAAATTTCTCGGAAAACTTTTATTTTTGTCTTGGAAATTCAAACACTTTAATTCATTCACGTAATCAAAATACTATGACTTTCTGACATTTCTAGGTTATAGAATGACATTAATCTTACTAACATATAATAATAACAAGTAATATAATTTTATTCATTATTTTATTAAATAAAAATATTTTACAAAGGATCCGAATTTCTCGGTCATTACATTCTCCCCCCTTTATAAAGATTTTGTCACCAGAATCTCGTTTCACATTACGCAAACAACTGAGGGTAATCCTTCCTTATCTTTTCTTCCAATTCCCACGTTACTTCCTCTATATCATGGTTCTTCTATAACACCTTCATGGAAGGTATGACTTTGTTCCACAAAACTTGCTCTTTTCTATCTATAATTTGAATCGGCATCTCTTCATACGTTAAGTCCTTCTCCATATGAATAGGCTCATACTCTATTACATGCTTATAATCCGGCTTATAAGGACGTAACACAGATACGTGAAACACGTTATGTATTTGTTCTAAATCTGGAGGTAATGCTATCATATAAGCTACCTCACCTACCCGTTTTAACACTTCAAAAGGTCCTATAAACTTTGGACTTAACATTCCCTTCTTTCCAAAGTGTATCTTTCCTTTCCAGGGAGATACCTTTAGAAACACGTAAGAGCCTACTTCAAACTCCCTATTTTCTCGATGTGAGTCCGCATACTTCTTCTATCTGTCTTGAGCTGGAACGAGATGCATTCGTATCATATTCACCACTTCCGCTGTTTGCTGCACCAATTCTGACCCTAGCATTCAGCGTTCTCCCACTTCGTCCCAACATAATGGTGTTCTACACTTCCTCTCGTACAAAGCTTCATAAGGCGGCATACCTATGCTTGCATGATAACTATTGTTATACGTAAACTCTACTAATATCATATGATCATCCCAACTACCCTTGAAATCCATGACACAAGATCTTAACATATCTTCTAACTTCTGAATTGTTCTCTCGCTTTGTCCATCAGTTTGTGAATGATACACTATACTCAGCTTCAACTGCATTCCCAACTGCTCCTGCTGACTCCTCCATAAGTTCGATGTGAATCGTGGATTACGATCTAACACAATCGATACTGGTACTCCATGTCTGGAAATTATTTCCTTAACATAAAGTTTAGCTAACTGATCTAAGTTATACTTTACCCTAATTGGCAAAAAGTGAGCCGACTTCGTCAATCGATCCACTATTACCCAAATCGCATGATACCCTTTCATTATAGACGGAAGTCCCACCACAAAGTCCATTGTGATATGCTCCCACATCCACTCCGGAATCTCCAATGACTATAACAAGCCACTTGGTCGTTGATGTTTGGCTTTAACTTTCTGACAAGTCAAGCACCTACTCACATACTTAGCTATCTCTCTCTTCATGTTTGACCACCAAAAACTCTCTCGAAGGTCTTGATACATCTTAGTACTACTAGGATGAATCAAAAATCTCAAACTATGAGCCTCTTGTAATACCTGCTCCTTTAATTCCGTCTCATTCGGAACCCAAATTCTTCCTTCAAATCTCAATAACCCCTTGTTATCAAAACTATACTTAGTATCTTTTTCATTGGTTAGCCGCCCCTTTACCCGGTCACACTCATCAGTTTTGAGCTGCACCTCCTTGACTCTCTCTACGATAGAAGATTGACTCTCTGTTGCAAACAGTATCTACCCCGATTCTCTTGGCAACTTCACTTCTATTTCCAACCTAGCCATCTCTGTTATTAACTCAGTTTGAGCCGTCAACATAGATAACTTCTCCTGACCCTTCCTACTTAAGGCATCGGCAACTACATTGGCTTTTCTAGGGTGATACAGGATTTCAAAGTCGTAATCCTTTATCAACTCCAACCATCTCCTTTGTCTCATATTCAATGCCTTCTGTGTGAAGATATATTTTAGACTTTTATGGTCCGTGTATATCTCATATTTTTCTCTTAAAGATAATGTCTCCATATATTCAAGGCAAAAACTACCGCGGCCAGTTCCAGATCATGAGTACGGTAAACTTTCTCATAACCCTTCAACTTCCTTGATGCATACGCAATGACCTTGTCATGTTGCATGAGCATGCAACCAAGTCCTCTATGCGAAGCATCACTATAAACTATAAAATTTCCTGTGTCATCGGGTAATGATAAAACAGGTGCTTCACTCAACCTCTTCTTTAGTTCTTGAAAACTGTCTTCACATTTCTCAGTCCACACATATTTCACCGTCTTCCTTGTTAAGTTAGTCAACTGAGTAGCTATCTTCGAAAAATCCTGGATGAATCTTCGATAGTATCCCGCTAACCCTAAGAAACTCCGTATCTCAGTGAACGTTTTCGGTTGTTCCCAATTCATCACGTCTTCCACCTTCGCTGGATCTACTGAAATCCCCTCATGGTCAATGACATGACCTAAAAACTGTACCTTTTCCAACCAAAATTCACACTTAGTGAACTTTGCATGCAATTTCTCCTTCCTTAGTGTCTCCAACACTATTCTTAGGTGTTCAACATGATCTTCTGGCGTCTTAGAATAGAGTAGAATATCATCGATAAACACCACGACGAACTTGTCCAAATATTGTTTGAACACTCTGGTCATCATATCTATAAATGCAGCTGATGCATTAGTCAACCCAAATAACATCACCAGAAACTCGTAATGACCATAACGAGTCCTGAATGTTGTCTTTGATACATCCTCTTTCCTAACCTTCAACTAGTGATACCCCGTCCTTAAATCTATTTTAGAAAAATACTTAGCCCCTTTTAACTGATCAAAGAGATCATCGATCTTGGGCAATGGGTATTTATTCTTTATTATTAACTTGTTCAACTCTCTATAGTCGATACAAAGTCTTAACGATCCGTTCTTCTTCTTGACAAACAGTACCGGTGCTCCCCACGGCGAAACACTCGATTGAATGTACTTCATATCCAACAATTCTTGTAACTATACCATTAACTCCTTCATCTCCACTAGCGCCATACGATACGGTGCCCTGGAAACTGGTGCCTCTCCTGGCACAATATCTATTACAAACTCGGTCTCCCTATCTGGTAGAAGACCCATCAGTTCACTCAGAAATACATCCGCGAATTCTCTAACTATAGGTATTTGTTCCATGGTTGCTACCACTCTCTGGGTATCAACAACATGACACAAATAACCTACACATCCCTTCTTAAATAATTTCCTAGTTTGTGTCATAGTTAGACAACACGAACGTCTTGGAGATCTATTCCCGTAAAATACTACCTGAGGTTGTTTTAACGTTCTAATATTCACCTATTTCTTCTGACAATCTATAATTACCCCATGGTTAACTAACCAATCCATTCCGAGAATTACATCGAATTCTCCTAACTTTATCGGTAACAAATCTACCAATAATTTACAACCCCGTATGTCTATGCAACAACTCCTATAAATATTTTCAACTAGAATTATCTCCTCATTTGCTACCTTAATATTTAAAAGTATAGGCAACTTTTCGGGAAGTAATCTTAATCGTCTAGCAAAATCACATGCTATAAATGAACAAGTTGCACCCGAATCAAACAACATGTAAGCATTTATGTCGTTGATCGGAATAATACCTGCGACTACGTCCCCTGATGCAACCGCATCTTTGACTTTCATGTTAAAGGTATGACCCATCGGCCTACCCGACTGCGCTGGACCACTAATAGCTAACTTATCGCTATTAGTGCCCCGATTCCCGTCCGTCCGCTTCTTCGGGAAATTCTTTGCCATGTGGTCAGTTGACCCACACATAAAGCATCCGTAGTTCTTGTTCGTACTTGGATAGTTAGGAAAAATGTGCTCCTCTTGTCCATAATTGTAGCATACGGCCTTCCCCTTGAGACAGACTCCCAGATGAGTCTTCCCATAGGTTTTGCAGGCCTCCATTCTTCTCTTTAGATTTCCTTGCTTCACTCCGGTATTCCCAGAGTTGAACACTTTCTGCTTTTGTCCCTCGCCACTCCCGCTGGCTCCTTCTATCTTCACTCCCCCATCTACCTTCCCCTTATTCTTCTTATCTTTGTGGTATTGGCTTAAAGCCTCGCTACCACCTTCGGCGATTATCGGCTTCTCTAAAATAGTCCCAAATGTAGTACTTTGGAACACAGATATTCAGTTATAGAGCTAGGGTTTCAAGACCTGTTCGAACCGTCGAGCTTTGCTAATCTCAGTGTCCACTCTATGTAGAGCAAACCTCGTCAGTTCATTAAACTTGGCAGCATATTGGGGAACCGTCAGGACCCCTTGTTTCAAGTCCAGAAACCACATCTCCATCATTCCTTGCATACTCGTGGGAAAATAGTTCTCAAAGAAAATCTCCTTGAACCTCACCCACGTTAAGTTCTCTATACCCGCCCTAGCCTGGTTAGCCTCCCACCAGAAATTGGCTTCACCTTTCATCATATAGCAATTTCTTTTACCCATGTCTGGGCTTCTATGGGGTCCGTAGTTCCTTTGAACTCCGGTGGACCGACACTTTTAAAATCCTTAAAGGTAGTAGCTCGTGCTACTCCCGAATTTACGGGGATATTAGCCCCATTTCTATTAAACGCAACTGTTAATAAATTAACAAATTCCTGCATTGGGTTAACTGGACCTCCTTCCGGTTGATTTACGTTAGCGCCTTGGTTTTGTTGCCCTCTTCTTGGCGGCATTTTGTTGTTACAATAAACAACATATTTCGTTATTATTCCTTTATTATTAGTTAGTTATTATTCGAGATTAAACAATAACTTCAACATATATTACCCAACATTTTCCGTAAAAAGACTTATATTGATTCATTCATTGTAGTATACTACTACATCATTTCATTACACAACCTAAGCTGATTACATTACCATCCCATAATTGCTTTCCAAAAATTGGGATTTATAAAAGACTACCCTTTGATATACAAAAGAGGGTTTTACGTCACAACTAGATACACAATATTTACATATCTAAAACTACTCTAGCTACTACTAGATTACATCTGCCTTAAGGCATTATTAAAATCTATTGTGGCTGCACCAAATGATAACATCCCGCTAATAGTGTGTCGAGTCCGCATGACCTCTCTTCGGATACCCGACTACCCATCTGCTTGAAATCACGATGAGAACTCCTATGGATATAGGACATTCTCCCTATCTTTTGCCTCTTGGTCTTTAGCTCCCCCTTGAGCTCAAAAACCTCATACTTTAGCTCATGGACCTTATCCTTGGCTAAGACCCACTCGTCGTGTTCTTGTTCCCACATCGACTCCCCATCTGTCTTATCTTGTAAGACATCCTGAAGCTCTGCTCGTAACTCCTTCACCTCTTGACAATAGTGGAGGTTCCTCTCTAACACTGCCATGAACAGTGACATCATAAACTCCCCTTGGGGTGTCTCTTCTGCAAGTGCTATAGGGTTAAAGGACACCACCTCCACCTCCTCTACTATCATGCCGTCAAATACCGACATGAGATCGGGGTCCTCTGAGTCTCCAAACTCAATCACTACTATCTTTGGTTCCTCTGCTATAGGGTTTGGTATAACCTCTATCTGGTTAACCAATTCTTCACTAACTGCCTGCATATCTCTATACATTCCATTTCCACCTGACATCTACACAACACAATTAAGTTGATTAGTATACGTCAGTATAATAATAAAAACACATAACATATTCATAATGCATTTTTATAAGGTTATTTTCTTCTTTTACTTCCTTAACTTCTCTTAAGGTTATGACTTAATGTTTTAATTCCCCCCCCCCACCTTAAGTTGTATAACCTAATGCTTTGATACCAATCTGTGACCCCCCCCCCCCCAAATCCGGGTATCTTCCAACCTGAAAGATGGTGCTACACGGTACTACCATTCACACATACATTCAATTGAAAAGCCTCAATGGAACGACTATGTCTTCTATATATGCAAAATAATGTTAACTATCCCCCAGGTTCTTTATAACTGTTACATTTGTTCTTCTCATTATATCAAAAATATTACAACATTAAACCTATACTATTACATAGCTATTCTATGGGTTCGTCTTCGCCTTTCCTTTATCATTGTTGGATCCTTCGGTCCGTCCGGTTTTAGCTGCGTTCATATGATTCAAGCAAGAGTTAGCATAACTAGCTCAGAAAGTACAACAATTCTATTGAACAATATGCTTGAATCATATAAAACATATATCTTCAATAACTGAACAATAGTTATGAAGTATTATTGATAATTCAAAATAGTACTTCTCTTGTCTTTAAAACATTTTACAATAACAATATTCAATAAAACATCAATTCCGGTCCAAGACCTTGAGCATTTCATACTTTATTTGAAAAGGACATCCCGGCACTAAGTCCGTAAGTCTAACATTTCTTACGAGCACGTCTGTGATGCCCCTAAAATAGGTCCAATCCACCCAACCCATTCCAAGTCGCCAAATACATGGTACAGAAACAACTACAATTTATTAATACAATTGTCGTGCAAAATACGACAACACATAAACTGTGAGTTTAAATACAAATATTGTCTTCTAGACAATATCCACACTCAAATAAAGTCCTCATTATAATTATTGATGCACTATTTTACAAAAATAGTGAGGACTGCTAAAACAATTGTCTAGGACCATCACTCTATAACCTGACTGATTTCTACTATATTCTTGCTTCCTAGGAAGAAAATGGAACAAAAAGGAAAAATGGTGAGCTCAACTAGCCCAGTAAAGAATATTATGACTAAGATAATATACAACAAATTATCCATAGTCTTCAACAGGGAAAAATCTGATAGAATATAATAGACAACAAGTTTTAGATCAATAACTGCAGCGGAAACAACAATTCATTAGAAGAGTTAAGTAGAGAATGAAATCTACTATAATCTATGAATTTAAAATTCTATCATCAATATTTTATCCCTGTAACATCAATCAATATACATCTTGAATCAAATATTCATCTTTGCACTGCGGGCCAAAGATATTCATTTGTATCACCAGTTAGTCATGTTCATCTCAACACATGTTCATCTTTGTACTACGGGCCAAAGATATTCATTAGGTAACCATTCATCTTTGCACTACAGGCCAAAGATATTCATCAAGTATCACCATTAAGGACTGAGGATGATAAAAAAACATTTTAGAGAACAAATCCAGTAAGATAAAAGGACAAAGATTAGAGATTCGTACTTTATATAATTCAAGTTTAAAAATAAACCATAATGGAGTAAAATTCAAGAATGAAGATCAAAACATGGATAAAATCAAAGATAGTAACCATAATAGACATCTGGGATGAAAAAGAGAAAATTTCATTTTTCGGTGAATAGTGTCGTATTCGTGAATAGTGACGTATACGTGAATAGTAACCCCAACATAAAAGGCTAGAAATTCCACAATAAAATTCATATTAATATTTCGGCATAATGATATTGAAGAAAATAATATCATTTAGGAAGAAAATAACATCCTTTACCTCAAAATAACAGTATTTCTGATCGGAATATCGGATGTAAAATTGAAAGAAACTTGCACTGAATAGAAACTCTCAAAGTATCTAAAAACTCACAAAATACGCTCGATAATATAGAGAGAAAGAAAACTTGTTTCTGGTGTGATTTTCAATTCTAACTAAGCACCCTATTTATAGGAAAATGCTAGAACGCCAAAGGAGACTAAATTAATAAAATATTATTATTATTATACGCATGCCAGCCTCCACCCTTGAACAAGACTTAAGTACATCACAATTGATTTCTAGCAAAGTTTTTCCATACAAAACAAAAGTGAGTCCCACCCATAATTTTAATAAAAATATTTAATTTCCGAAACTTCAATAATTCATAATAAATAGCCCTTTTATCAAAAAAATATAAATTTTATTTCCATTCCACATGAAATCAAATTCTCAACATCTTTGTAGCTTTAAGTTTTTCCAAATTCCAAACAGAAAATATCTGAAATCCACATACGGACGTTTTTCAACACCTCTTAAAATTCATAACAAATCATACGTTAATTTTTATTGGTTCAAAATTTGTAGACATATACTCAACTTATATATGTATAACATATCCAAAAATCACAACGATATAACGGTCAGATGAAAATTATAACTCACGCAAAAGAGCTTAAGAACACTGATTTGATTTTCGGATTATAAGTCCCTCGTACCAGTTTCACTCAAACAGTCACCACGAAAAATTCACAAATAATTTTTGAGTGATTCAAATTTCTACGTTTAGCATACTTCCAGAGCATTCTTTTGATATATGGCTCATCTCCCAACTTATTATACACAAAGAGTTATATATTTTACAAAATCAAGTAATAAACGAATTTTTTGAAAATTTCCAAATTTCGTTCTTCATTTCGACAAAATACTAATAAAACACCTCAGTATTAATTCCTTCATTTATATCCATATAAAAATATATATTTTCTTATCATATAAATCAATAATTAATTATTCACAAATAATATTACGAATCACAATAATGATAACCGTGTCGTTCCTGGAAAGAGGGGCTTTCAGAGATAAGGATTTCTCCTTCTTGGCGCCGCAATTAGGTGACCAAACCTCTCCTCGACGAACTTTCTAGACATTGCCAATAATGCTATCTAATAATATTATTCAAATAATATGAATTATTGATCCGATAATGGGAAATATTGTGCGTGACAATTATTGAAACAACAATAATATAAAATATCAATGCAAAGAATTATTGAACCAATAAAATAAAATATTAAACAAATAATTATCGTAACAATTATTGAGTAGTGCCTTCATACGTAAGAATCAATAATTCAAAATATTGTGCAATACTGGTAATAATGCTTTGTGCGACCACGCCAGACATCTTGTATTTTAACCATCAAGTAATCCAACAGTGTTAACGGTGACAATTACGCCGTTATTTATAAAAACATAAATTTGTCATTTTCTTCATCAGACAGTTATTCTGTTATGGGGCCCACAAATGGTTGCACCGTCGTAGAAATATTCCCCGACAACAAGAATATTCCATGACCAAACGAATATTCCCCGACAAAAATGAATATTTTATAACCACTTGCTTATTTTGTAAAATTTGCACATTTCACCCATAACCAAAAAATTATATCAAATTAACACCTTATTATTTCAAGATAATGAATAGAGGAAATTCAATTTTATTTATATAAAAAAAAATTCGGGGTCTTACAACGTCTAGGTGATCAATCTATAGTACTCTATGTTGATCAACACTACATTCATTAAACGTATGTACGTTTAAGTTGTGGCAACCTCATGTGCCTGTCGTTTTACGACAAAACATTTTAGCATACTCAGTCTTCATTTGAAAACCACACCAATAAAACTTGGTACAACATTGACAATACATTGTTAGATTATAAGAAATCCAAAACATCTTAAGTCTAGTCGAAAGAATTGGCTTTAACTTCATCCGACATTAGTTCATGTGTAAGAGTACATAAATGACAAAGCTTTTCCAGATGGAACTGAAACAAGGGTTAGAATACTTGCCTTCAGCGTCTATAATGGTTATTACCCATTCTCGTTAAGTCTTTAAGATCTCTACAGTAGATGATCACATCACATAACACATTATGTCATGAATAAACATGCATGGTTCCTAATGAATCTTATCCTTCTTCTCAATCTAAACATGACTTAGATTTGTTACTATTGGTTTCGGCTTTCCGATATAGTTTACATTTTCATTACGCTCATGTTCAATTGACTATCATCAACCTTTAGTCATCATATATTAAGTGTCTAACAATGTCTTATAATGTTATAATTAAGCTTTAGTTCATTGTTAGTTAATTAACATATGTGCTCTACTTACAAACATTCCTCACTATCAAAACCCTAGAAATTTGAAGTCATGCTACCACCCTTTTTCTCTCTCTTGTGTGGCAACAAGCAGTTAGTTAATGGGTCGTGGTCCGAGGCTCTGCAAAGCTGCAGCGAGCCCTAGTTCACACTACAAAAAATGGGTCTTTAGCAATAACCGATTTTTGTTGCTAAAGGTGCCAAATTTCATTGCAAAAGGGTTTTGGCAATGACTTTACTGTCGTTGCGTCTTTCGTTGTGCAATGAGCGTTGCTAATTGTTCCGCAACGAACGTTTTTTTTTTGTTTCAAAAAGTAATACTTTTTGCAACAAAATTTGACTTTCATATAGAGACATCGATCCTTTAGCAACAAAATGTATTGTTGCAGAATAACTAAAATTTCGTTACTAAAAACCCCATTTCGTTACAAAAGCCTGCTAATTGGCAACGAAATGAACTCTATTTTTTTTTTTTTGCAACGACCATGCATTTTCGTTGCAATTGACACCATTTTTCAATGACATTTTTCGTTGCAGTAAATTATGGAAATTGTTGCCTAAGCTTGCTTTTGTGGAGGAATGTAAACTTTTTAGCAACGATTTTCGTTGCTGATTATATTATTTGGCAATGACATTATGCTGAAGAAGCAACAAAAATGTTTGTTACTGGTTATTTTTCAATAGCGACGAAAGTCGTCGATTAGCAACGACATTATATGTTGCCATTTCTTTATATGTGCAACGAAAGTTGATATAATTTGCAACAATAAAAAAACGTTGCCTTTTATGTTAGTATTAGCAACAATATCCTCTCCGTTGTTATTAGGTTAATTTTTCGTTACCAAATATTATATTTTTAATGCCATTAGCAACGAAATTTATTTCTAAATGTATAAAAAATTGTTACTATATTAAAACTTGTTCAATGCCTTAGTAACGAATTATATTGTTGCCAAATCAAAATTTGACATTCTTTTTGTGTACATGGCTGGCTCAATGTCCCCATAACAAATAATGGCAAAAATACAAAAAACTAAAACATTATTAACTTAATAAAATCATCCACTACATAATCATTCATTATCTTTACAATTAACCATCTAAAGCTACCACAGTTCTTTAATCAAAGTATATATCTACATATATAGAGAGAGTACATATACCTTGATATCCATTTAGGGTATATAGATTACAGCTCCTTCAACAACATTCATGGAATAACCACAGGGGTCAAATTCGAAATCACATATCTCAGAATATGGAAGGATCTTTCTTATACCAGATTTATCAGTCATCATTGCTGCCGAGGTTGAATTGATTTTGTAAAAGACATATGCCTTCTCCCTGTCCAAAGAAGTCATGAACATTTCCATTGTTTCCACGGGGACAAAAGCGTGCATATATACAGCACACGCGGAGTACACATGCCATTTCTGCTGTTTGTCAAAACTGCCCATAACATAAGCTTTCCTACCTGAACTAAGCTTCCCAAAATAGCTATCAAGGGCTGCAACTTCCTATGAGAAACTCTGATGAGGGTATGACTGAGCTCCAGGGAAAATAAAACATCCACGACTGTACCTCACAGATCGTACATCAAGGGAAATTGAATCAGCCAACTTCAGGATGGGTGGGATTTCTTTGAGCAGTTTCGTTGTTCCACACATTTTGATGATTATCTTGTAAGCATAAACAAAGAGGCTCGACTCAGATAGAACGTAATAGTCGACATGCTCGTTCGACAGAGATGCAACTATAGTGCACTCAACAGGTTCTAAAATCTCATCCAACTGGGCTTTTAAAAGGGTACACAAACCCATTCCTTCAGGATCAGCAAAGATGATTGACTCAAAAAATGAGATTTTGAGCCTCTTTTCAAAACCGATTGCAGAATTTTTGGACGCCATATTTTTCAAAGGAACAGTTTAAACCCACAAAGATAGAAAACAGGAAATTGATCGAGAATAGAAGAAAAGGAGATAAGGGGATTAAATTCAGAATTTAAAACGAAAACACCTTACTACCCACGTTAATTGACTTGATCAAGATACCAGTTTAGGGAATATCAGGATGGTTTGCGAGCGCACTGCATAAGAACAGAAGAAAAGAAAACATAAATATTTTGTACATAAAGGCAATTCTCATACAAAAACCAAATTACAACAATAGGATGCATTAATATTTTTGACATTCAAAAACTTACGGTGGAGTATGCAGCAGATCTAAATTTCTTTATTCCACCGTTGGGTCTAACGTCCTCAATGCTGTATCCAAGTGGTGCTTCGTAAAATAGAGATTTATTATTACTACTACTACTGCTAGACTTCTTCCCACCTTTTGTCTCCATTAGATCATTCAGATTGCCTAATTAAATAATCAAACAGAGTAATCAAATTAGCACTACATATAAAACTTAATCACCTAACAATCGCATCAATGGGAAAGATGAAAATCAAATTAAACATCACATAGGTACCACATGGCCGACTACTGTTTGTTCTAATTTGATATGCTCGAACTCTTTAATTATCTATATATAGTGTAAATATACCTTGCCTTAGCCTCGGATTCACTTAATACTTGGTTTTAAACAAAAATAGTTAATATATAACTTTTATCAAATAAATGGTGTGCGTTCTTTCAAAACGCAGATTTCATAAGGTTTGATTTGTGTTCTAGCCCAATTTTTCCCACCTTAGTACTCCGCACAACCAAACCTATACTCCTTTGTTCTAATTCAGATCACCACTAACTGATTACACCATTAAAGTTCACATAAACCATTAGTTTACATACTTACCCATACAGATATTAACTTACTTAGCTTACATTTCATGTCTGTAATTTCCATACATAAATTCATATTAGATTTCATATATAAACATTATTAACTGCCTTTACAACTATTACCTATCTATAACAACTAATTAATTCAAGTTATTATAGAAATTCTCAAAACATAATATTAGTATAGAATATACCTTCTTGTTATGCTTTAAGACTTGCTTTAAATCCTCCCTAGCTTCAGTTCCTTTATTCTACCGAGCAAAACTGAGGATGAAAGAATGGAGAAGAGTTGGGTAACTGATCATTAAAGTAACAGGGGAGGTCATGTTAGTTTCAAAAAAGGATACTTATTACTTGGTATCCAATCCAAAATTATATTAAATATATGGAGCAGTTCAATAGCAGATTTCATTCAACTTTTCTCTTCGTACTTCTATTTTAGTGACCTGTATGACATTTTTGCACTAGAAGCCAGAAGGTTGAGTTTGCAAGGGCAAAATGTATATTCGGACTAAGAGTTGCTTGCAAGTTCCAAAACATTTTCTATTAGCTTTCCATCATTTCGTAATTAAAGTACAAGCTCTAGATATTATCAGTTTTGAAAAACAAGAAAAGGTTTGGTTATTTCTCTGCAGAACTCACCATAATGTATTGATGCCGAAAATGTATTGTTATTGCTCAGTAGAGATAATACTAGACTCTGATGAACTGCACCAGTAGCTAGAAATCCATCTTGGGAAACTCAACTGTGATAAAATTCACATGAAAAGTAATTTAATCTTTTAACATAACCACGGGAGAGCTCTCCCTGTTCCATGGAATTCTTATAGGATTGTCATCTTCACATAGAAATGCATACTAAAAAATTTATTCCCTCTGCGATTAAAGCAAGTTTAATATTAAACATTAAAGATTTGTAGAAGTGATTATATTTCTGTGTTCACTTCTACAAATCATTCACTACCCAAAAAAATTCCAGATTTGAGACGTGCATCAACTTTATTTTGAATAGTCGAAAGAGTTAATGATACCAAATAATGGAGTTTGAATGGACAGCAACGAAGTAGACTGAAGAAAAATGGGGACTGTCGAACATTCAACAATATAAAACGAACACTAACAATTATTTCTGCATTAACATTCAGTGAACCATCATCACGATCAAGTGGCTTTGCTGAACCAATTAAAATGTCAACTTTATTCAAGTAAAATTTCATGTTCTAAACAACACCACATTTGCAAGGGCCATAAGCAACAAGCTTGAAACCTGAAACAGGCTTAGCTTATGGTTCTTAATTTGTATTATTTGGTCTCTGCTTAGCTTATATTCAATATGCACATATTCCTCTTTATTTTTTTCTACTGAGTTGAAGACGCAGTCTCTCCCTTCCTGGGATGTATTTTGAGAAGAGGGTCCTACATTTCAAAAGATAACACTCTTATATTAGACAATGCATGATGTTTCCATGCAACCTCGATGAGTATGACAATGCAAAGATGCAGTTTGAAATGACAATATGAGAGAGTAATCCATATTATAAGGCAAAACCACTTCCAAAGGCAGACAAAACGTTCCAATATTGGGGTATATATCCTTTAATCATACATTTTTTGTATAAAATTCACACTCGCCAAATCTACAGTGAAACTATCAGAACAAAGAAAAATGAAATTCCTTCCAGATCTGATAGACTACAATTCCTTATCGCTTAAAACCTAATTCAATTAACCAAATAGTAAAATACAAATACATCAACACATACAATTCAAATCCATCTAAGAATTAAGTAGAATTCGAGGCAAATAATCAAAATGAAGGGAAAAAAACAAAAAAAGAAGGAATAAACTGAGTAGTGAGACGATGACGAGGGCTTTGGAGAGCCTCAACCAAGAAGGGATCCACCATAGGTGCGACCATGCCTACGAAATTGGTTGTGACGCCTAAATGTTGTCCCAAATAAACATGACTACAAAATTAACCGATGCTACTAGCTGATGATTATCCTTGCAGACAAAAACATAATTAATTGAAATCTTAAAACACAAAAAAGCACGATACGAATGGAATATTAAGTGCTGGAGATGAAATCGGGAATAAACGAATTCACATATAAACATGACTGCAAAAACCTAGATTTAACAAAATTATACTTACCAGATCGCGATTGAAAAGTTATTAACAAAATTATTATTATTAACACTGCTATTATTATTACTGTTATTGTTATTATTATTATTATTATGATTATTATTATTATTATTATTATTATTATTATTATTATTATTATTATTATTATTATTATTATTATTATTATTATTATTATTATTATTATTATTATTATTATTATTATTATGATTATGATTATGATTATGATTATGATTATGATTATGATTATTTATTATTATTATTATTATTATTATTATTATTATTATTATTATTATTATTATTGTTATTATTATTATCGATCTTATTATTATTATCTTAATTTAAGGCAACATTTTAATAGTCGTTGCAAAATGTTGTATAAAATATCTGTGAAAATAAAATTGTTGCTTTAATGAATGTTTATCATATTAGGCAACGAAATATAGCAACAAAAAAACTTATGTTGCCCACGATGAGGAGAAATCAAGTGGTTAGAAATTTTACAACAAATTTCTAACGAATTTTGTTTTCAAATTTTGCAACTACTTATGAATTTTGTTGCAAAAAGTGAAAGCCTGACACAATTTGTAACGAAGGACAAGTTTCGTTGCTAAACATACACTTTTAGCAACCACTTATGATGTCGTTGCCTGAAAAATCATTGCTAAAGCCTCATTTTTAGCAACAAAAAAACTTTCGTTGCCTACGATGACGGGAAAGCAAGTGGCCAAAAATTTTGCAACGAATTTCTAACGAATTTTTTTCCCGCCAATGAATTAGCAACGAAATTTTGCAACAACTTATGAATTTCGTTGCAAAAAGTGAAAGCCTGACACAATTTGCAACGAAGGACAAATTTTGTTGCTAAACATATACTTTTAGCAACGACTTATAAAGTCGTTGCCCTAAAAATCGTTGCTAAAGGCCCATTTTTTTGTAGTGTCATTATCTTTCTTTCTGTGTAAACGTCGATAGGTCAATACATGCATGTGTCCGCTACGCACCACTAATTGGCCTTGGCCTTTTGGCGTCATGGCGCCACGCCTCATGTCACCAGATAGAAATAACAAGTTTCCTACTTTGCGAACTTTCCGGACGCCTAATTTGCTTATTATAAGTCCGAATTGGCTCGTATAAAAGCCTTTATCTCACAAATCACATACTTTACGTGTTCATGAAAGAATTTTATATTTTTGACTTCGTTTACTCAGAATTCACCTATTGATTCATTTTTAACAAAAATGATAAACGGCCGTGAATGTTCAACGCTCGTTTCTTCGTTCTAAGTTGGAATTCGGTCATTTTTGAGTCTGCAACTCTATAATGCAAAATAAGACTTGTCTCCATCGAAAACCAACGTTTTCGAGTTCAAACACAAAATTTGACTTCCATTCTGAGAATTTCACGAATTCGACGATTATCGTCCAATCGTGTGAATTCTAGCAAAACTTTGTTACTTAGGATTTGATCATCGTTCTCAATGAATTCAATTCATCCTATAGACATCTCAACCTACACATTACAACAACTTATTTTTAAGTTAGGTTATGGCTTATTCTTCATAAGTTTATAACTTAACAAATTATAAACTATAAAATTTTATTTCTTAGGACTTATTATTGATTCAAGTCCTATAATCAACATTCTTACATCATATTATCATATTAACTTTATTTATGTAAATATGATACAAGTTCAAATATATGGTCATCATAAGTCAAAACTTATTTAGGTTCAAATTACTTATTCATGACTTATACAGCTTAAGTCCATTGATTATCCAATCTTTATGTGTTCTTAGCATACATGTTCATTAAGCTACACTTCTCTTATCACCCTACAATGGTAGAGATGGAAGATATAAGATCATAAGATCATTTACCTTGGATGACTAGCTTTCTTCTTCTTAAAAATCTAACAAGGAAAGTTTGACTTATAAGTGCTTATTCTCTCTAACACATAAGTTACTTTGTAAAGGAAAGTTGTTGGTTGAAAAATAGCAAGCAACAAATGAAATCCTAGCTTGGTATTTATAGGCTATCTAAAGTTAGGGCACTTTGGTCAAAAAGCACATCCCACCACCTTAAACTAACCTCCTTACTATTCATTTCGTACTTACCAAGTTTACTTGCTAACCACAATAGTTATCCAATACTTGTTCACAACATAAAATACTTGGCCATTACATAAATGTCTTGGTCACCACTCAATTCTCTTGGTCATCAAGATTTGACCAATTGAGCATGGGTTGCCCCATGGATCACCATAACCCATTGGATCATTATATAGGCTTAAGTTTAATTAGCTTAACTTATTCATTTTGGGCTTGCATTAATTTTCTTTGGACTTTACCTTACAAACCACTTGGGCTTTAACATTTCCCACACTTGGTCTTGCACATTATACAACATTGGACTCTACCAATTGCTAACAATCCTACAAATCTATTTCATTTGGCTAAAAGTCTTATTACATATTCTCTACGTATTATACTCGTATTCTCTTTCGTATACTAATTCGTAATATACGTTATTCCATCCTACGTACGTACTCGTATAATACTTCGTATTATACTTGTATTCTTTATCTCGTATAATACATACGTATCATACAGTCATTACATTAATTCTTAACGCTATATTTTCCTAACATTCTTGAATTACGTCCGCATATGAAAAATTACGTTTTCCATACTTGAATTATTATTACATAATCTAACATACTTCGATATTCTACCGTTACGTATTTCTCATAAGTTTAAAAATAATTCCCGGGCAGAAATCGATGAATATTGTTTTTCAGAAAATTTCTCGGAAAACTTTTATTTTTGTCTTGGAAATTCAAACACTTTAATTCATTCACGTAATCAAAATACTATGAATTTCTTATGTTTCTAGGTTATAGAACGACATTCATCTTACTAACACATAATAACAACAAGTAATATAATTTTATTCATTATTTTATTAAATAAAATTATTTTATAAAGAATCCGAATTTCTCGGTCGTTATACTGGCTCCCTCGATTTTCACTCCCCCTTCCATCTTATTCTTCTTCTCTCTATGGTATTGGCTTAGAGCCTCGTTACCACCATCGGCAATTATTGCCTTCTCTAGAATGGTTCCAAAGGAAGTACTTTGGAACACTGATATCCGGCTATAGAGTCAGGGTTTTAAGCCCTACTCGAATCTCCTCGCCTTCCTCACCTCTATATCCACCTGATGTGGAGAAAACCTTGCCAGTTCATTGAACTTGGCAATATATTGGGGAACAGTCATTTCCCCTTATTTCATTTCTATGAACCTCATCTCCATCCTCCCCTGCATACTTGTGGGAAAATAGTTCTCAAAGAAAATCTCCTTGAACCGTGTCCACGTTAGGTTTTCTATCTCAGCCGTAGCCTAGTTTGCCTCACACCAGAAGTTAGCCTCTCCCTTTATCATATAGGTAGCAAAAAAAACCTTTTGCCCCTCATCGACATTTGCAATAACAAATGTCTTCTCAATTTCCTTCACTCGCATCTGGGCCTCTATAGGGTCCGTAGTTCCTTTGAACTCCGGCGGACCTACACTCTTAAAATCCTTAAACATAGTAGCCCGTACTACCACAGGATTTACAGATAAATTTGCCCCTTAAACGTAGTAGCCTGTATCTTGCATCGGGTTAATCGGTCCCCCTTCCGTTCGATTCACATTTGCTTCTTGATTTCGTTGTCTTCTTCTTGGTGGCATCTTTCTTTTAAATTAAATAACACTTCATTATTATTTTCTTTTTGTTAGTTAGCTATTATTCATTATTAAACAATAAATCATAATCATTACACAACATGTTCAATAAAAGGCTTATATTGATTTGCTTCTTCCTTGTAGTATAATAGTACATCATTCATCATTACACAGCCATAGCTGATTACTTTACTTTCCCGTCATTGCTTTCCAAAATTTGAGATTTACAAAAGACTACGCTTTGATTATACAAAAGAGGGTTTTACATCTCTACATAAATACAACATATTTACATATCTAACTCTACTCTAGTTACTAACTAGGTTACATTGGCAAGATCGGCTATCACATCACGGTGATAGTATCTGAGAGTGCCTTTCGCCTCTCTCTGGATACTCGACCACTTGTCATTTGAAAATCCCGTGAGAACTTCTATGTATATAGGACATTCTCCTAACCTTCTGCTTCTTGGTTTTTAGCTCCTGCCTAAGCTCAAAGACCTCGTGTTTTAGCTCATGGACCTTGTCCTTTACCAAAACTTTCTCGTCATGCTCTTCTTCCCACACCGTCTCCATACTTTTATTGTCCTCCAAGATATCGTGGTTTTCCTCCTTCAATTCTCTCACCTCTTTCCCCAACTAGATATTCCTATCCAATACTGTCATGAACAACGCCTTTATTGACTCCCCCGGAGTCATCTTATCTTTGGGTACTACCATGTTAAACGATAACACCTCCACCTCCTCCTCTGAACATCCCATCAAATAAGGACCTGAATTCCAAGTTTTCAGAGTCTTCTGACTCAACCACCACTATTTCTTGCAACTCATCTACAGGTGTTGGTAAAATCTCTACTTGATTCATAGACTCCTCACTAACGACATGTATATCCCTATACATCACGTTATCTCCTGACATCTACAACAAAACAAATTAGTTTGATTAGTACACATCATTAGAATAGTAAAAACACATATCATATTTAATGCATTTTTAGGGTTAACTTCATCTTTTACTTCTTTAACTCTTCTTAAGGTTATGGCTTAAGGTTCTTTTTTCCCCCTTAAGTTTTATAACCTACAGCTCTGATACCAACTTGTGACGCCCCTAAATTCGAGTATCTTCTAACCCGGAAGATGGTGTTACACGGTGCTACAGTTCACACATACATTCAATTAAAATAACTCAAAAGAATGAATATGTCTTCTATATATTCCAAAACAATATTTCCTTTCCCAAGTTCTTTGTAACCATTACATATGTTATTTGTCATAATATCAAATAATTACAACATTCATACAATACTATTACAAAGACAGCTGTAGCGTCCCCAAACCCGGGTACTTTTTACCTCAGATCTGGTACATCATTTCTATAACTATTGCGGAAGATATAAATATAAATTGTTTATACATTAAAATTTTACACATCATTTCCAAGGTCTACAACCTTAACTAAATACATACCTTCAATATCTAAAAAGGTTTACAATGCTATTTTTGTCAAAAAATTTAATAGTTCTAACTGCACCATAATTTAATCTTGCACTTTGCCTTTGCCTCTGTCTTTATTCAAGCTTTCATCTTAATCTGGAAATTTTATCATGATATAGCAAGGGTGAGCAACAAATTTTCCCAACAAGTTTTAAATACAATGGAGATATATCATGATTGACAAGATTGAATAAGCTTTCAAGTTTTCAACAATATAATAATTGTGAAATAACATGAATCAAGTTTCAATAATTGCATGACTGAATCAATAATGTTTGAAGGTCAACAATGAACATGAACAACTTAATTGAACCTTACGATAATGAAGGTGATCAGCCTTGCATAGCTGATAAACATATGCAACATGCACTAAGTGCGAATCAATAATCAGTATAGACGTGAATAATCAACAACAATTATTCACTAACATGCTTTGAACATACAACTCAAGTTTGAGTTAGGGAAACTTGTCTGCATAGTCGATTACCGCTACGCAATTTAATTTATTCTCTTTATTGAAAAGACCTATCAGGTATAAGATTGATATTTCAATTAGCATATCATACCTTATTCCATAATACTATCTAACACTTAATCACATAGTCTCATATTCATTTACTTATAATCTTAGCACCATATTCATTTACTTATAATCTCATCATCTTATATTAACTTGTCTAACCTTCACTCACAAAGTTAAGTATTAGACATTACACCTTAGTCTTAGTATTATCATTATACTTTGATAATCTTTTCATCACTTATAACTTATACTTATAAGTTTTCCCTTTATATGTTATCTTAGTAAGCTAGATAACCTTTCAGTAAACTGAAATATCATTTTAGTAAACCGAATTACATTTTAGCATCCTGAAATTACTATTTCAGCAGACCACAAAATATTTCAGTAGACTAAAACTATTTCAGCAATCTAAAATTCAATTCAACACCCTGAATTCTCATTTTAGTCTATTACAAGCATAACATAGTTCATTGAATACCAAATTCAACAATTATATTGAAAAATAACATAAATCTCTTATTTTAATCTCCCGTCGAATATTATTAATTATGTAATAATATTTTACGCTAAGGTTATCAACCTTTTAATAATATTCCAGTCAAATACTACTAATAATATCTTAATCCAATATTATTAGTCATGTGAAAATAATTTAAGTCATTAATCACGCTAATAAACAATTTAGTTCAATTGTTTTTCTTTCCTTAATTAACTCATTAAACATTCTAAAATGCCATAAACATCACAACACTTCACACCCAACCCAAAACTACATCAAAAATCTGCATAAGCCATGCTCAAAGGTCTCAAGTCATAAATCGTATTTTTCATATTTTTGGACATCATACATTTAATTAAAACCATTTATCCATTTATCATCATTTAGATGCAAAAATAACAAATCAGTCCCAAAAATTTTTATTTTCTGGGATTTAGCAGAATATAGTCCCACATTGAACATATATTTTTTCCAAAATTTTTAAAATTGATTTACTATATTTAAATAGTCCATAATAGCCAAATATTCTCCGATTTTTCATAAATATCGATTAACTCCAACAATTCTAAAATTTCTATAGTAAATTCCTGTGATACACATGTACTTCCAATAAATATTTTGTAATTTTTGGACTTATACACAGAGAGTTATTCGGGTGACTTCATAAAATTAGTCCTTCACCGTAAAATCTATATCTCTCAAACCGTATGGCCAAAAATTCTCAAATTTTTACACAATCTTCATATCTTCTGATATTATCACTCCCAATATTTCCAGAATTTTTAAAGCAAAAACGTGGACAAAAATGCCCCCGCTTCTGACTGATTTAAAATAGTTTTAAGAAAACGTGATTGTTTTCACTAAAATCAACACCACGACTTTTAGAAACATGATTTTTCAGTTCTACCACTTGGGTTTACCAATCAACACTTATATCTAGCACCTCTCTTCGACAGATCGAGAAAAGAATGCATAGATCAAAAACGGTGGATATTCAAAGCACCTAAAAGTTAGGGTTTTCAAAACTAGAAAAAAAATTATTTTTCTTTCCTTTTTATTCCAACCAAATCAATACACAATATGGGTAGATCCATACTTGAATCCATGAAAAACATATAGATTATAGGGGTTTGAACTTCCAAATCAAAAACCCCCTTAATCAAATTATAAAAAAAAAATTAGAGGGATTATACATTTCTTCTTCTTCTTCTTCTTCTTCTTCTTCTTCTTCTCATGGAGAATTTCTCCTCCTTCTTTCCTTCCCTAGGGCTGTCGCTCCTTCCCCTTCTCTCCCTCTTTCTCCCGTTCTCTCTTTCTTCCTCACGACTTTCTCTCTCTTTTTCATGTTTTCTTCTTTTTCTTTTCTCTTTCTCTCTCTTCTTTCCCTTATCTCTTACTTCTTATCTCTCTTTTCTTATCCTTATCTTTTTCCTTCTCTATTTGACCGGACATGTGGCTTTATAATGCCAAAATATCTTCTTCTTTTTTTAATGCTTTAGTTAACATATCCAAAGTCCAAAATGCCCTACTTCAATTGGTTTTAAAATTTGGGCCACTTATTTAATCTTTTGGGCTTTCTATTAATCCTTTGGGCCATGTAATATTTGCATAGTCCAATCATTTTCATCTTATCCCACCCTAAATATTTAATTAGGGTATCCATTCCAAATAATTAGAATTTAAATCATCACTCTTGTACATTAAATTCTATAACCCAATTAAACTTATTTTAATTAAATTATAAAATTAATAACGTGAGATAATAAAAATATATCTCTCAACTTAATATAATTTTATTATTATTATTATTATTATTATTATTCCACAAGTGGGCTTAGTTTGGGCCCTTAATTAATTCCATTGAGCTAGCAATTTTACTTGATTTACTTACTAACACTACTAACTTTGGCTTTCAACCCTAAATAAATTGGGTCATTATAATACTTGTCTCATACATAATATATTGGGCTAGATTAAATAATTTAATTGCCCTAAATCACTTTATCTACAAGTCCCATGCTTAATTAATTAATTGTGCTTGTTTAAATAATATAACTTCTTTAGTCCATTAAATTTTAATTCACTTGAATTAATTATATGACCACTAAATAAAAGTAACCCTTTAGGTCATTTAAATCTCATACCATATTTAAATAACTTATTTAAGTTATACAATTTATATTGTATAATTAAATTTAATTTCCTCTTCCTCTTCATAAATTGTTTTCAAACAATTTATTTATATATCAAATATATAATTTAATATATTCAATCATTTATTCAAATATGAATTTAATTTACTAACTGCTTTGATACCAATATACATATTTACATATTGGATCTCATCTCATATTTTTACTTTACCTCCTTTGGTATAATATTAAATATTATACCATTATCCAAACAACATATTTCACTTCTCATACTAATTTTGACTTTTCTCCGTAAAAAGTCAATTATTAACTTTGTCCAAAAGTCAACCATTACACATTTTGTGTTTACTAACCATTCTGACTAAACTTGACGTTCCGGACGCAATCGAGCAGTCCATGCTTCAAAATTCTATCTCTAACTCAAATTTTGAGTTTTAAATTACTCCCTTCTTATTGTTAATCGTATTAACTAACGACTTTATACTTATTCAAATTATTATTTGCTAGTCAAGGCCAATGTTCAAGCTATGTTAATTACTAACATAGTTTTATCTTGATCCTTATATCATTAACTTAATTCATCATTCCTCTTGCTAAAATATATATAGCACCTTACTAAGTATATATATATATATATATATATATATATATATATATATATATATATATATATACATATACCCATCTTCGTTTAACCTCATAACATCTCTTCATGTGAAATCTCATCTCCTTAAGAAAATTTCCATATGTACTTATATAACATTTCTTAGACTATTCAGTTCACATCGAATTTATAGGTATCGTAATACCTTATTCTTGATATTCCTTCAAGTACATATTAATTCATTTCTAGGGTTTTGGAATTTTGTAACCCATATTTTCTTTATTCTCATTCGAATAACAAACCATATAGGTTTTACTTAAAAATTTTAAATAAATCCTCAAATTCTCATCTAGGTTTTATTCTTTAACCTTTATTCTAATCATTCAAGATTTTAGGAATTTTTGGGTTATCACAACTGCTTATTGACTTGCTTTAGCCTTCCTTTTATCCTTACTGGATCCTTCAGTTCGTTCGGTCTTAGCTGCATTCATATGGTTCAAGCAAGAGTGGGCATAACTAGCTCAGCAAGTATGAAAATTTCATTTAAGTAATAGGCTTGAATCATATGAATCGTATATCTTTAATAACTGAAGCAATAGTTATGAAGTACTATAGATAATTCAAAATAGCATTTCTCTTTTCTTTAAAATATTTCACAATGAACAACATTCATTAAACATAAATTTTGGTCCAAGAGCTTAAGCATTTCATTCTTTCTTTGAAAAGGACGACCCGGCACCAAGTCCATAAGTCTGATATATCTTACGAGCACGTCTAGGTGATCAGCCTATAGTACTCTATGTTGTACAACACTACTTTATTAAACATATCTACATTTAAGTTTTGGCAACCTCACGTGCCTGTCGTTTGACGACAAAACATTTGTTTATTCATACTCGGTCTTTCTTTGAAATCCATACCAAAATAGTTTGGCAAATGATAGCAACTTTGATAGATTATAAGGAAATCTACAAAACACATTAAGTCTAGCCGAAATGAAGCTGAATTGTAGGGTTTTATAAGAATGTAATGGAACGTAGAAAACATGAGTCGTGGACTCAAGAACAAATAAGTTCTGAGTTTGGATGACCAAATTACGGACGAACGAATAAAGAGCGTTCATAATGTAAAACGAACGAATGATGAAATTTAAGACAATCGAATGGCATGTTAACGGATTCAAAATAAATTTCTGTCCAAGGGAAGTTGAAGTACGTAAGATAAGGAAGAGAATGGCTTTGGAACGACCTTGTTCCGAGTTATAACAAATAAGTTATGAGATTGTGAAGTAAGTGTCTCAAACAAAAACAAGACTTAGAAAAAAATTTCCAACTTCTAGGTCTGGCGACGCAGCACCAGTTAAGCCTTGGGAAGTGATGCTGCAGTGCCAATCCGGACATCGACTCTTCTTTGGTGGCACTCTGACATGGGGAGAAAGGAAGGGGATCGTAGCAGCTTATTTCAGTCATCTGATCTGAAGGCCCGAAAAAGAGCTTTTAACTGCTCAACTCTTGGGGGAAATGTAAGGGAAGATAAAGAACATATAGTTCGCCTAATGTAACACTTAAAAAAGTAATTTAAACCTTTAGTAAAGGTTGAATAGAAAGATTGAACGGGATTAAAAGACAAATAACGTAATCGCAAAATACATAACCGATATCCGGGGACCGTAGTGGCGATAAAATGAATGTTGGGGATTGCTGTGATTGTGATTCCTTAGATGTTGAGTGACGAGGGTAAAGTATAACATTTTGATGTTATGATGTTGTAATGAGAGATGAGTGTAAAGCGTATAGACGTTGTGAACGCAACGCTATTGTGATGAAAGATCGATCTTAGCATATAACGAACCGTATGACTTCGACATTAAGAAAGAATAATGAACGTGGGGTTCATGTAATGGATAACGAATGAGAGTAATTAAAACCGTAGATAAATGTTAAAAGAGATATTAAGAGACGAGCAACGTGAACGCAGAATACGTAAATGATTCTCGTGAATCGTATTCATGTCAGGTGAACATTCTAAGTATACATTGGTTGTATGACTTAGACTTTGACAAAGATAGTAAGTAAGATATGAATTATCAAGAAAGCCATAAAGAACGGTAATAAGATTAATGAAAGTCTGAATGTGAGTCGGATAGAGAATATTAGAATGAAATGTAAGCGGTAAACACTTTAACCGACGTGAGGGTTCAGTGTACGCGAATATTAAATGGGCAGAACCTACACCCCGTGTATGGTTTGACCGTAAGGTAATGAAGACCAATGATTAAACCTGTTAACGGTGTAGAAATGAATTAAAGATAATAACGTATATCATTAAGAAGCTGAGTAATGATAATAACTTGGATGACGTTCCAAGTCTAATGGAACATATGTTGTAAGATAAGAATAAGGTAACGTAAAAGGTTTAACGCTCTGAATGCATAGAATTAATATTGAATGATCGTTTTGAGTATACAAAAGACTGTATGACTTAAACAATAAAGAATAAATCATGAGGTATGGCAGTTAGTTGCCAGAAAGCCATAAGGAATGAGAAATTGACTTAACGAACATTATAGTTTTAATGGTTCGGATAGGTTAAGATGAGTTTAGGTTTTGATACAATCATAACCTTTGATGGTTGACATATAGGAGCTGGGCTAAACAATTTCTTCAAAGAGCGGAGGTATATACGAATCTGGCAACTGATCTAAATCACTATGAAAGACAGTGTAGACGAGTTGGGAAACTAGTTTGTCGGTTGTTTGTGGTAAACAACTCAGAGTACCATATGGACTACTAGCAGAGACACGATGTGTGTTGAGTCCTAGATGAGTTATAAGAAGAAGATAAGAATGTAAATTGTGAGACCCCAGATTTTATCAATAAAGATTTAAATTTTGTCAAAATAATTTTTTAATATTATGGTGTGAATTTGAGATAATATTATAGTTGTGGGTAGTATTTATAAATTTTGCAAAGTATGCAAGTGGTTATATTATATTCGATTGGTCTGGGGAATATTTGGTTTAGCGGGGAATATTCGCACAACTACTCAATCATTGGTGGACCCCTAATGTAATTATTGTCGGATTGAGAAAACGACAAAAATATTTTATTGAAATAACGGCGGAAGTTTTACACCGTGGTTCTTGTTGAACTACTCGGTAGTAAAGTAATGCGATGTCTGGCGTGGGCTGCGTAGTAGCTTGCACCAGTATTGATTATTGATGTTTATGTGAGAAGTCACTCGGTTTGATTCCATTATTATTTATTAATAATATGAATTATTATAGCGATAATGACGTTTTGTTTTATTCAGTATTATTAACGTAATAAAATGCGAAACATCTTTTTATATAAAATAGAATACTTTATTAAAGTTATTCTATAAATAGAATATATTATATTTTATTATGCATAGTGTTGCATAGTGTTTTTTTGTAGTGTTTTGCATAGTATTGCATAGTGTTTTGCATAGTAAAATGTTTTTATATAAATAGAATATATTATATTTTATTTAAAAGATTTTTCTTTAAATATGGACCGTCGATTAAAGTAAATCAATCTGGACCGTTCATGGATTAGTTACTATGCATTCCATTTTCCTATAAATAGAAGCTCATTCCTTCATTATTTTCTTACGAATTCATTGAAACTCTAGAGAGAAATTATAGAGAGAAGCTATAGAGAAAAATTATAGAAAGAAGAAGAGTATTCTGCTACTTCACTACTTCTATATTCAGGTTCTTTTTACGGTAAGGGGTGTTATTCTTTCTTCTTGAAGAGAACTTACATTATTCCATTCATTATTATTCGTTGGAATAACTTTTGTAAAAGTGGCATACCCTATACATAACTTGTGTCATCGCCAGGCATACCCTATACTTGGTGAAATCCTTATGTTATTCCATTGCTTATTATTACATTGGAATAACTTTTGTACTGCTGATTTACCCTATACTTGGTGACATTCTTCTATTATTACATTTGGAACATCACATGCATGTGTTTTACACCGGACTGGTTCCGCTCTTTATTATTCTGTTGGAACATCCTGTCTGCATGTGTTTTACACCGGACTTCGGTTCCGCCTTTTTATCATTCTCATTGGAATATCCTATCTCGTGTGTTTTACACCGGATCTGGTTCCATCTTTATTATTCTGTTGGAACATCCCAGTCGGTGTGAATTTCACCGACTGGTTCCGTTATTATTATTACATTGGAATAACTCGCTCATGCATCTCACCGCATGCATGGTGATTTCTTTTGTTATTCCATTCTTTATTATACCCAGGTGGTTAAAACTTTGACTTCTATACTCCATGAAATTAGTAGAATATCCTTGATATTTGCGTTTCATCCAAAGATCTTTTCATGGAAAAATTCTTCCGATCATTCTTGAATTTTACTCTACTGAAACAAAGATCATGTTGACAATTTGGACGTTAATAATTCATGGATTAAATAATTCTTGAACTTGTTTTATTGAATTATTATGTCATTGTCATCATCCTCATGTTATATTATGTTATCTTTGGCTTACGTGCATAGATGAACTTAGTATGATTATGACCGAGGATCATTCGGTATAATCATGACTTGATATAAATGATGTGACAAAAGTCCTCGGTGGCTCATGTAATGCAATAATGGATAGTTTTTGGTATGATTATGACCGGGGGGTGATTCGGTATAGTCATGACCATTGATAATTTGATGAAAATCCTTGACCGTGGTACGGGGATGATTAGATGTGGTGGTTTATTTATTAAAAATTTGAGTCTCGGCGATAAAAATTGATGAAAACCTTTTAAAACCTAAATGATAGTAGACTTTATTCTCTACTTGACTACGATAATGGATTGCTTATTCACCTGCAGCTTAAACCGGTTTATCTATTGTATTTTATCGGTTTAACATTGTTGAAGGCTAATGATAATTTATTCGCATTATCTTAGTCATAATATTTCTTCTTGGGCTAGTTGAGCTCACCCTTTTCTTTCACCGTTTCTCTTGAAATGAGAACATAGCCGGGACGAGTCGGGGAACGAAGTAATGGTCCGGAGGATAGCATTAGTAGTCCTCACTATTCGTGAAAATAGTGTGATAATAGTTGTAATGAGGACTCCTTTTGAGTTTGTATAATATCTAGTAGACAATATTTGTATTCAATCTCACAGTTTATGTCGTATTGTACACGACAGTTATATTAGTAAGTTGTATTTGAATTTATGTACCATGTAAGTGGCGACCCAAGATGGGTGATGTATACTTAATTTTGGGGGCGTCACAGTTGGTATCAGAGCTTAGGGATATGATCCCTGGCTAAGATGTGAGAATAGTACTAGGAGGGGAGAGACGGGGAATACCTTCGCTAGTATGACCTACCTAAGTTTATTTAGTATTTAATTGGTCGGTCAGTGTATAGGGATAATATGTGACATGTTAATTAACCCTGGTTTTGTGGCGGTATTTGAAAATGGCATCCAAAAAATGTTGAGATAAGCATTGGAGCACGGAGACCGTTGATTCTCCACAGATCAATAATCGGGACAATGTGCAACGGATGGCGATAATCCTCCTGTAAACAACAACAACGATCAATTGATGAATGACGATGCGTTTAAAATGTTTTAGAATTCATGCAACATCGGTAAAGCGACTCTGTCCCAAAACGTAGGTGGAAACACGAAAAACTCTCGGGCGGTCACCGCTAAACAATTCAAGGAGTTGGGACCACCGGGAGTTTAAGGAGAGCCAAAACCACTTCAAGCGAAGCATGGATAAAGCAGACACCAAGATATTTGATGTCTTGGGATGCTCCGAGGAGCAAAAGGTTCCTTTTCCGCCTTTATGTTGCTTGGCGGAGGCGGATTCTTGGTGGGAATCGGTAAAAGCGTACTCAACCCATCTTGTCTTGAAGATATCTTGGGAGAAGTTCGAGAGTCGTTCAACGACAAATACTTTCACGAAAGTATTCGCCACATGAAGGAGGTGGAGTTTATCAAGTTGGAACAAAACAATATGACCGTAATTCGTATACGACGAGGCAAAATTTGCGGAGTTATCACGATTTGCGTCCCACTTGGTGGATAATGAAGAGAGAATGACGCGAATGTTTTTAAGAGGTTTGAAGCCAGAGATATGTCAACATCTTATTTCTCATAAACTGTGTTTTTATTCAGATGTTGTAAATAGGGCTCAGTTAGTGGAGCGCGATAACGAGTCAACGCAACTAAAAGAGAGCAGCCGGCAAAATTATAATACCAGCGAGAGTAGTCATCGAAGCGGTGACAACAAGCGTGGAGGAAATCAACAGGCCAGATATGGTAACCACTTCGGTGGTAATCGTACCAAAATAATAAGAATGGACATTTCAAGAAAAGAAGATTCAACAATGATGGAAAGACGTCAGCGCCAGCACCCGTTTCAAAGGAAGAAGAACGACCACCGGTCATATGCTTCAAATGCGGAGGAGAGGGACACATCAGTCCGGACTGCGCCATGCCGTCCAAAGCATGTTATAATTGTGGAAGAGAAGGTCACTTAGCTCGATTTTGTCGTTTACCGAAGACAAATTCAACTAGGATGGAGGCACCAAAGACTGTCCCAGACAAACCAAAGCCGGTAGTTTAAGAGAGAGCGTTTTTTTTCTCGTGACGAGGAACCTGAATAAAATTATCACGGGTAAGTTAATCGTAAGCTCTTGCGAAGTCTATACCGTGTTAGATACTAGTTCTACCCACTCTTTTATTTCACCTAGTTGCGTTCAACGTTTAAATTTGACTCCGGAGAAGTTAGACTTTGACTTATTGGTTGAAACTTCGATAGTAGGAGCCTTCGTTACCGCTACTATTTTTAAATCTTGTTTGATTCAAATAAACACTTTCACGTTACCTGTCGATCTTATCTTTTTGAAAATACTTGCCTTTGATGTGATTTTAGGAATCAATTGGTTAACTACTCATCATGCTTTTTCGTAAGGATGTTAGCTTTTATATTCATAACCAACTTTGTTATACTGAATTCAAAGTAACCAAACCCTAAAGTTAATCAACTTTGTTATATCAAGCCATAAGTAAAGAGCCCCGATCCTTTCATTGTTAACTTCCTTGTGTGGAATGCACCGAAGCCAGACTTTTTGTAGGCGACATCGTGAATGAAGATGGCAAGTTTATAGGTATCATTGTGAGATGCTATCTAGGTTAAGGATAGAAGTCACAGTTTGGTATTAATGTGACGTACTATCCAAGTCTTGGACGAGAAATGCTGATTTTGAATGATATTTCTATCATTAATAAATTTCTTGGCGTATTCTTGAAGACTTCCTAGCCTACCCTAGAACGTGAAATCGAATTTTGTATTGACCCCAGTACAAAAACCCATTTCTTAAACCCTCAAATATTTCTTCAACTAAAAGGATCTGCATTTACGTGGATTATGATGAAAGTCATAATAAAAGTATAGAACTAATAAAAATCATGGGTATATGAAGTATTAGTAAGTTTTATGATGAGTTATGTTGGTTAGTATGTGAAAACATGAAAGTTTCTTAGAAATCACAAAGAGTTGAAAATCAGATTTTAGTGAAAAACGTAACAAGAAATTCAATTGACCATATCTCCTATTATATTTTGAATTTTTGAATGTGGTCAAATCCTAGAGTTAGATCTATGAGTTACCTAACTAATCCAAGTGGAATTACTGGAAAAGGTGTTGTAGATTTTTGTGTGGACTGATTTTAGCAAAGGAGGTCAAAGCTGTAAATTTCGAAAATGCTACTGCCCAGAAACTTTAAGGGGCTGTTTCGGCCACTTAAATTGTGAGAAAAATTTTGGCCTTTTGGGACATGAAGGTATATGGTATAAAGTATCTCCTGTCCAAAAATGAGCTCATTCGACTTAAAATGAGCAAGTTATGACTATTTCAATATTTAGGTTTTTCCGATTTAAAAACGCTATAACCGAGTTCTATAACTCCGATGACCATGAAATTTAAACTAGAAGCTCATGTTAACATGTGTAAGGTCCTGCCAAGATTTGGGAATTTTGGAGTTAAACTTGAGGTAGCTAATTTCTTAAGGAATTAATTAGAAATTGATTTTTGAAAAATAGTAAATGAATTTTAAAATTCCGAAAAATATAATTTCATCATGGGACTATATTATGCTAAATCCCAGAAAAGAAATATTTTTGGGACTGATTTGGTATTTTTCATGAAAATAGTTTAGTTACTTAACATATGAGTTAAATATGTTATGTGAAGTAACAAAGTTGAAAATAGGATTTTATGGCTAGAGAATCCTATATAGTAGTATATGCATATTTTTTGAGGGATTTGATAATTGGTAATGATATCTTATGAGTATGGCATTTTTGAATGATTAAATGCATTATATGGTAAAAGCGTAAACAATTGAGATAAATTGTTTATAAATTTAAGAAGTGATTAAAATATTGGTATAATATTAATGATATTAGATTATTAGATTATTAAGTGATTGATAACATGGGGATATTCTTGAATCTGGATAAATTATATTATAAATGTTTAATATTTATCCATTATCTTATTTGATTGATTCTTTATATCATTATCCTCATGTTTATATTTTTTTAAAGTCATCTCGTGGCTGTAGAGCATAGATGGACTTGGTATGATTATGACCAGGGATTGTTCGGTATAATCATAACCGTAATTGAAAACACAATTATCTTTGGTCGTAGTGCATGGATAATTTGTGGTCGTGATACTAATGAATATCCTTAGCCTGTAGTGCAGGGATGATTCGACGATGTGGATTAATTATTGAGCTGAGTCTCAGCAATGAAATATTAATTCATGGATGTGTTCAAAGTCATCTGTGGCTTACGTGCATAGATGGACTTGGTATGATTATAACTAGGGATCATTCGGTATAATCATAACCGTAATTGAAAACACAATTATCTTTGGCCGTAGTACATGGATAATTTGTGGTCGTGATACTAATGAATATCCTTAGCCTATAGTGCAGGGATGATTCGACGATGTGGATTAATTATTGAGCTGAGTCTCAGCAATGAAATATTAATTCATGGATGTGTTCAAAGTCATCGTGGCTTACGTGCATAGATGGACTTGGTATGATTATGACCAGGATCATTCGGTATAATCATAATCAGTAATTAAAAACACAATTATCTTTAAGCCGTAGTGCATGGATAATTTGTGGTCGTGATACTTAATGAATACACAATTATCTTTGGTAGTAGTGCATGGATAATTTGTGGTCGTGATACTAATGAATATCCTTGGCACGTAGTGCGGGGATGATTCGATGATATGGATTAATTATTGAAATGAGTCTCTCAAGAATGAAATATTAATTCATTGATGTGGTAAAAAGTCATCTTTGGTAGTAGTGCATTGATAGACTTGGTATGATTATGACCACGGATTATTCGGTATAATCATGATAGTAATTGAAAACACGAATATCCTTAGCCAAGAAGTGCATGGATAATTCATGGTTGTGATACTATTAAGTCGAGTCTCAAAGATTATTGGTTTTACTGATTGTATATCTTTGGCTGTAGTAGTGCAAAGATGAATTGTTAATGAATATCTTTGGCGGATCATAAGATGAATTTAATATTTTTAACGATAAAGGTATTCAAGGTACCCTCACCTCTTTATCATACCAGTGCACGCACCCTAATTTTGAGGCGAAATTCCATAAGGAGGGAGATTGTGAGACCCCCCAGATTTTATTAATAAAGATTTAAATTTTGTCAAAATAATTTTTAATATTATGGTGTGAATTTGAGATAATATTATAGTTGGGGTAGTATTTATAAATTTTGCAAAGTATGCAAGTGGTTATATTATATTCGATTGGTGGGGGAATATTCGGTTTAGCGAGGAATATTCGCATAACTACTCTCATCATTGGTGGACCCATAATGTAATTATTGTCGGATTGATCGAAAACGACAAAATATTTTATTGAAATAACGGCGGAAGTTTTACCGTGGTTCTTGTTGAACTACTTTCGGTAGTAAAAATACGAATACTGGCGTGGTTGCATAAGAAAGCACCAGGTATTGATTATTGATGTTTATGTGAGAAGTCACTCGGTTTGATTCCATTATTGTCGATTAATAATATGAATTATTATAATGATAATGACGCTTTTGTTTTATTAAGTATTATTAACGTAATAAAACAGAAACATCTTTTATATAAAATAGAATACTTTATTAAAGTTATTCTATAAATAGAATATATTATATTTTATTATGCATAGTGTTGCATAGTGTTTTTGCATAGTGTTTTGCATAGTATTGCATAGTGTTTGCATAGTAAAATGTTTTTATATAAATAGAATATATTATATTTTATTTAAAAGATTTTTCTTTAAATATGGACCGTCAGATTAAAGTAAATCAATCTGGACCGTTCATGGATTAGTTACTATGCATTCCATTTTCCTATAAATAGAAGCTCATTCCTTCATTATTTTCTTACGAATTCATTGAAACTCTAGAGAGAGAAATTATAGAGAGAAGCTATAGAGAGAAAATTATAGAAAGAAGAAGAGTATTCTGCTACTTCACTACTTCTATATTCATTCTTTTACTAGTAAGGGTGTTATTCTTTCTTCTTCTTGAGAACTTCATTATTCCATTCATTATTATTCATTGAATAACTTTTGTAAAAAGTGGCATACCCTATACATAACTTTGATATCTGATACCCTATACTTGGTGAAATCCTTATGTTATTCCATTGCTTATTATTACATTGGAATAACTTTGTATACGCTGTGATTTTACCTATACTTGGTGACATTCTTCTATTATTCTGTTGGAACATCACATGCATGTGTTTTACACCGACTGGTTCCGCTTTTATTATTCTGTTGGAACATCACATGCATGTGTTTTACACCGACTGGTTCCGTCTTTATCATTCATTTGGAATATCCTATCTGTGTGTTTTACACCGATCCGGTTCCATCTTTATTATTACTGTTGGAACATCCTGCTTGTGTGAATTTCACCGACTTCGTTCCGTTATTATTATTCTGTTGGAATAACTCTGCTATCACAACTGCATGCATGGTGATTTCTTTTGTTATTCCATTCTTTATTATACCCAATTGGTTAAAACTTTGACTTCTATACTCCATGAAATTAGTAGAATATCCTTGATATTTGCGTTTCATCCAAAGATATCTTTTCATGGAAAAATTCTTCTGATCATTCTTGAATTTTACTCTACTAAAAACAATATCATGTTAACAATTTGGACGTTAATAATTCATGGATTAAATAATTCTTGAACTTGTTTTATTGAATTATTATGTCATTGTCATCATCCTCATGTTATATTATGTTATCTTTGGCTTACGTGCATAGATGAACTTAGTATGATTATGACCGAGGATCATTCGGTATAATAATCATGACTTGATATAAATGATGTGACAAAAGTCCTCGATGGCTTTTGTAATGCGAAAGAATGGATAGTTTTTGGTATGATTATGACCGGGGTGATTCGGTATAGTCGCACCATTGATAATTTGATGAAAATCCTTGGCCGTGTAGTACGGGGATGATTAGATGTGGTGGTTTATTTATTAAAATCGAGTCTCAAATGATAAAAATTGATGAAAACCTTTTAAAACCTAAATGATAGTAGACTTTATTCTCTACTTGACTCTTTTAATGGATTGCTTATTCCGCTGCAGTTAAACTGGTTGTCTATTGTATTTTATCAGTTTAACACTGTTGAAGGCTAATGATAATTTATTCTGCATTATCTTAGTCATAATATTTCTTACTGGGCTAGTTGAGCTCACCCTTTCTTTCACTTTGTTCTCTTAAGAAATGAGAACATAGCTGGGACGAGTCGGGGAACGAAGTAATGGTCCAGAGGATAGCATTAGTAGTCCTCACTATTCTGTGAAATAGTGTGATAATAGTTGTAATGAGGACTCCTTTTGAGTTTGTATAATATCTAGTAGACAATATTTGTATTCAATCTCACAGTTTATGTCGTATTGTACACGACAGTTATATTAGTAAGTTGTATTTGAATTTATGTACCATGTAAGTGGCGACCCAAGATGGGTGATGTATACTTAATTTTGGGGGCGTCACATAAATCATCAAAGATGATGATCTTATGAGTAAGACATCTCCATATGTCATAACACCGTAAAGCGGTAAAGAAAGTTGGTCTCGTAAACGTAGATTACAAAAATGCGAATCCTAAGAAGTAAAGTTAAGTAAACCTATGTGTAAAGTCAAGTATATGACTAATTGGTGTATGTGTTATTCCTTATGTGTTATATAGGGATTGTAATAAGTAGTTCAGCGTAAACTATAAGTTGTAGCTGTGCGTAAAGCTAGTTTCATAACTTCATTCATATTTTAAATGAATGTTAGTTTCTTAAACTTCTCAGATGTTGAACATGAGAAGTTTTACTGATGTTCAAATGTATGATATTTGTACAAGGTGGTAGAATGTATAAGGCCTTGTGCCACAACTTTAACACTTCGGTATTTCTATTAGATGAACTATTTTGTGATTGAACTGTTCAATATGAGAATGTTCTATTTATACATGAACTGTTATTGTTAGGTCTGTGCTAATGATTCTAGACAGACAGGATATGTATGGAAAAAGGTAGAGGAATGAAAGTATTTCAAAGTGAATGTGACTAATATTTTAAAATGGTAGGAATCAGAATTATTCCTATTATTCAAACTGCTTCATAACCTTTGTTCGGTTATTGAAGTCTTTAAAGAATGTTTAAATTCTTGAGGTTGTTTATTCAACTGCTATGACTTGCTGAGAAATTGAATGCTCACACTTGCTTTAAATAAAAACATTTTTAGCAAACGATGTTAGAAAGAACTTAAGGATCCCGTAAAGATTAAGCTGACTGGCATCCAAAAGAAGTGACATTCAGTATATGAATGTGAATGAAGATCAAGTCAAGACTTGTAATGTAGAATGATTTAATTAAACTATAGATTAGTTTAATGAACTTTTTTGTATCCTTGGTGGAGGATAAAAGTCACTCATGTAAGATGTAAAGAATAATGTAATTATCATTATTTGTAATGAACAAGGTTATAATGTATTAGAACCTGGGATTTGAGAATGTATATTGTTATATTGAGCTATATAATGATGTATGTTTGGAAGAGGATGGGACCGTGACGTACGGAATTCGGGTGTGAAAATAGATCGAATTTCAGGGCGTTACATTATGGTATGAGAGTTGATAGGTTATAAACCTTAGGTATGAATACCTAAGGCTATAATCGTAGAGAGAAGGATAATAAGATCGTTGAGTTAAATAATTAAGGAAGAAGATCACCACGTGATAATATTGAATCGTAGTAACAGATATTCTGTTAAACGATGGATGGTTTATATCTAATGTTATAATTGAATTGTACTACGAAGTAGTATGGGAAGTAGAAATCAAATTAAGTTGTAAATGATAGCATACGAATTAAAGAAAATTCATATTAAGTAAAGAGAAAGTTAGAAGTTGTAAGATTTTAATTGAGGACTCATGTGATAGCTGAGTTGTATGAACCTTTGTTATGGGCAGAGGTTTGTGCTTTGGTATAACAACTACTTATCTTATTACAGTGATAATCATTGGAATAATAAGTCGCGATATCAATATGTATATGACTAGAAGGTGAATCTTTTCTCATGTATATGTGTGATAGGTAGAGAATAATAAGATAGGTGCGAGTTCTTAAAACTCATACTTACGAAAAGTTTGTGACTCATAGTTATATGTTATGTTTCTAAGCCCTAAGTGTATGGATAGTCCTTGATTTATTCTTGGACTACATATTGTGAAGATAAGTTCTTAAACACATATGGTTGTGGAAAGTTCCTAAACACATAAAGTGTGGTGAGTTGATGGACTATACTAAGGTATAGGGATGTTTGGACTGAAAGCAAGTATTTTCAGTATACTTAGCATTGAAGGTGCTATAGAAGATTAAGTATTGTCGCAAGTAAGACAGTGAAGGAAGATGGATAAATAGGATATTCCAAGTCATCTAGTTATGCTAGATTTCGAAGTTTATTGAAATTGTGCTTATGTGTTCGCATTTTGAAAATGAAAGAATTGGTTCAACTTTTAGAACCAATGGATTTTAAAAAAAGAACTATTCTTTATATGTTTATGCTAATTATTTTGGCTAGATAGAAATTGATTTGAAATATCAAAATGAATTTTATATCATCAGTGCATTTGATGCAAGGATGGTAAAAGGATGGAGTTATTAATGAAATTGAACCTGGTGTTGGATGTGATCATTTGATCAACAACCCGCTATGGTATGATGTATAATGGTGAAGTCATAAACTGACGAAGTCCTCAACGTACAGTGAAAAGTATGGTATCATGACATCATAAAACGTTTTGATGTATTGTGAAAGAATTTAAAGAAGTAGTCGATGTCAATTGATTTGACTAGACGAATGTTTCAAGTTGATGTCAAATTTATTGGTATGGTCTAAGCTATTTTATTTGGCTAAGATAAATGGTATGTCATGTTATAAGAAAATTGAGCTTTCTTTGAAGAGTTATGCCGAACCAATGTTTTGGTGTGGAATCTAATGATTAAGTCTGAGGTGAACATACCCTAAAATCGGGTTATACGATGGGTTGATCGCCTACGTATGGAAGAGGTAGTTTGCTTTCCTGGTGATTGTAAACTGGCTGTGATAGAAGGGTTTACGGTGAAATGTTGTTAAACCTAGTAAGAGTTAATGGTCGATTTAATTCCTCAGCAAAAGTATGAAATGTTTTAAAGGAAACTTTATATTCCTATTTATTCCTTCTACTTCATGATTCTTGGTAAGTTATGAAGGTTAGAGAATGTTTGAAAGATAAGAACTTCTTTAAAGAGAAGTTGAGAAGAAGAGTAAGCTAAAATTTCGAGGACAAAATTTTGTGAAAAAGGTGTGAATGTGATGACCCGAGAGATTGAAAGTATAGTTAGACGTGAGGTGTAACTAATGACAATTATTTCAACATATGATCCTTAAAGAAAGGATGAATTAAGATTAAACCTTTGCTAAAGGTTGTAGGAATAAAGCACCCGGGTATGGGTGTGGTTTTAGAAATTTTGAGGATGAAATTTTTATAAGGGGGAAAGAATGTGACAACCCGAAAAATCGGATTGTCCAGAATTTAAGTTTAAAGAATTAGTTATTAATAAAAGGAATTTTTATTAATAATATTTTATGTTATGTGTTTATTAATCATTCTAGAACCTAGGAGGATTATAAAACGAGAGGATTCTGGCTACGAGCTAGACTGAACGAGTAATAATTTTCAAGAAGAAAATAAAATATTTTCGGGAACAAAAATATTTCTGAGGAAATAGACGAAATAGGCACAATTCACCCGACAAAACCCTGAGGGTTAGAGTTTGAATAACCTAAGCCTTTCCGAAAGATCGATATGTCGAAATGACATTCCGTCAAAATGACATTCCGTCGTAAAAAGTTAAGTAAGTTGATAAAAGTTTTTCTTGAAAAACGTGCAGAAATCGAATGAAATAAAAATGACGAAAAGTAATGTTATGTACTTTTCATTCATTTAGCTACGTTAGGGGAAAACGTGAAGAAAAATGCTTAACGTCAAAAAGTGTTTTTCAATTTTTCGGAGATCCGAAGAATGCGTAAAATTTAAAAAGTAGAGGAAAAACAAAATATCCAAAAATATTTGGATTCTGAGAATCGCAGTTTTTAAAATTGTCGGATAAATCCCGAAAGACGGAACCACGAAGCTTCTTGGAGAAGCTTCATGAATAGTAAGGAGGTGTGAATAGTAAGGAGGTATGAATAGTAACTTTGGGGCGAAATGACTATTTTACCCCTAGCCTAGGTTTTTTGTATAAGAGAAGCGTAAGCTCATTTGTTGGTTAATAAAAAATTAAACAACACTTGAGAGAAAGAGAGAGAGAGTTCGGATGAAGAGGAGAAGGAAGAGGAAAAGCTAGCCCGAGTGCAAACTTTGTCCAACGGAAGAAGATTAAAGAAGAAATGTAATCCAAAACCTAGTTTAATATATATTTTCTTTAAGTTTACTATGTTAAAAACATAGCTTAATGAGAATAGAGGTCAAAGATGTTAAGAATGATTTTCATATGGTTGAAATCATGAGAAAAAGAAGAAATAAGAATTAGAAGTTAAGTTTATAAATTTCTTAAGGAAGTATGAATTGCGTAATGAATTTGAACGATCCGAATAAATCATATGAACGATTCGGTGAAATCAGTAAGGAATGGTGTTTTATAACACCGAATTCCAAGAAAAAGTGAAATCAAAATCAAAATATCGATTAAAATGAAGAACTAACGAAGAACGCGAAGAACACGAAGAACGTTGTTGATGGACAAATTTAAAACCATCATAGTATAACTTGTTATTGATGGACAAGATTAAAACCATCGTGTATAAGTTAGTTTCTTATTGCTTTGTTAGGAATGTGCGTGAAAATCAAGTCAAGACTTGTAATATAGAACGGTTTAATTAAACTATAGATTAGTTTAATGAACTATTATGTATCCTTGGTGGCGGATAAAATTCACTCGTGTAAAATGTAAAGAATAATGTAATTATCATTATTTGTAATGAACAAGGTTATAAGGTATTAGAACCTGGGATTTGAGAATGTATGTTGTTATAGTTAGCTATATAATGATGAATGTTTGGAATAGGATCGAACCATGACGTACGGAATCTGGGTGTGAAAATAGACCAGATTTTGGGGCGTTACACTAGCGTTGCGACGCCAGTTTAGTATATAAAGCCCGCGCTGCGGCGCGACTCTTCAGTACCTCAAACAAGGTCTCAGCGCTGCGACGTAATACCACCTTCTATGTTCTGTGTTGCGACTCCACTCTTCAGTGTGTTAGGGTTCGTCTATGGTGTTGCGGCGCCAATATTAGTTCTTTGGGTCGCACTGCGGCGCCAACCCTGCCTCAGAGAAAATTTCCTAGTTTTTTTTCTTTTGTAAATTTTTCGGGCTCATAACTTATTCATTCTAAGTCTGAATTGGCTCGTTCAAAAGCCGTTAGCTTCACATATCACATGTTTTACGATTTCATTAGAAAATCTTATATTTTTTAATTCGTTTGCATGGAATTCACCGATTAAGTTCTTTATTACGAATTTATTAAATGTTCGTGAACGTTCATAGCTCGTTTCTTCGTTCTAAGTAGAAATTTAACCATTTTTGAGTTTGCAACTCTAAAATGCAAACTTAGACTATTCTCCATCGAAAACCAACGTTTCCAAGTTCAATGGTGACTTTTGACTTGAATTCCGAGAATTTAACGATTTCGACGATTATCGTTTAATCTCGTAAATTTCATCAGAACTTCGTTACTGAAGATTTTTACACCGTTCAAAATGGATTCATTCCATTATTCTATCATCCTAATCAAACATACTTCATTAAATCTTATACACAATTATTTTAAATTTATCCATCAACAACAAAATGACAGTTCTTCAATGTTCTTCATTAGTTCATAACTTTTATGGTTATGATTCACTTACAACATGATTTATTAAGGTTTAAGTTCATTAATAGCCATCCTTATACCTCCTTATGAAGCATGCTCCACCAATATCCACTTCTTTATCAAAACTATAATGAAGAGATGAAGATTATTGGTTAAATAATTCTTACCCTTGATGTTCAAGCTTCCTTTCTTCTTCTTGAGTTATCAAAGTCTAGCTCTTCTTACTTTTCTCTCAATGATTTTTAACCCAAAGATGTTGGTGGAAATTGAACAACCAAAAAATGACCAATAACTTCTCTTATTTATAGATTTTACAAGGTTAGGGCATAATAGTCCTTTAGCCCTTCCACCTCCTTACTTTCACCTCCTTACTATTCCTTGCTTGCTCCCCACAACTCTTATCTCTTGCTTGGCCACCACGTTGGCCAGCCATGACTCACCATGGAGGCCCCACATGGGTTGCCCCATCGGTTCGTTCCACGAGTTCGGTTCTTGGTTTGGGTTTACGTTTTAATTACTTTGGGCTTAACATTGGGCTTGCATTTCTTATCTTTGGTCCTTAACAAGTTTGCACTTGGGCTTGCCCAAATCCTTCACAAATCCTACAAGCCCATTATAATTAACTTAAGACTTTTAACATATAGTCTATATATTCTTATCGTATACTAATTCGTATAATCATTCATCACATATGTTATGTCATTCTTCGTATACTAATGCAATACTTCGTATCGTACTCGTATTCCTTGCTTCGTATAATACTTATTATACGATAATCATTTATTAAATCTTCACTTTCCTTAACATTCTCGAACTTAATACGCAGACGAAAAACTGCGTTTCTCATACCTGAATTATTATTACATAATCCATCCTTCCTTATTATTCTATCATTACGTATTTCTCGGAAGTTCAAAAATAATTCCCGAGCAGATATTGATGAATAGTGTTTGTTAGAAAATTTCTCGGAAAGCTTTTCTTTTTGTCTTGGAAATTCAAATACTTTAATTCCTTCATGTAGCCAAAATACTACGATAATATGACACTTTTTGGTTATAGAACAACCTTCATCTTGTTTTCTCATTAATAATAATATATAATATAATTTTATTCATTAATTAATCATATAAAATTATTTTACAAATAATCCAATTTTCTCGGTCGTTACACCAGATCTAAGTTAGTCAAACTATGTCAGAGGTCGTGTTCTTCAGTTTTTTGGGTTACCCAAAAAACAAAAATTGTGATCATCCTGCCTACTTTGACCATCCGCTATATTTGTAAGACCCCAACTTATTATAAATAAAACTAAATTTTCTATATTTATTATCTTGAAATAGTAAGGAGTTAATTTGATATAATACTTTGGTTATGGGTGAAATGTGCAAATTTTACAAAATAAGCAAGTGGTTATAAAATATTAATTTTTTTGTCGGGGAATATTCGTTTGGTCGTGGAATATTCTTGTTGTCGGGGAATATTCGTACGACGGCGCAGCCATTCGTGGGTCTCATAACAGAATAATTCTTGGATGAAGAAAACGACAAGTTTGAGTTTTTATAAATAACGACGTAGTTGTTACCGCTTAACAATCGTTGAATATACGGTGGTTTAAAATACGATGAATACACGTGGTTGCACAGTAGCACACACTATTGCACAGTATTTTTTAATTATTGATTCTTACGTAAGAAGGCACTACTCAATAATTGTTACAGTAATTACTTTTCAATATTTTATTTTATTGATTCAATAATTGATGCGTTGATATTTTATATTATTGTTGTTTCAATAATTATCACTACACAGTATTTTTCATTATCAGATCAATAATTCATATTATTTGAATAATATTATTAGATAGCATTATTGGCAATGTCTAGAAAGTTCTGTCTAAGGAGAGGTTTGGTCACCTAATTGCGCGCCAGTAAGGAGAAATCCTTATCGGAAAGCCCCCTCTTTCCTAAGAACGGCCTAGTTGTCATAATTGTGATTCTGTAATATTATTTGGGAATAATTAATTATTGATTTATATGATAAGGAAATATTTATTTGATGTGGATATAAATGATGGATTTATTTATTTTATATGGTTATTAATGAAAGGATTAATGCTGAGATGTTTTATCAGTATTTTGTCAGATTGGAGGTATTAAAAATCATCCGTTTGTGGATTTTAGATATTTTCTGTTTGGAATTTGGAAAAACTTTCTTCTGCAAAGTTGTAGAGAATTCAATTTCGTGTGGAATGGACAGAAAATTCGTATTTTTCTCATAAACGGGCTATTTTCTATGAATTGTTAAAGTTTCTGATTATTGTTTAAATGATAAAACATTTTGGAAAATTCTAGAATTGGTTAGTAAGAAATGTGCTCAATTGAATTTCAAATGTAGTGGGTGGCAATAGTAGCAGCTAAAGCCATCAGGTAGCAGGTCAAGTCTGCTTCGGCATGCTAACATTTTCCTATAAATAGAGGGCTAAGTTAGAATTGAAAATCACACCAAAAACAAAGTTTTCTCTCTTTCTCTCTCTATATTATCGAGCGTATTCTTGTGAGTATTTTGATACTTGAGTGTTGCTATACGGTGCAAGTTCCTTCAGCACTATATCCAGTATTTCAGTCAGAAGTACAGTTATTTTGAGGTAAGGGATGTTATTTTCTTCATATATGATATTATTTCTTTCAATATCATTATGCCGAAGTATTGATCTGAACTTTTAATCAAATTTGGAACTTTTTGTGTCGGGGTTACTATTCACGTATACGGCACTATTCACGTATACGACACTATTCACGAATACGGCACTATTCATCGAAAAATGAATTTTTCTTCTTTTTGTCCAAGATGTCTATTATGGTTACTATCTTTGATTGTATCCATGTTTTGATCATTATTTTTGAATTCTGCTTCACAATTGGTTATTATGAAGTATTATTGATCTTGGATAAACTGTTATATGAATCCCTAATAATTGTCCTTCTGTCTCACTGGATTCGTTTTCTTTAAAATATTTTTCATCATCCTCAGTCCTAAATGATGATATTACATCATTATCTTTGGCACCAGTAGTGCAAAGATGAATGATTACTTGATGAATATCTTTGGCCCGTAGTGCAAAAGATGAATGTGTTGAGATGAACACGACCAACCGGTGATATAAATGAATATCTTTGGCTGTAGTGCAAAGATGAATATTTGATTAAATATGTATATTGATTGTTATTCTGAGGATAAAATATTGATGATGAACTTTTAAATCTTAGAAGATAGTAGAACTCATTCTCCACTTGACTCTTCTAATGGATTGTTGTTTTTGCTGCAGAATATTGATCTAAAACTTGTTGTCTATTATATTCTATCAGATTTTTCCCTGTTGAGGACTAACGATAATATGTTGAATATTATCTTAGTCATAATAGTCTTTACTGGGCTAGTTGAGCTCACCATTTTCCTTTTTGTTCCATTTTTCTTCTCAGTAGGTGAGAACATAGCAGGATCGAGTTGGGGTATGGAGTGATGGTTCTAGAAAGATGTTTTAGCAGTCCTCACTATTTCTGTAAAATAGTGTATGAATAATTGTAATGAGGACTTATTTGAGTGTTGATATTGTTTAGAAGATAATATTTGTATTTAAACTCACAGTATGTGTTGTCGTATTTTGCACAATAATTGTATTATTGAAGTTATAGTTTGCTTTCTGTACCATGTATCTGGCGACTCAGAATGGGTGTTATATACCTATTTTGGGGGCATCATAGTTGGTATCAGAGCTTAGGGATATGGTCTCTGGCGGAGATCGGGGAATAGAACTAGGAGGGGAGAGATGAGTAAATCCTTCGCTAGTGTGTCCTACCTAAGCTTACTTGTTGGTCGGTCATAATATAGGGATATTATGTGATATGTTAATTTGTTTAATTAACCCCTGTTTTATGGCAGTTTTAAGAATGGCAGCTGAGAACGTTAACAATGGAGTTTGTGAGACTGTGGAACAACCTTTGATTACCAACCAAGAGAACGTACAACATGAAGGCAATATTCCTCCTGTAAACAACACTACCGAGCAAACGATGAATGATGCGATGTTTAGAAGCTTTTTACAGTTCATGCAAAATCAGACGAGGGAGACTCGTGTACAAAATACGGGTGGAAATGATAGCAACGCACGGCCTGTCACAGCCAAGCAGTTCAAGGAGTTGGGACCACCAGATTTCTGGGGAAAGCCCGATGTGATTAAGGCGGAAACATGGGTCAAGCAAATTACCGAGATATTCGATGTCTTGGGATCCACAGAGGAACAGAAGGTTCCATTCGCCACCTTTATGTTCCGTGGAAAGGCGATTCTCGGTGGGAATCAGAAGCGTACTCACCCAAACCGCACTCAACATGTCTTGGGAAAGATTTCAGAATCGTTCAATGACAAGTACTTTCCCGAAAGTATTCGTCTATACGAAGGAGGTAGAGTTTATTAGACCGAATGTAATAACATGACGGTGTCTCAATCTGAGGCAAAGTTCATGAGGTGACGCCCCAAAATTAGGTATACATCACCCATCTTGGGTCGCCACTTACATGGTACGTAATTTAAATACAACTTATTAACATAACTGCTGTGGTACAATACGACATAAACTCGTGAGTTTAAATACAAATATCGCTCTACTAGATATTATACAAACTCAAAAAAAGTCCTCATTATAATTATTATCACACTATTTCACGTAATAGTGAGGACTACTAATGCTATCTTCGTGACCATCACTGCTTCCCCCCGACTCGTCCCAAATTTATATTCTCATTTCAAAGAGAATAAAGGAAAGAAAGGGTGAGCTCAACTAGCCCAAGAAGAAATATTACGACTAAGATAATGCGTAATAAATTATCAATAGTCTTCAACAATGTTAAACCGATAAAATACAATAGACAACCAATTTAATCACAAATGAATATGCAATCCATTAAAAGAGTCAAGTAGAAATAAAGTCTACTATCTTTTAGGTTTTAAAAGGTTTTTCATCATCATATAGCCGAGACTCACTTTTAATAAATATTCCACATCATCGAATCACCCCCGCACTACTACCAAGGATATTCTTTTAAGATCACCACCACAATTATTCATGCACTACGCCAAGAATATTTGTGTATTCATTAATGGTCATGATCATGCCAACAACTCGCCCCATCAATGCACTACTACCATCGAGGATTTTTATCACATCATTTGTAACATTACTACCATGATTACAATCGAATAGTCTCTCGGTCATAATCATACCAAGTCCATCTATGCACTACAAAGCCACAAATGACTTTCAACATAATATAAATACATGAGGATGATGACAATGATATAAGAATTCAATAAAACAAGTTCAAGAATTATTTTATCCAGAATTATTAACGCCCAAATTATCAACATGATATCGCTTTTGTAGAGTAAAATTCAAGAATGATCGTAAGAATATTTCTATGAAAAGATATCGATGAAACGCAAATATCAAGGATATTCCATTAATTTCATGGAGTATAAAGTCAAAGTTTTAACCAACCGGGTATAATAAAGAATAGAATAACAAAAGAAATCACCACGCATGCGATAGATCGCACGCACAAAAAAGTATTCCAATGTATAATAAATAACTAACCAGTCCCAAGAAATTCACATGCATGTGATGTTCCAACAGTAATAATAAAGAAGATGGAACCAGTCCTGTAAAACACATGATGTGATGTTCCAATGTAATAATAATAAAGACGGAATAACCAGTCCTGTAAAACACATGCATGTGATGTTCCAATGTAATAATAAAAAGATTTAACCAGTCCCTAGTGTAAAACACACGCATGTGATGTTCCAACGGAATAATAATAAAGATTTTAACCAGTCCTGTAAAACACACGCATGTGATGTTCCAACAAAATAATAGAAGAATGTCACCAAGTATAAGGTAAACCACAGATACAAAAAAGTTATTCCAATGTAATAATAAGCAATGGAATAACAATGCCTTCTCTTCATGAATAAGAAAGAATAACACCCTTTACATTTGGTAGAAGATTGAATATCGCAAAGAAGTAAGAATAAAATACTCTTCTTCTTTCTCTCTTATTCTCTCTATACTTTCTCTCTCTATAGCTTGAATGAATTGCGTGAAAATAATGAAGCCCTCAGCCTCTATTTATAGAAGATTTCTAGCTTAAGACCGCCGTGTGAAAAAAAGGCAAGTGGCTCGATCGACGATCGGTTTGACGCTCACTAATGTGAAACGACAAGTGGTTCGACGTCTGGTAAAGGTAATGTGAAAACGAAGGTAAATACTATTGTGGGTAAATACTATTCACAAGGGTAATTACTATATTGACGAAGGTAATTACTATCGACGAAGGTAAATACTATTCACAAGGTAATTACTATCGGAAGGTAATTACTATCGATAAAGGTAAATACTATTCACAAGGGTAATTACTATCGACGGTAAGGTAATTACTATCGATTTAAGGTAAATACTATTCACAAGGGTAATTACTATCGACGAAGGTAATTACTATCGACGAAGGTAAATACTATTCACAAGGGTAATTACTATCGATTTAAGGTAATTACTATCGACGAAGGTAAATACTATTCACAAGGGTAATTACTATTGATTTAAGGTAATTACTATCGACGAAGGTAAATACTATTCATAAAATAATTACTTATCGACGAAGGTAATTACTATCGATTTAAGAGACTCTTAGATGATTTACATATGAGCCCCCCCAATAATCAAACAAACTACCACAAATCATTTTTTTTTTCATCAACACATTTTAATCTTTCAACAATTATTAATCATTTATAACTTGTCGCCTCAATTATTGATTTAATACTATAACATATTATACGATGATAATCGTGACAATAATTGAATCAATAATATAAGAGATATGATGCAAAGAATTATCAGAGTAATAATCGAGCATAAATGAGTGACTTCTCACGTAAGCATCAATAATCAATACCGCAGTACTACTACGCAACTACGCCAGACATCGCATTTTTTACCACCGGGTAGTTCAACAGCTTTTAATTCAGAACACCTCCGCCATATTATTTTTATAAAAATATTTTTGTCGCTTTCTCAATCCGACAATAATTTCGCTAGGGGTCCACCAATGATTGAGCCATCAGCATTAATATTCCCTAACAAAAAGAATATTCCCCACCAAACGTAATATTTTATAACAACTTGCATACTTTGCAAAATTTATAAATATTACCCACAACTATAACATTATATCAAATTTATTCCATAATATTCAAAAATAATATTTATAGAAAATTCATCTTTATTTATAAAAGATGGGGTCTTACAACCTCCTCTTCTTATGAAATTTCGCCTCGAAATTAGGGTACGACTGGTATGTCAAGAGGTAAGGATACCTTGATTTCATTTCGATTCTAACTCCCAAGTCATTTCCTCAACATCGTGGTTCCTCCACAAAACTTTCGACTTGAGGTATAACCTCGAGCGTAGAATATGTTCCTTCTTATCCAAAATTTGAACAGAACCTCTTCATACGCCAAATCTTCCGCTATTTCGTCCTGGCTCTAACTCAATAATATGGTTCGGGTCTTTCACATATTTACGTAATATAGATATGTGAAAAACGCTATGAACACGAGACATATTTCAAGCAGAAAGCGAGTCTATAGGCCACGCTTCCTACTCGATCGAGGATTAAAATGGACCGATGAATCGAGGATTAAGTTTTCCTCTCTTTCCAAATCTTGTAACTCCTTTCCATGGAGCAACTTTAACAACACACGATCTCCTATATCGAATTCCACGCCCTTTCGATGAAGATCAAAGATAACTTTTTTGTCGATTTTGTGAGGTTTTTATACGTCATTTGATCGTTTGAATCTTTTCCGTAGTCATACGCATCAACTCCGGCCCCAACAACGTTGCTTCACCCACCTCATCCCAAAGATACCGAGAACGACACTTTCTTCCATACAACGCTCGAATGGAGCCATGCCAATACTTGCTTGATAACTGTTGTTGTAGGAAAACTCCACCAATGGTAAGAACTTGTCCCAACTCCCTTGAAATCAAGGACACGTAGTCTTAATAGATCTTCAAGAGTTTGAATAGTCCTCTCCGATCGTCCGTCCGTCTCGAGAGGATGATATGCCGAAGCTAAATCGTAAGTCTGTGCCCATAGCTTTTTGCAAACTAACCCAAAATCGTGAAGTGAATCTTCGGGTCTCGATCGTAAACTATGGATACCGGCATACCATGCAGCCTTACAATCTCGCTTATGTACATACGAGCAAGCAAGACGCGTTCAAGTGTATAAGTTTCAGATTCGAGAAGAAATGAGCAGACTTGGTCAATCTATCAACAATGACCCAAATCGCATCAATGCCTTGAGAAACCTTTAGAAGACCCCAGAACGAAATCCATGGTAATGTGCTCCCACTTCCATTCTCGAATTTCAAGTGGTTGCAATGGACCTTTTGGTACTTGATGTCCGCTTTAACTCGCTGACAAGTTAGACACCTTGAGATAAACAAATACTATCTCTCTCTTCATATTGCTTCCACCAAAATGTACGACATTTAATATCATGATACATTTTGGTACTCCTGTGATGGATTGCAAATGGTGTGTCAGGCGCCCCATCATGATATTATACTTTAAATCGTGGTCGTTAGAACACAAAGTCCGGAGTCGACTCAAGTATTCCTTCTTCATCGATTCTTGCTTCCCAAGATAGCACCTTCTTGCACTTTTTTCCTCATACGCATCACCTCCTGTGTCCAGAGCTTGAGCAGCCTTTAACTTTATCGATTAAAGTTTGCTCTACTCAGATACTCGCTATCATCACACGCGTCCCCTCGAGTCTTTAACTCTATCTCCATCCTTTGCAAGTCACACAAAATGGGCTCTTTATACGACAATATCGCACTCGCATTTCTTGCATATGATTTTCTACTCAATGCGCCGCCTACCACGCTCGCTTTTTTTCCAGATGGTATCGATGGTACGATCATAATCTTTCAATGCTTCTAGCCAACGTCGTTGTCGCATGTCGAGTTCCTTTTGAGTGAAGAAATATTTGAGGCTTTTATGATCCGTAAAGATCTCCACTTTCTCCCCATACAAGTAATGCCTCCAAATTTTAAGTGCAGAAGATAATAAATGCTAACTCTAGATCATGAGTAGGATAATTCCTCTCATATTCTTTTTGAGTTGTCATGCGAGGCATAGCTATAACTTTTCCATGTCGCATGAGAACACATCCCAACCCTTTGCTCAAGCATCATCAGAGATGACAAATCCTCCGAGCCGATGGTATTGCTGTAACAAAATTGAAATAAGTCTCCTCTCGAGTTCTTGAAAACTCTTCTCACATTCTTCGCTTCCAACCGAACTTTGTATCTTTCCGAGTCACCGAAATCAATGGAATAGCGATTCGAGAAAATCCTTCCACGAATCTCCGATAATAACCAAATTTAAACCGAGAAAGCTACGATTTTGGTCATCGATTTAGGTTGTTCCCACTTTTAATAGCTTCAATCTTTGCTTGGTCAATGATATTCCATGACTTGATACCACGTGCCCAAGGAATGCTACTCTTCAAGCCGTAACTCGCATTTCTTCAACTTGCATAAAGCTTATATTCACGGCTTTTGGAGTGTCACCTCAAGTGTTGCTCATGATCTTCACTATTTGGAATAAATAAGGATGTCATCAATAAAGACGACCACAAAGTGATCTAAATATTCCTCAATACTTGGCTCATCATATCCATGAAGGCAAGAGAGCATTAGTCAATCCAAAGGACACGACTAGAATTCATAATGCCCGCATCGAAGTTCTCGAAAGCCGCGCCTTTTGAATGTCACCGCTTCTAATCTTCAATCGGTGATATCCTAAACGAAGATCAATCTTTGAAAAGAATTTGGCTCTTGAATCGGGTCAAACAGTCATCAATACGCGGCAATGGATACCTATTTTTGATGGTGACGTGATTCAACTCCCGATAATCAATACAAAGTCGCATACTCCCATCTTTCTTCTTCACGAATAGAACAGAGCACCCCAAGGAGAAGTACTAGGACTAATAAAGCCAATGTCTAACAATTCCTCGCAGCTGGGTCTTTAACTCCTCAAGTTCAATAGAGCTATTCGATATGGGCTTTGAAATAGGTTTTGTACCGGGTTCAAGGTCGATACAAAATTCAATTTCACGCCTGGGGGTAGGCCAGAAGTTCTTCTGGAATACGTCAGAAATTTATTAACAATAGAAATATCGCTTAAAACCGACGATTTTTATTTAAATCAGGATATGAGCTAAGAAAGCTTGACATCCGCTTTTCAATAAACGAATAGCTTTTATGGCTTGAGATGACCGTGATTGATTTTAATGGTTTGGTCGTTTGAATTCGCATAATAGGTTGATTAGGAATATGAAAGCTAACAACCTTACGAAAAACAATCAATTTTTGCATGATAAGTAGTTAACCAATCAATCCTTGTAATCACGCCAAATGCAAGTATTTTTAATGAAATAAGATCGACAGTAATGTGAGGGTACCGATTTGAACCAAACAAGACTTATAAACAAAGGGATGTAATGAAGGTTTCTCCCAACGGAGTTTCCACAGATAAGTCAAAGTCTAATTTCTCCTGAGTCAAATTTAATCGATGAGCGCAAGTAGAGAAATAAAAGAATGGGTAGAACCCAGATCAAATAAAGTATAGACTTCATTAGAGTTTATGATAAGCTTACCCGTGATGACCTCATTCGGATTCCTTGCTTTTGGAGGTCACAACAAACGCCTCCTCTTGCACTACCGGCTTTTGAATTTTCCTGACGGCCTTTGGTGCTCCCATCCTAGCTGAATTTGTCTTCTGAAAACGACAAAATCGAGCTAAGTGACCTTCTCTTCACAATTATAACATGCTTTGACTAAGATGACGCAGCTTGATCGATGTGTCCCTCTCCTCCGCATTTGAAGCATACGATAGTGGTCTTTCTCCTTCCTTAACAACGGGTGCCGGTGGCGACGCCTTTCCACCATCATTGAATCTCCTTTTCGAAATGTCCATTCTATTGTTGCCCCGATTACCACCGGGTGGTTACCATATCCGCCCGCTGATTCCTCCACGCTTGTTGTCACCGCTCGATGACTACTCTCGCCGGTATTATAATTTTGCTTACCGCTTCTTTTTTAGTCAGGTTGACTCATTATCGCTGCTCCACTAATCGAGCCCTATTTACAACATCCAATACAAACACGCTTTATGAGAAATAAGATGTCGACGATTCCCGCTTCAAACCTCTTAAAAACATTCGCGCCATTCTCTCTTTCATTATCCACCAAGTGGGACGAAACCGTGATAACTCCGCAAATTTTGCCTCGTATCATGACACACTGGCCATATTGTTTTGTTCCAACTTGATAAATTCCACCTCCTTCATGTGGCGTAATACTTTCAGAAAGTATTTGTCGCTGAATGTACTCTGAACTTCTCCCAAGATATCTTCAAGACAAAGAAGTCGAGTACGCTTTTACCGATTCCCACCAAGAATCCGCCTCTCCGCGCAAGAACATAAAGGCGTAGGAACCTTTTGCTCCTCGAGCATCCCAAGACATCAAATATCTTGGTAATCTTTATCCATGCTTCCGCCGTAAGTGGTTTTGGCTCTCCTTAAACTCCGTGGTCCCAGCCTCCTTGAATTGTTTAATGCGGACCACCGAGAGTTTTCCGTGTTTCCACCCCACGCTTTTGGACAGAGTCGCTCTCACTCATTGCTGCATAAATCGCATAAAGCCTCTAACATTTGATCATTCATCATTTGGTCAAGGTTGTTGTTGTTGCATGAGGATTGTCACCTTCCGATGCACATTATCCTCGATTATCGATATGTGGTGAATCAACGATCGCTCATACCCATCATCGCTATTCTCAACATTCTCGATGTCATTTTCAGACATCGCCACAAAACAAAAGGTTAATCGACATGTAACAAATTATCCCTATCTTCCGACCAACCAATAAAATAAAGACATAAACTTAGTAGGTCATACTAAATAAGGTATTCCCCGCCTCCCCTCCTAGTACTATTCTCACATCTTAGCCAGGATCATATCCCTAAGCTCGATACTAAACCGCGACGCCCCAAAATTAGGTATACATCACCCATCTTGGGTCGCCACTTACATGGTATGTAATTTAAATACAACTTATTAACATAACTGCTGTGGTACAATACGACATAAACCGTGAGTTTAAATACAAATATCGCTCTACTAGATATTATACAAACTCAAAAAAAGTCCTCATTACAATTATTATCACACTATTTCACGTAATAGTGAGGACTACTAATGCTATCTTCAGACCATCACTGCTTTCTCCGACTCGTCCCAAATATATTCTCATTTCAAAGAGAACAAAGGAAAGAAAGAAAGTGAGCTCAACTAGCCCAAGAAGAAATATTACGACTAAGATAATGCGTAATAAATTATCAATAGTCTTCAACAATGTTAAACCGATAAAATACAATAGACAACCAGTTTAATCACAAATGAATATGCAATCCATTAAAAGAGTCAAGTAGAAAATAAAGTCTACTATCTTTTAGGTTTTAAAAGGTTTTTCATCATCATTATAAATGAGACTCACTTTTAATAAATATTCCACATCATCGAATCACCCCGCACTACTACCCAGGATATTCTTTAAGATCACGACCACAATTATTCATGCACTACGCCAAGAATATTTGTGTATTCATTAATGGTCATGATCATGCCAACAATCGGCCCATCAATGCACTACTACCAATCGAGGATTTTTATCACATCATTTGTAACATTACTACCATGATTACACCGGTAGTCTCTCAATCATAATCATACCAAGTCCATCTACGCACTACAGCCACGTATTTACTTTCAACATAATATAAATATGAGGATGATGACAATGATATAAGAATTCAATAAAACAAGTTCAAGAATTATTTTATCCAGAATTATTAACGCCCAAATTATCAACATGATATCTTTTGTAGAGTAAAAATTCAAGAATGATCGTAAGAATATTTCCATGAAAAGATATCGATGAAACGCAAATATCAAGGATATTCCACTAATTTCATGGAGTATAAAGTCAAAGTTTTAACCAACCGGGTATAATAAAGAATGAATAACAAAAGAAATCACCATGCATGCGATAGATCGCATGCATAAAGTTATTCCAATATAATAATAAATAACTAACCAGTCCCAAAAAACACATGCATGTGATGTTCCAATGTAATAATAATAAAGATGGAACCAGTCCTGTAAAAACACATGCATGTGATGTTCCAATGTAATAATAATAAAGATTTTAACCAGTCCTAAAAACACACGCATGTGATGTTCCAATGTAATAATAATAAAGATTTTAACCAGTCCTGTAAAAAACACACGCATGTGATGTTCCAACGGAATAATAATAAAGATTTTAACCAGTCCTGTAAAACACACGCATGTGATGTTCCAACAAAATAATAGAAGAATGTCACCAAGTATAGGTAAACCACTTATACAAAAGTTATTCCAATGTAATAATAAGCAATGGAATAACAATGCTTCTTCATTAATAAGAAAGAATAACACCCTTACATTTGGTAGAAGATTGAATACGCAGCAGCAGAAGTAAGAACAAAATACTCTTCTTCTTTCTCTCTTATTCTCTCTATACTTTCTCTCTATATAGCTTGAATGAATTCGTGAAAAATAATGAAGCCCTAGCCCTCTATTTATAGAAGATTTCTAGCTTAGCACCGCCGTGTGAAAAGGCAAGTGGCTCGACGAATCGGTTCGACGCTCGAATGTGAAACGACAAGTGGTTCGACGTCTGTAAAGGTAATTACAATTAACGAAGGTTACTATCGACAAGGTAAATACTATTCACAAGGGTAATTACTATCGAAGGTTGTAATTACTATCGACGGTAAATACTATTCAAAGGGTAATTACTATCGACGAAGGTAATTACTATTCACAAAGGTAATTACTATTCACGAAGGTAATTACTATCGATTTAAGGGTTGCAATTAATTATATACTATTCACAAGGGTAATTACTATCGACGAAGGTAATTACTATCGACGAAGGTAAATACTATTCACAAGGGTAATTACTATCGACGAAGGTAATTACTATCGACGAAGGTAAATACTATTCACAAGGGTAATTACTATCGACGAAGGTAATTACTATCGACGAAGAGACTCTTAGATGATGACATACGAGCCCCCATAAAATAATCAAACTTACCACAAATCATTTTTTTTTTAATCAACACATATTTAATCTTTCAACAATTATTAATCATTTATAACTTGTCGCCTCAATTATTGATTTAATACTATAACATATTATATGTATGATACCGTGACAATAATCAATCAATAATATAAGAGATATGATGCAAAGAATTATCAGAAGTAATAATCGAGCATAAATGAAAGTGACTTCTCACGTAAGATCAATAATCAATACCGCAAGCTACTACGCAACTACGCCAGACATCGCATTTTTTACCACCGGGTAGTTCAACAGCTTTTAATTCGGAACACCTCCGCCGTTATTTTTATAAAATATTTTTGTCGCTTTCAATCCGATAATAATTCCGCTGGGTCCACCAAATGATTGAGCCATTATACGAATATTCCCTAACAAAAAGAATATTCCCCACCAAACTAATATTTTATAACAACTTGCATACTTTGCAAAAATTTATAAATATTACCCACAACTATAACATTATATCAAATTTATTCCATAATATTCAAAAATAATATTTATAGAAAAATTCATCTTTATTTATAAAAGATGGGGTCTAGAAACCCGAATGAGGTGATCACGTGTAAGCTAATCTTGAACTCTTGCAAAGTTTATACCTTACTAGATGCCGGTTCCACCCATTCTTTTATCTCTCTTGCTTGTGCTCAACGTTTAAACTTGACTCCGGAGAAATTGGACTTTAATTTATCTGTTGAAACTCCGTTGGGTGAAACCTTTGTTACATCTACAGTTTATAAATCTTGCTTGATCCAAGTTGGCACTATCACATTACCTGTTGATCTTATCTCTTTAACGATACTTGCTTTTGATGTGATTTTAGGAATTGATTGGTTAACCACTCATCATGCCAAAATTGATTGTTTTCGTAAGGTTGTTAGTTTTCATATTCCTAACCAACCTGTCATATGAATTAAAACAACTAAACCACTAAAATCACCATTTGCCATATCGCTTCATAAAGCTATTCATTTATTGAAAAACGGATGTCAAGCTTTCTTAGCCCATATTATGGACTTGAACAAAAACACGTCAGATTTGAATAATATTCCTGTTGTTAGTGAATTTCTTGACGTATTTCCTAAAGAACTTCCTGGTCTACCCCTGGAATGTGAAGTTGAATTCTTTATTGATCTTGAACCGCACAAAGCCCATTTCTAAAACCCCATATCGAATGGCTCCTATTGAACTTCAGGAGTTAAAAGTCCAACTACGTGAAATTGTTAGACATCGGTTTTATTAGTCCTAGTACATCTCCTCGGGGTGCTCTGCTTTATTTGTAAAGAAGAAAGACTTTAGTATGCGACTTTGTATTGACTACGAGAGAATTAAACCATGTCAAAGATCAAGAATAGGTATCCACCTCGTATTGATGACTGTTTGACCAATTGCAAGGAGCAAAATTCTTTTCAAAGATCGATCTTCGCTTCGGATATCATCACCAAGATTAAAACCGAGGATATTCTAAAGACCGCCTTCGTAACTCCTATGACAGCATTATGAATTCTTAGTCATGTCTTTTAGATTGACTAATGCTCCTGCTGCTTTCATGGATATGATGAACCGTGTATTCAAGGAATATTTGGATCAGTTGGTTGTTGTCTTTATAGATGGCATCCTCATCTATTCCAAAAGCCGTGAAGATCATGAGCACCATTTGAAGCTGGTACTTCAAAGACTTCGTGACAACAAGCTATATGCTAAGCTGAAGAAATGCGAGTTCTGGCTTAAGGAAGTAGCATTCCTTGGGCACATGGTGTCAAAACATGGAGTATCTCTTGACCCGGCAAAGATTGAAGCAATACAAAGTTGGGAGCAACCAAAGTCGGTGACCGAAGTGCGTAGCTTTTTGGGCTTAGCTGGTTATTATCGGAGATTCGTGGAAGGATTTTCTCGAATCGCTATTTCATTAACTCAGCTGACTCGGAAAGATAGAAAATTCGTATGGAGCGAGGAATGCGAGAAGAGTTTACAAGAGGTCAAGAGGAGACTCATTTCGGCACTTGTTCTAACAATACCATCTGGTTCGGATGGATTTGTTATCTACAGCGATGATTCAGGCAAAGGGTTAGGATGTGTTCTCATGCAATATGGGAAAGTCATAGCCTATGCCTCATGACAACTCAAAGAATATGAGAGGAATTATCCTACTCATGATCTGGAGTTGGCAGCAGTAGTTTTTGCGTTAAAAATTTGGAGACACTACCTGTATGGTGAGAAAGTGGAGATTTATACGGATCATAAAAGCCTCAAATATTTCTTCACCCAAAAAGAACTCAACATGCGGCAATGACATTGGCTTGAGCTGTTGAAAGATTACGATCACACTATTCAATATCATCTTGGAAATGCAAACGTAGTAGCTAACGCATTGAGTAGAAGATCGTATGCGGGTACGAGTGCAATATTGTTAACACAAAGACCCATTTTGTACAATTTACAAAGGATGGAGATTGAGTTAAAGACTCCAGGGAGCCATATGATGATGGCAAATATACGAGTAGAACCGACTTTAATCGATAAAGTTAAAGCTGCTCAAGCTACTTTAACAAATATACGTCGTATGAAGAAGAAAGTACAAGAAGGTGCTATTCCGGAAGTAAGAATCGATGAAGAAGGAATACTTCGAGTCAACTCTAGACTTTGCGTTTCTAACGATTTTGACTTGAAGTATAGAATCATGATGGAGGCACACAACACCCCGTTTGCAATCCATCCTGGGAGTACCAAAATGTATCATGATATTCGACATACATTTTGGTGGAACAATATGAAGAGAGAGATCGCGGAGTTTATCTCAAGGTGTTTAACTTGTCAATGAGTAAAGGCGGAGCATCAAGTGCCAAAAGGTCTATTGCAACCACTTGAGATTCCGGAATGGAAGTGGGAACACATTACCATGGATTTCGTTACAGGTCTTCCCAAAGTTTCTCAAGGTATATATGCGATTTGGGTTATTGTTGATAGATTAACCAAGTCTCATTTCTTACCGATACGAGAAACTTATTCCCTTGAACGTCTTGCTCGTATGTACGTGAATGAGATTATGCGATTGCATGGCATGCCAGTATCCATAGTTTCGGATCGTGACCCAAGATTCACTTAAAGATTTTGGGTTAGCCTACAGAAAGCTATGGGCACGGATTTACAATTCAGTTTAGCATACCATCCTCAAACGGACGGGCAATCAGAAAGGACTATTCAAACCCTTGAAGATCTATTAAGACTCTGTGTCCTAGATTTTAAAGGAAGTTGGGATAAGTACTTGCCACTAGTGGAATTCTCCTACAACAACAGTTATCAAGCAAGTATAGGCATGGTTCCATTCGAGGTGTTGTATGGACGAAAATGTCGTTCTCCAGTATGCTGGGACGAGGTGGGAGAAGCAACGTTGTTGGGACCAGAATTAGTACGCATGACTATAGAAAAGATCCAAATGATTCGACAACGTATTCAAACCTCACAGGATCGACAAAAGAGTTATGCTGATCTTCATCGAAAGAATGTGGAATTTAATATTGGAGATCATGTACTATTATGTATTGCTCCATGGAAGGGAGTTACAAGATTTGGGAAGAGAGGAAAGCTCAATCCACGATTTGTTGGTCCATTTGAGATTCTTGACCGAATAGGAAATGTGGCCTATAGACTCGCATTACCTCCAAGCATGTCTCGTGTTCATAATGTTTTTCATATATCAATGCTTCGTAAATATGTGGAAGACCCGAACCATATTATTGCGTTAGAACCAGACGAGATATCCGAAGATTTAACGTATGAGGAGGTACCTGTTAAGATCTTGGAATGAAAAGAGCATGTCCTACGTACCAAGGTTATACCACAAGTTAAGCTTTTGTGGAGAAACCATGCTATTGAAGAAATGACCTGGGAGTTGGAATCAGAAATGAAAGCGAGGTACCCTCATCCGCTTAAGTAACACCAGTGTATCGTCGTCAATTTCGAGGACGAAATTTCATATGGAGGGGAGGTTGTAAGACCCCAACTTATTATAAATAAAATTGAATTTTCTCTATTTATTATCTTGAAATAGTAAGGAGTTAATCTGATAAAATACTTTGGTTATGGGTGAAATGTGAGAATTTTACAAAATAAGAAAGTGGTTATAAAATATTAATTTTTCTGTCTGGGAATATTCTTTTGGTCATGGAATATTCTTGTTGTCAGGGAATATTCGTACGATGGCGCAGCCATTCATGGGTCTCATAACAAAATAATTCTCGGATGAAGAAAACGACAAGTTTGAGTTTTTATAAATAACGACGTAGTTATTACCGTTAACACTGTTGGAATACCCGGTGGTTAAAATACAAGATTACGCTGGTTGCGCATAAAGAAGACACCAGATTGATGCACAAGATTTTTGAATTATTGATTCTTACGTAAGAAGGCACTACTCAATAATTGTTACAGTAATTACTTTTCAATATTTTATTTTATTGATTCAATAATTGTCTTTGCGTTGATATTTTATATTATTGTTGTTTCAATAATTGTCAACGCACGATTTTTCATTATCGGATCAATAATTCATATTATTTGAATAATATTATTAGATAACATTATTGGCAATGTCTAGAAAGTTCTGTCTAAGGAGAGGTTTGGTCACCTAATTGCAGGCTAGTAAGGAGAAATCCTTATCGGAAAGCCCCCTCTTTCCTGGGAACGCCCTGGTTGTCATAATTGTGATTCTGTAATATTATTTAGGAATAATTAATTATTGATTTATATGATAAGGAAATATTTATTTGATGTGGATATAAATGATGGATTTATTTATTTTATATGGTTATTAATGAAAGAATTAATGCCGAGATGTTTTATCAATTTTTGTCGATTGAGGTATTAAAATTATCCGTTTGTGGATTTCTTTTGATATTTTACATTTGGAATTTGAAAACCTTTCTTCACGAAAGTTGTAGAAAATACGATTTCATGTGGAATGAACATAAAATTCGTATTTTTCTGATAAACGGGCTATTTTTTATGAATTATTAAAGTTTCTGATTATTGTTTAAATGATAAAACATTTTGGAAAATTCTAGAATTGGTTATTGAGAAATGTGCTCAATTGAATTTCAAATGTGGTGGGTGGCAATAGTAGCAGCTAAAGCCATCAGGTAGCAGGTCAAGTCTGCTTCGACGTGCTAACATTTTCCTATAAATAGAGGGCTAAGTTAGAATTGAAAATCACACCAGAAACAAAGTTTTCTCTCTTTCTCTCTCTATATTATCGAGCGTATTCTTGTGAGTATTTTGATACTTGTGTGTTGCTATACGGTGCAAGTTCCTTCAGCACTATATCCAGTATTCCAGTCAGAAGTACAGTTCTTTTGAGGTAAGGGATGTTATTTTCTTCATATATGATATTATTTCTTTCAATATCATTATGCCGAAGTATTGATATGAGCTTTTAATCAAATTTGGAACTTTTTGTGTCGGGGTTACGTATACGGCACTATTCAGCGAAAAATAAAATTTTCTTCTTTTTGTCCAATATGTCTATTATGGTTACTATCTTTGATTGTATCCATGTTTTGATCGTTATTTTTGAATTATGCTTCATAATTGGTTATTATGAAGTATTATTGATCTTGGATAAACTGTTATACGAACCCCTAATAATTGTCCTTCTGTCTCACTGGATTCGTTTTCTTTAAAATATTTTTCATCATCCTCAGTCCTAAATGATGATATTACTGAATATCTTTGGCCTTTAGTGCAAAGATGAATGATTAATTGATGAATATCTTTGGCCCGTAGTGCAAAGATGAACAGGTGTTGAGATGAACATGACCAACTGGTGATATAAATGAATATCTTTGATGCAGAAGTGCAAAGATGAATATTTGATTAAAGATGTATATTGATTGTTGTTACAGGGATAAAATATTGATGATGGACTTTTAAATCTTAGAAGATAGTAGAACTCATTCTCTACTTGACTCTTCTAATGGATTGTTATTTCCGTTGCAGAATATTGATCTAAAACTTGTTGTCTATTATATTCTATCAGATTTTTCCCTGTTGAGGACTAACGATAATTTGTTGTATATTATCTTAGTCATAATAGTCTTTACTGGGCTAGTTGAGCTCACCCTTTTCCTTTTTGTTCCATTTTTCTTCTTAGGAGGTAAAAACATAGCAAGATCGAGTCGGGGTATGGAGTGATGGTTCTAGAAAGATGTTTTAGCAGTCCTCACTATTTCTGTAAAATAATGTATGAATAATTGTAATGAGGACTTATTTGAGTGTTGATATTGTCTAGAAGACAATATTTGTATTTAAACTCACAGTATGTGTTGTCGTATTTTGCACGACAATTGTATTATTGAATTTGTAGTTTGCTTTCTGTACCATGTATTTGGCGACTCAGAATGGGTGTTGTATACCTATTTTGAGGGCGTCACAATATTCATCATGTTTGATGTTTCAATGACCTAAAGGCATGACTTTATAGTTCATATAACATACTATAACATGGATACAACAACAAAATTAAATCACATAACACAAGAGATATAAGACCCCAAATTTTATGAAAAAAGATTTAATTTTCTCGAAATGTTTTTTTTATATATTATGGTGTGGATTTGAGATAATGTTATAGTTGTGGGTAATATTTTTAAATTCTGAAAAGTAAGCAAGTGGTTATAAAATATTCGATTGGTCAGGGAATATTCTTTTTGCCGAGAAATATTTGTACAACGACACATTCATTGGTGGACTCCACAACGGAATTACTGTCGAAATGAGAAAACGATAAAAATATATTTTTATGAAAATAACGACGAAAGTTTTACCGTTAACTATTGAATCACCCGGTGATAAAAGTACAGTAATACCCGTAATTGCATAGTAGCACACGGTATTGATTATTAATGCTTACGTGAGAAGTCACTCAGTTTTGTTCAATTATTGTTACAGTAATTGTTGCATAGTATCTCACGTTATTTGATTCAATTATTGTCATAGTATCATCTACATAATATGTTATATTATTAAATCAATAATTGAGATGACAAGTTATTCATATTATTATTTGCATAATTAATAATATCTAGAAGTTCTGTCAAGGAGAGGTTTGGTCACCTAATTGCGCGCCAATAGGGAGAATCCTTATTGGAAAGCCCCTCTTTCCTGGGAACGACCTGGTTGTTAATATTGCTAGTTATAATAATAACGAATAAATGTTGTTAAAAATATTGAAGAGATTTTTATGAAGTATTTGTTATAAATTTTTCTTATTTTATGGACACCCATTTACCCATTTTTTTAAAATAATTCGTAGAAAATTTTTCAGTATAATAAGGGTGGGGCCAGATGTGGGGCTCGCATGTAAATTTTGGAAATTGAAATGGAAATTGGGGGGGGGGGTGATGATTACGGGCAAATGAGGGAATTATATATATATATATATATATATATATATATTAGTTTTGTTTTATTTGATTATAAATAGAATATATTATATTTTATTTAAAGTTTTTGTTTTATTAGAATATTTTATTTCACAGTAATGAATAGTAAAATCAAATTTTCAGAAAATTTTAGCCGAATGTCGCCCATGATTATTCTATACTGTGTAGTCCATGATTAAAATTTTCAAATAGTATCCTTTCAATTCTCTTATAAATAGGATGCTTATTTAGAATTGAAAATCACATCAGAATCAGAGAATTCTTCTTCTATAATATTGAGCATATTTCTTTCGAGTTTTATGAAGCTTTGAGTATAGAAAATAGTGAAAGTTTCTTCAAGAATATATCCGCTATACCAGTTTGAATACTCTTCTTTTTCAGGTAAGGGGTATTATTTATTTTATATTCTGAAGATATATTATTTTTTTGTATTCGTATGAATATTATTTTCGTTCAATATTCATAAAGAATATTATTTTTGTTCAATATTCGTAGGGATATTGTTTTCGTTTAATATTCGTAAGGAATATTATATTCGTTTAATATTCGTAAAGAATATTATTTTCGTTCAAAAGTTGTAAGGGATGTAATTTTTGTTCAATATTCGCTTGAAATAATATTTTCTTCCATACTCTGTAGTATGTAAGTAATATTATTTCGTTTTAGATTTCGAATTCTATACTCATTTTGTTAAATTTTTGGCTTCTATACTCCATGAAATTAGTAGAATATCCTTGATATTTGCGCTTCATCCAGTATCTTTTCATGGAAATATTATTCTGAGCATTAATTATAAGTTTTAAGCTTTTCATGTCGGAACACTATTCACGAATTACTATTCATGGGGTACTATTCACTTGGGTACTATTCACTTGGGGCACTATTCATGATAAAAATTAATTCATTTTCGGTCCAAATTATTTTTGGTACAATATTATTCTTGAATTTTACTCCACAAAGCAATTTCATGTTGACAATCTGAACGTTATTTAATTCTCGATAAATTAAATTGTTAAAGTCTTTAAAATTTATCCTTGATCTCGTTTGATTGAATTATTATATCATTGTCATCATCCTCATGCTTATATTGTTATGAAAGTCATTTTTGGCCTGTACTGCATAGATGGACTTGGTATAATTATGACCAGGGATTATTCGGTATAAACATGACCGTAATGTTACAAATGATGTGGTAAAAGTCCTCATGGGCCCGTGGTGCATTAATTGACAGTTTTTGGTATGATCATGACCATGGGTTCTCTTCGGCCAAGGGTGCAAAGATGAATTTTTTTATGGCATGATCATGACCGTTGATGAAAACACGATTATCCTTGGCCCATAGTGTATGGATAATTCGTGGTCGTGATACTAAAGAATATCCTTGGCCCGTAGTGCAGGGATGATTCGATGATGTGGATTATTTATTAAGCTGAGTCTCAGCGATAAAATTGATGATAAATTCTTTTAAATCATAGAAGATAGTAGATATCATGCTCTACTTGACTCTTCTAATGGATTGCTTGTTCCGCTACATTATACTTGATGTTTGTTATATTTTATCAGTTTAACATTGTTGAAGGCTAAGGATAATTTATTCTGCATTATCTTAGTCATTATATTTCTTACTGGGCTAGTTGAGCTCACTCTTTGCTTTCATTGTTCTCTTCAGGAAATGAGAATATAGTTGGGACTAGTCGGCGAACGGAGTGACGGTCTAGATGATAGCATTAGTAGTCCTCACTATTCTGTTAAATAGTGTGATAATAAATGTAATGAGGACTCCATTGAGTGTGGATATTATCTAGATGAAAATATTTGTTTTAAAACTCTCATATTATGTTTGTCGTATTTTACACGACAGTTGTATAATTAAGTTGTATTTAAATTTTGTACCATGTATTTGGCGACTCAAGATGGGTCATGTATACCTATTTTGGGGGCGTCATAGTTGGTATCAAAGCTTAGGGATATGATCCCTGGCTGAGATGTAATACTAGAACTAGGAGGGGAGAGACGGGTAATTCCTTCGCTAGTATGACCTACCTAAGTTTATTTGTTATTTAATTGGTCGTTCAGAGTATAGGGATAATATGTTGTATGTCAATTAACCCTTGTCTTGTGACAGTAAAATGGCATCTGAAAATGTTGAGGTTAGCAATGGAGCACATGAGACCGTTGAGTCACCGCTGATCAATAGCCAAGATAATGTGCATCAGGAAGACAATAATCCTCCTGCAAACAACAACACTGATCAAATGACAAACGATGGTACGTTTAGAAATTTTCTAGAATTCATGCAAAACAAAACGAGAGAGACTCTTGTTTATAATGCAGGTGGAAACAATGGCAACCCACGGTTGGTCACCACTAAGCAGTTCAAGGAGCTGGGACCACCAGAGTTCTTGGCAAAGCCAGAACCACTTAAGGCAGAGATGTGGATTAAGCAGATCACCAAGATATTTGATGTCTTGGAATGCTCATAGGAGCAAAAGGTTCCATTCTCCACCTTTATATTGTGACGCCCCCAAAATTAGGTATACATCACCCATCTTGGGTAGTCAGATACATGGTACAGAATTTAAATACAACTTACTAATATAAGCTGTAGGTATGCAATATCGACATAAACCGTGAGTTTGAATACAAATATTATCTACTAGATATTATACAAACTCAAAAGGAGTCCTCATTACAATTATTATCACACTATTTCACGTAAATAGTGAGGACTACTAATGCTATCCTCCGGACCATTACTCCGCTTCCCGACTCGTCGTCCCATTTATATTCTCATTTCACAAGAGAACAAAGTGAAAGAAAGGGTGAGCTCAACTAGCCCAGTAAGAAATATTATGACTAAGATAATGCAGAATAAATTATCATTAGCCTTCAACAGTGTTAAACTGATAAAATATAATAAACATCAAGTTTAACTGCAGCGGAACAAGCAATCCATTAAAAGAGTCAAGTAGAAAATAAAATCTACTATCTTTTATGATTTAAAAGGTTTTTCATCACTGTTATAGCTGAGACTCAGCTTTAATAAATAATCCACATCATCGAATCACCCCTGCACTATGGCCAAGGATATTCTTTAGTATCACGACCACAATTATTCATGCACTACGGGCCAAGAATAGTTGTGTATTCATTAATGGTCATGATCATGCCAACAACTGTCCATCAATGCACTACGGCCACTGAGGATTTTTACCACATCATTTGTAACATTACGGTCATGATTACACCGAATAGTCTCTGGTCATAATCATACCAAGTCCATCTATGCACTACAGGCCACAAATGACTTTAAAAAAATATAAACATGAGGATGATGACAATGATATAAGAATTCAATAAAACAAGTTCAAGAATTATTTTATCCAGGAATTATTAATGTCCAAATTGTCAATATGATACTATTTTGTAGAGTAAAATTCAAGAATGATCAGAAGAATATTTCCATGAAAAGATACTGGATGAAACGCAAATATCAAGGATATTCTACTAATTTCATGGAGTATAGAAGTCAAAGTTTTAACCAACTGGGTATAATAAAGAATGGAATAACAAAAGAAATCACCATGCATGCGGTATTGCGATGCATGAGTTATTCAACCAGAATAATAATAACGGAACCCGAGTCGTGAAATTCAAATTCACAAGCGGGATGTTCCAATGAATAATAAAGATGGAACCCGATCCGGTGTAAAAACACACAGATAGGATATTCCAACGTAGAATAATAAAGATTTTAACCAGTCCATTTGTAAACACACGAGCAGGATGTTCCAACGTAATAATAAAAAGACGGAACCAGTCCTGTAAAACACACAGATGTGATGTTCAAAAAAATAATAATAAAAAGCGGAACCCGTGTCCTGTGTAAAACACACAGACGGGATGTTCCAATGAGAATAATAGAAGAATGTCACCAAGTATAGGGTAAACCACGATACTGAGTTATTCCAATGAATAATAAGCAATGGAATAACAACAGTTCTCTTCATGAATAAGAAAGAATAACACCCCTTACTTTTGGTAGGAGATTGAATCTTTGCGATAGTGTAGTAACAAAATACTCTTCTTCTTTCTCTCTTATTCTCTCTATACTTTCTCTCTCTAAAGCTTGAATGAATTAAATGAAAAATAATGAAGCACTAGGCCTCTATTTATAGAAGATTTCTAGCTTAGCACCTACCATGTGAAAAGGCAAGTGGCTTGACGGTGGTGATGTGAAAAGAAAAGTGGTTCGACGCTTTGTAATGTGAAACAACAAGTGGTTCGGCGCTTTTATAATGTGAAAACGACAAGTGTTTTGGCGCTTTGTAATGTGAAACAAAGTGGTTTGACGTCTGGTAAAGGTAATTACTATTGTGACGAAGGTAATTACTATTCATTCAAGGGTAATTACTATTGACGAAGGTAATTACTATTGACGAAGGTAAATACTATTGACGAAGGTAATTACTATTCACAAAGGTAATTACTATTGATGAAGAGACTCTTAGATGATGACATATGGGCCCCCCATAAAATAATCAAACTTACCACAAACGTCTCATAACAGACTCTTTATATACATTAAGGATTGAATAAATATTACCACAAATCATTTTATTTTTAATCAACACATTTTAATCTTTCAACAATTATTAATCATTTATAACTTGTCGTCTCAATTAATAATATAACATATTATACAGATGATACTGTGACAATAATTGAATCAATAATATAAGAAATATGATGCGTGAATTCTCAGTAGTAATAATTGAAAGCGTAATGAGTGACTTCTCACGTAAGCATCAATAATCAATATCGTGTTGCTACTATACAACTACGCCAGACATCTTGTACTTTTTACTACCGGGGTAGTTCAGCAGCTTTAAACGGTAACACCTCCGTAGTTATTTTTATAAAATATTTTTGTCGTTTTCTCAATCCGATAATAATTACATTGTGGGGTCCACCAATGATTGAGTAGTTGTACAAATATTCCCTAACAAAAGAATATTCCCCACCAAACGAATATTTTATAACAACTTGCATACTTTGCAAAATTTATAAATATTACCCACAACTATAATATTATATCAAATTTATTCCATAATATTCAAAAATAATATTTATAGAAAAATCATCTTTATTTATAATAGCCGGGTCTTACAACCTCCCTTCTTATGAAATTTAAGCCCTCGAAATTAGAAGGTGCGATACACGGTATGTCGAAGAGGTGCGGATACCTTGATTTCATTTCGATTTTAACTCCCAAGTCATTTCCTCAACATCGTGGTTCCTCCACAAAACTTTGACTTGAGGTATAACCTTGGAGCGTAGAATATGTTCCTTCTTATCCAAAATTTGAACAGAACCTCTTCATACGTCCAAATCTTCCGCTATTTCGTCCGGCTCTAACTCAATAATATGGTTCGGGTCTTTCACATATTTACGTAACATGGATATGTGAAAAACGTTATGAACACGAGACATATTTGGCGGTAGAAAGCGAGTCTATAGGCCACGATTCCTACTCGATCGAGGATTAAAATCGACCGATGAATCGAGGATTAAGTTTTCCTCTCTTTCCAAATCTTGTAACTCCTTTCCATGGAGCAACTCTTAATAACACATGATCTCCTATATCGAATTCCACGTCCTTTCGATGAAGATCGGCATAACTCTTTTAATCGATTTTGTGAGGTTTTTATCGTTGTCGGATCGTTTGAATCTTTTTCGTAGTCATACGTATTACAACTCCGGTCCCAACAACGTTGCTTCACCCACCTCATCCCAAAGATATCGAGAAGAAGCGACACTTTCTTCCATACAACGCTTTGAATGGAGCCATGCCAATACTTGTTTGATAACCATTGTTGTGGGAAAACTCCACCAATGGTAAGAACTTGTCCCAACTCCCTTGAAATCAAGGACACACGAGTCTTAATAGATCTTCAAGAGTTTGAATAGTCCTCTCCATTGTCCGTCCGTCTCGAGGATGATATCTGAGCTAAATCGTAAGTCTGTGCCCATAGCTTTTGCAAACTAACCCAAAATCGTGAAGTGAATCTTGGGTCTCGATCGTAAAACTATGGATACCGGCATACCATGCGATCTTACAATCTCGTTTATGTACATACGAGCAAGACGTTCAAGTGTATAAGTTTCTCGTGTCGGTAAGAAATGAGCGGACTTGGTCAATCTATCAACAATGACCCAAATCACATCAATGCCTTGAGAAACCTTAGGAAGGCCGTGAACGAAATCCATGGTAATGTGCTCCCACTTCCATTCGGAATTTCAAGTGGTTGCTGATGGACCTTTTTTGTACTTGATGCTCCGCTTTAACTCGTTGACAAGTTAGACACCTTGAGATAAACAAATACGCTATCTCTCTCTTCATATTGCTCCACCAAAATGTATGACGAATATCATGATACATTTTGGTACTCCCGAGATGGATTGCAAATGGTGTGTTGTGCGCCTCCATCATGATATTATACTTTAAATCGTGGTCGTTAGGAACACAAAGTCCGGAGTTGACTCAAGTATTCCTTCTTCATTGATTCTTGCTTCCCAAGATAGCACCTTCTTGCACTTTCTTCCTCATACGCATCGGCTCCGTGTCCGTAGCTTGAGCGACTTTAACTTTATCGATTAAAGTCGGTTCTACTCGTATACTCGCTATCATCACATGCGTCCTCAGAGTCTTTAACTCTATCTCCATCCTTTGCAAGTCACACAAAATGGGCCTTTACGTTGACAATATCGCTTTTCGTTTTGCATATGATTTTCTACTCAATCGTCCGGCTACCACGTTCGCTTTTCCGAGGATGGTATTGGATGGTATGATCATAATCTTTCAATGAGCTTCTAGCCAACGTCGTTGTCGTCGCATATTGAGTTCCTTTTGAGTGAAGAAATATTTGAGGCTTTTATGATCCGTAAAGATCTCCACTTTCTCCCCATACAAGTAATGCCTCCAAATTTTAAGTGCAAAGATAACAATGTTTGCCAACTCTAGATCATGAGTAGGATAATTCCTCTCATATTCTTTGAGTTGTCATGAGGCATAAACTATAACTTTTCCATGTTGCATGAGAACACATCCCAACCCTTTGCTCAAGCATCAAGCATGAATGACAAATCCTCCGAGCGGATGGTATTGTTAGAGCAGTCTTTGAAATAAGTCTCCTCTTGAGTTCTTGAAAACTCCTCTCACATTCTTCGCTCCAACCGAACTTTGTATCTTTCCGAGTCAATGAAGTCGATGGAGTAGCGATTCGAGAAAATCCTTCCACGAATCTCCGATAATAACCAAATAAACCGAGAAAGCTACGTGCTTGGTCATCGATTTAGGTTGTTCCCGACTTTGAATAGCTTCAATCTTTCTTTGGGTCAATGAGATATTCCTCGACTTGATACCACGTGCCCAAGGAATGCTACTTCTTCAAGCGAACTCACATTTCTTCAACTTGGCATAAAGCTTATATTCACGAAGCTTTTGGAGTGTCGACCTCAAGTGTTGCTCATGATCTTCACGGCTTTTGAAATAAATAAGGATGTCATCAATAAAGACAACCACAAAGTGATCTAAATATTCCTTGAATACTCGGGTTCATCATATCCATGAAGCGGCGGGAAGCAATAGTCAATCCAAAGGACATGACTAGGAATTCATAATGCCCGTCATCGAGTTCGAAAAAGTCGTCTTTGGAATGTCAAGGGTTCTAATCTTCAATTGGTGATATCCGAAGCGAAGATCAATCTTTGAAAAGAATTTGGCTCCTTGCAACTGGTCAAACAGGTCATCAATACGTGGCAATGGATACCTATTTTTGATGGTGACATGATTCAACTCTCGATAATCAATACAAAGTCGCATACTCCCATCTTTCTTCTTCACGAATAGAACAGGAGCACCCCAAGGAGAAGTACTAGGACGAATAAAGCCAATGTCTAACAATTCTGCGGTTGGGTCTTTAACTCCGAACTTCAATAGAGCCATTCGATATGGGGCTTTGGAAATAGGTTTTGTCTGGGGTTCCGTGTCGATACAAAATTCAATTTCACGCTCTGGGGTAGACCGGGAAGTTCTTGAGAATACGTCGGAAATTTATTAACAATAGAAATATCGTTCAAAATCGACGTATTTTGTTTAAATCATGACATGAGCTAAGAAAGCTTGACATCCGCTTTTCAATAAACGAATTGCTTTATGGCTTGAGATGATGAGTGATTGATTTTAATGGTTTGGTCGTTTTGAATTACATATAATAGGTTGATTAGGAATATGAAAGCTAACAACCTTACGAAAATAATCAATTTTTGCATGATAAGTAGTTAACCAATCAATCCCTAGAATCACGTCCAAATGCAAGTATTTTTAATGAAATAAGATCGACGGGTAATGTGAGGGTACCGATTTGAACCAAACAAGACTTATAAACAAAGGATGTAATGAAGGTTTCTCCCAACGGAGTTTCCACAGATAAGTCAAAGTCTAATTTCTCCTGAGTCAAATTTAATCGATGAGCGCAAGTAGGAGAAATAAAAGAATGGGTAGAACCCAGTATCAAATAAAGTATAGACTTCGTTAGAGTTTATGATAAGCTTACCCGTGATGACTTCATTCGGGTTCCTTGCTTTCGGGAGGTCACAACAAACGCTCTCCTCAGCCTTTCTGGCTTTGACTTGTCTTGGGCGGCCTTTGGTGCCTCCATCCTAGTTTGAATTTGTCTTGATGAAACAACAAAATCGAGCTAAGTGACCTTCTCTTCCACAATTATAACATGCTTTGGATGGCATGGCGCAGCTTTGGATGATGTGTCCCTCTCTCGCATTTGAAGCATATGATTGGTGGTATTTCTCCTTCCTTAACAACGGGTCTTTGGTCTTGACATCTTTCCATCATTGTTGAATCTCCTTTTCTTGAAATGTCCATTCTTATTGTTTTGGCCTCGATTACCACCGGCGTGGTTACCATATCCGCCCGTTGATTCCCTCCACGCTTGTTGTCACCGCTTGATGACTACTCTCGCCGGTATTATAATTTTGCCACGCTTCTCTTTAGTCATACGTTGACTCATTATCGCGCTCCACTAATCGAGCCCTATTTACAACATCTCGAATACAAACACGCTTTATGAAATAAGATGTTGACGTATCTCCCGCTTCAAACCTCTTAAAAACATTAACGCGCCATTCTCTCTTTCATTATCCACCAGTGGGACGAAACCGTGATAACTCCGCAAATTTTGCCTCGTATTGCGACACGGTCATATTGTTTTATTCCAACTTAATAAACTCCACCTCCTTCATGTGGCGAATACTTTCGGGAAAGTATTTGTCGTTGAATGCCTCCCGAACTTCTCCCAAGATATCTTGAAGACAAAGAGTTGAGTACGTTTCTGCCGATTCCCACCGATGTCGCCTCTCCAAGCAACATAAAGGCTGCGAAAGGGAACCTTTTGCTCCTCGGAGCATCCCAAGACATCAAATATCTTGGTAATCTGCTTTATCCATGCTTCCGCCGTAAGTGGTTTTGCTCTCCCTTAAACTCCGGTGGTTCCAGCTCCTTGAATTGTTTAGCGATGACCGCCTGAGAGTTTTCCGTGTTTTCGACCCTCGTTTTGGGCGAGTCGCTCTCGCGCCTTATTGCATAAATTGCGTAAAGCCTCTGAACATTTGATCATTCATCATTTGGTCAGTGTTGTTGTTTGCATGAGGATTGTCGCCTTCCTGATGCACATTATCCTGATTATTGATATGTGGTGAATCAACGATCGCCTGCGCTCCATTGCTATTCTCAACATTCTCGGATGTCATTTTCGAGATCTCGCCACAAAACAAAAGGTTAATTGACATGTAACAAATTATCTCTATATTCTGACCGACCAATAAAATAGCACATAAACTTGGGTAGGTCATACTAGCGAAGGTATTCCCCGTCTCTCCCCTCCTAGTACTATTCTCACATCTTAGCCAGGGATCATATCCCTAAGCTCTGATACCAACTGTGACGCCCCCAAAATTAGGTATACATCACCCATCTTGGGTAGTTAGATATATGGTACAGAATTTAAATACAACTTACTAATATAACTGTCGTGTACAATACAACATAAACTGTGAGTTTGAATACAAATATTATCTACTAGATATTATACAAACTCAAAAGGAGTCCTCATTACAATTATTATCACACTATTTCACAGAATAGTGAGGACTACTAATGCTATCCTCTGGACCATTACTCCGCTTTCCCAACTCGTCCGGCTATATTCTCATTTCACGAAGAGAACAAAGAAAGAAAGGGTGAGCTCAACTAGCCCGAAGAAATATTATGACTAAGATAATGCGAATAAATTATCATTAGCCTTCAACAATGTTAAACCGATAAAATATAATAAACATCAAGTTTAATCAAGCGATGAACAAGAAATCCATTAAAAGAGTCAAGTAGAAAATAAAATCTACTATCTTTTATGATTTAAAGGTTTTTCATCATTTGTTATAGTTTGAGACTCGACTTTAATAAATAATCCACATCATCGAATCACCCCTGCACACTATGGCCAAGGATATTCTTTAGTATCACGACCACAATTATTCATGCATTTACGGGCGAGAATAGTTGTGTATTCATTAATAGTCATGATCATGCCAACAATCATCCATCAATGCACTACTGACCATCGAGGATTTTTACCACATCATTTGTAACATTACGGTCGACATTACACCGAATAGTCTCGTCAGTCATAATCATACCAAGTCCATCTATGCACTTCAGAATGCCAAAATGACTTTAAAAAAATATAAACATGAGGATGATGACAATGATATAAGAATTCAATAAAACAAGTTCAAGAATTATTTTATCCAGGAATTATTAATGTCCAAATTGTCAATATGATACTGTTTTGTAGAGTAAAATTCAAGAATGATCAGAAGAATATTTCCATGAAAAGATACTGGATGAAACGCAAATATCAAGGATATTCTACTAATTTCATGGAGTATAGAAGTCAAAGTTTTAACCAACTGGGTATAATAAAGAATGGAATAACAAAAGAAATCACCATGCATGCGATGATTAAGATGTACGAGTTATTCCAACATAATAATAATAACGGAACCAGGTCAGGTGAAATTCACACCGACAGGATGTTCCAACAGAATAATAAAGATGGAACCAGATCCGGTGTAAAACACACAGATAGGATATTCCAACAGAATAATAAAGACGGAACCAGTCCGTTTGTAAAAACACAGATGTGGATGTTCCAACGAGAATAATAAAAAAGATTTTAACCAGTCCTAAAACACACGACAGGATGTTCCAACAAAATAATAATAAAAGGCGGAACCAGTCCCTGTAAAACACACGCAGCAGGGATGTACCAACAGAATAATAGAAGAATGTCACCAAGTATAGGGTAAACCACGTATACAGGTTATTCCAACAGAATAATAAGCAATGGAATAACAACAGTTTTCTTCATGAATAAGAAAGAATAACACCCCTTACATTTGGTAGGAGATTGAATACTGCAGCAGTGTAGTAACAAAATACTCTTCTTCTTTCTCTCTTATTCTCTCTATACTTTCTCTCTAAAGCTTGAATGAATTCATGAAAAATAATGAAGCACTAGGCCTCTATTTATAGAAGATTTCTAGCTTAGCACCTACCATGTGAAAAGCAAGCGGCTTGCAGGCGAGTGATGTGAAAAGAAAAGTGGTTCGGCCTTTTGTAATGTGAAACGACAAGTGGTTCGGCCTTTTGTAATGTGAAACGACAAGTGGTTTCGACCTTTTGTAATGTGAAACGGCAAGTGGTTTGGCGTTTGGTAAAGGTAATTACTATTGACGAAGGTAATTACTATTCACAAGGGTAATTACTTATTTGACGAAGGTAATTACTATTGCGAAGGTAAATACTATTACGAAGGTAATTACTATTCACAAAGGTAATTACTATTGACGAAGAGACTCTTAGATGATGACATATGGACCCCCCATAAAATAATCAAACTTACCACAAACGTCTCATAATGGACTCTTTATATACATTAAGGATTGAATAAATATTACCACAAATCATTTTATTTTTAATCAACACATTTTAATCTTTCAACAATTATTAATCATTTATAACTTGTAAATCTCAATTAATAATATAACATATTATCACGTATGATCTTGTGACAATAATTGAATCAATAATATAAGAAATATGATCGTGAAGAATTCTTGTAGTGATAATTGAGCATAGTGAGTGACTTCTCACGTAAGCATCAATAATCAATACTGAGTGTGCTACTATACAACTGACTGACATCGTATTCTTTACTTTTACTACCGGTAGTTCAACGGTTTTAACGGTAACACCTCCGTAGTTATTTTTATAAAATATTTATGTCGTTTTCTCGATCAAATGATAATTACATTGTGGGGTCCACCAATGATTGAGCCGTTGTACGAATATTCCCTAACAAAAGAATATTTCCCGACCAAACGAATATTTTATAACAACTTGCATACTTTGCAAAATTTATAAATATTACCCACAACTATAACATTATATCAAATTTATTCCATAATATTCAAAAATAATATTTATAGAAAAATCATCTTTATTTATAATAGCTGGGGTCTTACATATATTGCGTGAAGAAGCAGATCATTGGTGGGAATCTATAAAATATACCCAGCCTAACGCACTCAAGATGTCTTCGGAGAAGTTCCAAGATTTGTTCAATGACAAGTACTTTCCTGAAAGTATTCGTCATATGAAGGAGGTGGAATTCATCAAGTTGGAGCAAAATAATATGACTGTATCACAGTACGAGGCTAAGTTTGTAGAGTTATCCCGGTTTGCATCCCATTTGGTAGATAATGAGGAGCGAATGACGCAAATGTTTCTACGAGGTTTGAAACCCGAAATACGTCAATACCTCATTTCTCACAAACTTTGTTTATATTCAGATGTTGTGAATAAGGCTCAGTTAGTGGAGCGCGATAATGAGTCAGCACAACAAAAGGCAACGACCAACAACACGATAATAATCATACCGGTGGCAACGGCCATCAGAACAATGATAACCACCGTGGGGGAAATTATCATGCCAAGAATGGTAACCAATTCGGTGCTAATCATGGCCAAGATAATAGAAGTGGAAATTTCAAGAAGAGAAGGTTTAATAATGATGGAAAAAAAGCAGCACCAGCACCCGTCTCCAAGGAAGAAGAATGACCACCGGTCGTATGTTTTAAATGCGGATAGGAGGGACACATCCGTCCAAACTGTACGCAACAACCCAAAGCGTGTTTTAATTGTGGAAGAGAAGGTCACCTAGCTTGTTTTTGTCATGTAGTGAAGTCAAGTCCTGTTGTGATAGTGACGCCAACGGATGTCCCATACAAGTTAAAGCCGATAGTTTAAGTGAGAGCGTTTGTCGAGGAACCAAAATGAAGTTATCACGGGTAAGTTAATCATAAACTCTTGCGAAGTCTATACCTTATTCGATACCGGTTCTACCCACTATTTTATTTCACCTAGTTGTGTTACACGTTTGAACTTAGCTCTTGAGAAATTAAACTTTGACTTATTTGTTGAAACTCCGTTAGGAGAAACCTTCGTTACTTCCACTATTTATAAATCTTGTTTGATTCAAATCGATACCCTCACATTACTTGTCGATCTTATCTCCTTGAAAATACTTGCCTTTGATGTGATTTTAGGATTCGACTGGTTAACTATTCATCATGCTAAAATTGATTATTTTCGTAAGGTGGTTATCTTTCATATTCCTAACCAAGCTGTTATGTGAATTTATGCAACCAAACCACTAAAGTCAATCACTGTCATATCAAGCCATAAGTAAATAGCCCCGAGCCTTTCACTGGTGACTTCTTTGTGTGGAATGCACCGAAGCCAGACTTTTCGTAGGGGACGCCGTGAATAACGGTGGCAAGATGATAGTTATCAATGTGACGTGTTATCCAAGTCTTGGATGAGAGTCACAGTTTTGAATGATATTTATATCGTTAATAAATTTCCTGACGTATTCATGAAGACTTCTTGGCCTACCCCAGAGTGTGAAATCGAATTTTTTATTGACTCCAGTACAAAACCCATTTCTAAAACCCTCAAATATTTCTTCACCTAAAACAAATGTATTATGCGCTGAAGACGTTGGCTCGAACTGTTGAAGATTATGACCATACCATTCAATATCATTGTAAAAGAGTGAACGTTATAGCTGACGTGTTGGGTAGAAGATCGTATGTAGTTATTAGTGCGACGTTGTTAACACAAAAACCCATTTCGTATGACTTACTCTAGAGACCCACGTGACGATGTTAAATATACGAGTAGAATCGACTTTAATATATCAATAAATTTAAAGCTGCTCAAGCTACAGTCTCAGAGCTGATAATGTGAAGAATAATGTAAAAACCCAAATTTTACGAATAAAGATTTAAATTTCTCGATTTTTTTTGAATATTATGTTGTGGATTTAATATAATGTTATAGTTGTGGGTAATATTTATAAATTTTGCAAAGTATGCAAGTTGTTATATTATATTCGATTGGTGGGAATATATTTCTTTGTGTCGGGAATATTAAATGCGATAGCACAATCATTAGTGGACCCCACAACGAAATTATTATCCGGATTGAGAAAATGTCAAAAATATTTTTGAAAATAACGGTGGAAGTTTTACCGTTAATCTTTGTTGAATTACTCGGTAGTAAAAAGTACGATGTACGTGTGGTTGCATAGTAAGACAAGTATTATTGATTATTGATGCTTACGTGAGAAGTCACTTTCAATTTTGTTCAATTATTACTACGATGGTTGTTGCATAGTATCTCACGTTATTTGATTCAATTATTGTTTATTGTTATATATATATATATATATATATATATATATTATATAAGTTTTGTTTTATTAGTATTATTAATGTAATAAAAGTAAAAGTTTTTTATATAAAATGTAATACTTTTATAAAGTTATTACATAAATAGAATATATTATATTTTATTATACATAGTGCTGCATAGTGTTTTGCATAGTAAAATCTTTTTATATAAAAGCAGAATACTTTTATAAAGTTATTCGTTTTATTAGATTATAAATAGAATATATTATATTTTATTTAAAAGATTTTGCTTTAAATCTGAATAGTCAGATTAAAAATAAATCAATCTGGACCGTTCATGAATTAGTTACTATACGATCCATTTCTTCTATAAATAGAAGCTCATTCCTTCATTATTTCTTACGAATTCACTGAAACTCTAGTGAGAGAAAATGTAGAGAGAATTCTTCTTCTATAATCTTGAGAGTATTTCTTTAGAGTTTAAGAAAGCTTTGAGCTTAGTACAAGTTTTTTTCAAGTATATCTCTGCCCTACCTGTTGGAGTACTCTTCTTTATAAGGTAAGGGATATTATTTGTTGTACTCGTAAGGGGTATTATTTTTTTCGTATTCATGAAGAGAACTTCATTATTCCATTATTTATTATTATGTTGGAATAACTTTTGTATATGCTGCTGATACCCTATAATTGGTGAAATTCTTACATTATTCCATTCTTTATTATTACATTGGAATATCTTGTGCATGCATTTACGCCGGACCTAGTTAAAATCTTTATTATTTTGTTGGAATATCACATGCATGCGTTTCTGGGACTTTGATTCAGTTATTTATTATTACATTTGAATAACCTTAATACATGTCAAATCTGCGTATGCATGGTGATTTTGTTGTTATTCCATTCTTTATTATTACATTGGAACATCCCATCGGTGCGAATTTTGCATGACTTCGGTTCCGTTATTTATTATTCTGTTGGAATAACTTTTATCTACATCTGAGTACCGCATGCATGGTGATTTCGTTGTCATTCCATTCTTTATTATTATGTTGGAATATCACGCCGGTGCGTATTACGCTTTGACTTTGGTTCCGTTATTTATTATTCTATTGGAATAACTTTTAATACATCTGAAATCTCGCATGCATGGTGATTTCTTTTGTTATTCCATTCTTTATAATACTCAGTTGATTAAAGTTTTGACTTCTATACTCTATGAAATTAGTGGAATATCCTTGATATTTGCGCTTCATCCAGTATCTTTTCATGAAAATATTCTTCTGAGCATTCTTAAATTTTACTCTACGAAGAAGTATCATGTTGACAATTTAGACGTTATTAGTTCCTGAATAATTTAATTCTTGAACTTGTTTTATTGAATTCTTATATCATTGTCATCATCCTCATGTTTATATTTTTTTGAAAGTCATCACAACGTAGTGCATAGATGGACTTGGTATGATTATAACCAAGGATTATTCGGTATAATCATGACCGTAATGTTACAAATGATGTGGAAAAAGTCCTCATTGGCCCGTAGTGCATTGATGGACAGTTTTTGTATGATTATGGCTATGGATTCTCTTCGACCAAGGGAGCAAAGATGAATTGTTTTATGGCATGATCAGGACCGTTGATGAAAACACTATTATCTTTGGCCCGTAGTGCATGGATAATTTGTGGTTGTGATACTAAATAATATCCTTGGCCTGTAGTGCAGGGATGATTTAATGATGTGGATTATTTATTAAGCTCAGTCTCAGCGATAAAAGTGATGAAAAACTTTTTAAATCATAAAAGATAGTATATTTTATTCTCCACTTGACTCTTTTAATGGATTGCTTGTTCCGCTGCAGTTAAACTTGATGTCTATTGTATTTTATCAGTTTAACATTGTTGAAGACTAATGATAATTTATTCTGCATTATCTTAGTCATAATATTTCTTACTGGGCTAGTTGAGCTCTCCATTTCCTTCACTGTTCTCTTCAGGAAATGAGAATATAGTTAGGACGAGTCGGGGTACGGATTGATAATTCAGATGATAGCATTAGTAGTCCTCAAAATTCTATTAAATAGTGTGACAATAAATGTAATGAGGACTCCTTTGAGTGTGGATATTGTCTAGATGACAATATTATTATTAAAAATCTCAGTTGATGTTTTGTCGTATTGTTTACACGACAACTATATTATTAAGTTGTATTTGAATTTTGTACCATGTATTTGTCGACTCAAGATAGGTGATGTATACCTATTTTGGGGGCGTCACAAATAAGGTTCAAGAAGGCGTTATTCTAGAAGCAAGAATCAACGAAGAGAGGAAATCTCAACCCTGAATTTTATTGGTCTATTTGAAATCCTCGATCGAGTAGGAACTGTGGCCTATGGACTCTTTTTACCACCAAGTATGTTGCGTGTTTATAACGTTTTTCATGTATCAATGTTACGACGATCCGAACTACATTATTAATTTAGAACCGGACGAGATAGCGGAAGATTTAACATATGAGGAGATACATGTTAAAATCTTGGATAAGAAGAAATATATTCTACGCTCAAAGGTTATACCTCAAGAGTTAGAATCTGACGAGGTATCCTCATATGTTCGGCATACCAGGTATGTACGTAAATTTTGAGGACGAAATTTCATAAGGAGGGGAGATTGTAAGACCCCAAATTTTATGAATAAAGATTTAATTTTCTTGAAATATTTGTTTTTTATATTATGGTGTGGATTTGAGATAATGTTATAGTTGTGGTTTATTTTTATAAATTCTAAAAAATAAGCAAGTGGTTATAAAATATTCGATTGGTCGGGGAATATTCTTTTTGTCGGGGAATATTCGTACGATAACATAATCATTGGTGGACCCCACAACGGAATTACTATCAAAATGAGAAAACGACAAAAATATATTTTTATAAAAATAACGACGGAAGTTTTATCGTTAACTGTTGAATCACCCGGTGATAAAAGTACAGTAATACGCGTGGTTGCATAGTAGCACACGGTATTGATTATTAATACTTACGTGAGAAGTCACTCAATTTTGTTCAATTATTGTTATAGTAATTTCTGCATAGTATCTCACATTATTTGATTGAATTATTGTCACAGTATCATTTGCATAATATGTTATATTATTAAATCAATAATTGAGATGACAAGTTATTCATATTATTATTTGCATAATTAACAATGTCTAGAAGTTCTGTCAAGGAGAGGTTTGGTAACCTAATTGCGCGCCAATAGGGAGAAATCCTTGTTGGAAAGCCCCCTCTTTCCTGGGAACGACCTGGTTGTTAATATTGCGAGTTTTAATAATGATGAATAAATGTTGTTAGAAATATTGAAGGGATTTTTATGAAATATTTGTTATAAATTTTGCTTATTTTATGGACCCCCATTTACCCATTTTTCAAAATAATCGGTAGAAAATTTTTCATTATAATAAGGGTGGGGCCCTATGTGGGGCTCGCATGTGAATTTTTGAAACTGAAATGGAAATTGGGGGGGGGGTGATGATTACGGGCAAAGGAGGGAATTATGTATGTGTGTGTGTATATATATATATATTATAAGTTTTGTTTTATTTGATTATTAATAGAATATATTATATTTTATTTAAAGTTTTTATTTTATTAGAATATTTTATTGCACAGTAATGAATAGTAAAATCAAATTTTCAGAAAATTTATGCCGAACATCGCCCGTGATTATTCTGTACTGTGTAGTCCGTGATTAGATTTTTCAAATAGTATCCTTTCCATTCTCCTATGAATAGGATGCTTATTTAGAATTGAAAATCACACCAGAATCAGAGAATTCTTCATCTATAATATTGAGCGTATTTCTTTCGAGTTTTAGGAAGCTTTGAGTGTAGAAAATAGTGAAAGTTTCTTCAAGAATATATCCGCTATACTAGTTGGAATACTCTTCTTTTTGAGGTATGGGGTATTATTTATTTCATATTCTGAAGAGATATTATTTTTTTGTATTCGTATGAATATTATTTTCGTTCAATATTCATAAAGAATATTATGTTTGTTCAATATTCGTAGGGATATTGTTTTCGTTTAATATTCGTAAGGAATATTATATATATTCATTTAATATTTGTAAAGAATATTATTTTCGTTCAACAGTTGTAAGGGATGTTATTTTTGTTCAATATTCGCTTGAAATAATATTTTCTTCCATACTCTGTAGTGTGTAAGTAATATTATTTCGTTTCAGATTTCGAATTCTATACTCATTTTGTAAAAATTTTGGCTTCTATACCATATAAAATTAGTAGAATATCCTTGATATTTAAGGCTTCATCCAAAGATCTTTTATGGAAATATTATTCTGAGCATTCTTGATAAGTTTTAACCTTTTCATGTCGGAGCACTATTCACAAATTATTATTCTCGAATTACTATTCATGGGGTACTATTCACTCGGGTACTATTCACCTGGGGCACTATTCATGATAAAAATTGATTCTTTTTCGGTCCAAATTATTTGTGGTACAATATTATTCTTGAATTTTACTCCACAAAGCAGTATCATGTTGATAATTTGAAGGTTATTTAATTCTTTATAAATTAAATTGTTAAAGTCTTTAAAATTTATCCTTGATCTCGTTTGATTGAATTATTATATCATTGTCATTATCCTCATGCTTATATTGTTATGAAAGTCATCTTTAGCCTGTACTGCATAGATGGACTTGGTATGATTATGACCAGGGATTATTCGGTATAATCATGACCGTAATGTTACAAATGATGTGGTAAAAGTTCTCATTGGCCCGTAGTGCATTGATGGACAGTTTTTGGTATGATCTCTTCGGCCAAGGGTGCAAAGATGAATTATTTTATGGCATTATCATGACCGTTGATGAAAACACGATTATCCTTGGCCCGTAGTGTATGAATAATTTGTGGTCGTGATACTAAAGAATATTCTTGGCCCGTAGTGCAGGGATGATTCGATGATGTGGATTATTTATTAAGCTGAGTCTCAGCGATAAAATTGATGATAAATTCTTTTAAATCATAGAAGATAGTATATATCATGCTCTACTTGACTCTTCTAATGGATTGTTTGTTCCGCTGCAGTTAAACTTGATGTTTGTTATTTTATCAGTTTAACACTGTTGAAGGCTAAGGATAATTTATTCTGCATTATCTTAGTGATAATATTTCTTACTGGGCTAGTTGATCTCACCCTTTGCTTTCATTATTCTCTTCAGGAAATGACAATATAGCTGGGACTAGTCGAGGAACAGAGTGACGGTCCAGATGATAACATTAGTAGTCCTCACTATTCTATTAAATAGTGTGATAATAAATGTAATGAGGACTCCATTGAGTGTGGATATTGTCTAGATGACAATATTCGTTTTAAAACTCTCATATTATGTTTGTCGTATTTTACACGACAGTTGTATAATTAAGTTGTATTTAAATCTTGTACCATATATTTGGCGACTCAAGATGGGTGATGTATACCTATTTTGGGGGCGTCACAAGAGAGATCTGGATGTATGAATAAGTTGTCAGACCCATCTAGGTAAGTTCTGGGTTACCCAGAATTGTTAAGTTATGGTCGATCAACGCAATTTGACCATCCATAACTTGTAATCTTTACATGATCTAGGTATGATTTCAGTTCTAGATCATAGTCTACATAACATACTACAAGTCCAATACATTAAACAAACAAAACCATAAATAGATCTAGATTTATGGCCTCTGACATTCGATTGTCAGGCCATAAATCTAGGGTTCTTGACAGTTTTGAAAAACCTAATTTTTTAGCATTTTGATATTATGGATCTATGATCTAACATTGTCGACGTCAGGATTTTTACTGTCCATTTTCTGTTCTTGTCTTTTGGTGTTCTCATGTTAGGTGAGATTTGTTTGAAAAATAAGTTTTGAAAAGGTCAGAGCATGTATATAAATGATTGGGCTATGAAATTACGCTTGTTGGTATTTTAAATGGTTGTACCAACTCGACCAAAAAAGGTTTGCACATTGACCTAGTGATGTAACCTTTGCTGGCAGTGCATGAAATCGAGATTAGATTGAAGTCAGGAGGAGGCTAGATTATCTTGAGAGAGAAGATGTTAGGCACCATGACATCAAGTGTTATCACGGTGACCGGCACTTTTCAATTTAAACTGTTATATGAATATATGTGTGTGTGTGGGTCAATGTGCAATTATCTGGAAGTAGTGTTATGCCTCGTTTGCACCTATATACAAAGGGTTTGAAATTTGAATAAAAGTTCAGTTTTAATAAGATATAGCAGTGATGTTTTATAAAAGAGGTTTTTCAAACCCTTATGCTCAATAGTAATTGAGGCCTTTGATACTTCTATTTTATTATGTGTTCAGCTTGATTGCTTTTATTTTCAAGAAAATAAGATATATAGCGGTGCAGAATTCCTTGTGGGCATGAGAGCCATCTAAGGAAATTCAAACACCGTGAATAATTTACAAATCGATTCTTCTTTGAAAATGTATCAGGAACCGAATCTAGATTAGAAAAAAATGAATCTTTGCTCACATGATTCTAATCTCACATGATGTTGCAATACATTATGAAAGCTATATAGCGATTATATATATAAAATACAATGATATATATATAGTTACAACTTTTATATATATAGCGCTTACGACTTTCATACAAACTACAACATCATGTGAAATCTAAAATAATGTTATCACAATTACCTTGAATCTGGAATCTAGATTGATTCCATGATGGACTTTTTTCACACATTCATATAAAAGTTTAAATTGAAAAGTGGTGGTCACCGGTAACACTTGGGATGTTTCGAATACTTATTTCAAAATAAAAGCTTCCCTCCGTATAATCAAGCCCTGACTTAAATCTGAAAACTCTCAAATTTCATGCATTTTCATTACATCACTAGGTCAATGTGCAAACCTTTTCTCGATTTAGTCAGGTGTAACCATTTAAAAAAGTACTAACCGTGCTATGATTTCAAAATCAATTTTATATACATACATCACTGGACCTTTCACAACTTGTTTTTTCAAACAAATCTCACCTAACATGAGAACACCAAAAGATAAGAACCTAAAAAAGCTGACGATAAAAAATCCCGACATTGACAGGTGGCGACTCTGCTGGGGACATCTTGTAAGATGGCTTAAGCCGCTATTACAAGCTTTTCAAAACTGTTATATGCTTGTGTGTGGATGTTGCATTTACATTTAGATAAATGTGTATGAATGCATTTACTTACTGCACTTAGTGCTTCACACTATATCTGCTTGTGATATTAGTGCTTCGCATATGTCATCATTTCCATATGGTGAGACACGTTGTATGTGAATGTATATTGTGTGGTCCCTCCACCAGGAGGCTATCCTGTCGGTGTTTGATTACTAGACTCGTAGAGAGACTAATTCCAACGAGGCTCAGGAAAAGCACCACCGAGATTCGCTCCAGTTGAAAGACTGGATTAACTTCCCGTCGAGTAAATTGCGATGATCTGGGAACCTTCATGCCAAAAAACCACAAGAGTAACCTAAGATAGGTCAGCCTCTGATAAACCAAACATGGAGGGATGTCCCTTCATACTTTCCCATTTTAATTACTTGTAATTTCATTCCATGTCAATCTCTATGTAATGGAAAATATGAAAGAATATGTGTACATGCATTCCCTTTTATATCAAAATTTGACATGCTATCTTAAAAATAGCTAACATCCATTTTGCAGGATAATATTCCTAAAAACGAACACATCACATAGCATGTAACATTTATACATTCCCTAAGACTAAACTACATAAGTCTTTTTGTAGGGAAATATTTGGGCATGTTACCCGTTCAAAGTCCAAAAAGGCAACAAGCCTATAGCCAAGCATGGCTTCATATGGCCAGTCTAATCCTACTCCTGTCTCTCGCGAGGAGTTCGAAGGATTAAGCAACCAAATTATAGAGTTCGTTGTTCTGCTCAAAGAACTACAACAGTCTACTCAGGGTCCACGAATACCCATACATATAGAATCCTCTGCACATGGAGGAACCCACGGTCTGGACAAAGAAAATCCCGTACCTGAGTCTCAGTTGGACAAAACCAACAAAACCCCTGAAATTACCCATCTCAAAAAAGATCCAGACACCGGTGATATCAGGAAGAAAGTCCTACAAATGGAAGAGACCATTCAGTCTATTAAAGGGATTGGAGCACACGAGAGTTTTTCATATGCAGACCTTTGCATCTTTCCTGGGGTTCATTATCCAGAAAAGTTCAAGACTCCTGACTTTAAAAAGTTTGATGGGTTGGGGGATCCTTACACACATTTAAAGGTATTAATTCATTGGAGAACTCAGATCTTATACCGAAGATTAAAAGCTTAGAATGCCGCTGTTTCAGAAAAGTCTAACTGGAGAAGCCAGATCATGCTATACCAGATTAGACAACTCCAAGATTCATAGCTGGGAAGAGCTTGCTCATGCCTTCCTCAATCAGTATAGTTTCAAGTCTTAGATAGCTCCCGACCGGTAACAAATCACCAAAGTCAAGAAACAAGGTAATGAGTCTTTCAGAGAGTTTGCCTAAAGGTGGAGGCACCTTTCTACTCAAGTTATTCCCTCTATGACTGAGTCTAAAATGGTGATGACCTTCATAGACATACAAGAAGCTCCCTTCTATGAGAGAGTCTTAGCTGGCATAGACAAGCCATTTTCTGAAATGATCAAACATAGAGAGGTGGCTAAGAAGGGATTGAAGTCAGGAAAGATTCAAGACCTTGTCGCTCTAAAAGTTGTTGTTGAGCACATCCAGTCTGGAATTTATGAAAACAACCCCCGGAGGGTCCATAAGAAGAAAGAGGAGGATGTTTCCTTGATACACAAGGACAGAAAGGCAGTCAGAACATGCCTATCTAGAGGAGAAACTACTCCCCTTTTCAAGCACAGTCTTCAAACCCTCCATTGCCAAAGAGTGGAGACGTCAGACGCACTAGAGTGATCACACCCTTAGGGACACATTTCCTATAAAATGGAAGGAAATCATAGCAGTTATACCCGCTGAGGATGATTTGGCTTCCATACCACTCATAATATAAGTAACTCAACTCAAAGGTGTTGAAAATCCTTTGAAAGTGGTTGCACCAAAGCCAATCATCTTGCCATATAGACCACAGTATCCTGTTGACAGCCTACAAAAGGTGCCATGGAATTATGGAGAGGCTAAAGGATGCACTTCTCACATAACTATTGCAATTTTGAAGGAAAATCCACTGTACCTTCCCCAACGGGTGATGAAGCCTACCAACAGATCAAAGGGGAAAGTTCCCATAGAGAAAATTGAAGAATTCCTCTGTACTATGGGCCACAATGAAGCCAAGGTGGTTTTAAGCTTAAAAGATGCTCCACAATAGATTTCCATACTGGACTTGGTTTTCTCTTCCGAAGATCACATGAAGGTCTTTCTAAGGGTTTTGGAAGAAGCCCACTTGCTGAAATCAGTGGATATTGAAAAGTTCCAGCATTTGGTTGATCACATTTTTAACAACAATGCGATATCTTTCACTGATGATGACATACCTCCCGAAAGGACTGGTCATCGCAAATCGTTGCATATAGCGGTTCTGTCCTCCAGATATATGGTAGGAGGAGTTTTGATGGAGGATCATCTTTAAACATCTGCCCTTATGCCACTTTAGAGAATATGAATATCAATCTCAATGGGATCAGAAGCAGCCATAAGGTCATCAAAGCTTTTGATGGATCCCGAAGAAATGTTGTCGGAGAGATTGAACTGCTTGTGGGCATTGGTTTACATACATTCTGTGTATCCTTTCATGTGCTCAAAATAGCTATAGGATACAACCTGCTCTTGGGGAGACCGTGGATTCATATGGTCGGAGTCATCCCTTCCACCCTTCACCAGCAACTCAAATACATCATTAATAATAGCCAAGTCACCATTAATGCTAAGTCGGAATGTGCTTAACAAGTTGACATACCACTCATCAACTTCAATTAAGAAGTTGAGCCGGTCAGCTTCCAGGCCCTAGAGGTGAGCAACACTCACTATCATCCCATTGAGGCACCACCTCTGATACCCAGAATTTCTGCCGAGGTAATGTCGGCAACTCAATAGATGATATCATTGGGTTATCAACCTGGACAAGGGTTGGGCAAAGATCATCAGGGCATTAAGTGCCCAATTCAAATTTCCAATCAAACGGGAATAGACGAGCTAGGCTATTCTGCTAGCTCCAATCATAGGAATCCTCACAGATATAAATAGGTTCCTTCAGCTTCAACCACACGACAATTGTCTCAACTTACAGATCCTGAGCCTGAATGGTCTCCGGTAAAGGTGCCTGCTCATGTAATGACTATGTTATTTCCTAAGCCGATACTGATTAAAGGAAAAGAGGTCCTGATTCCAGATCCCAAAGTGGAAGAAAGGGAACGGAGATGTAAACAAGACATTTCCAGGTGGTTGTCAAACATACACATCATTGTTCATAATGAGAGTATGAATAGAGACTTCCCAGACAATGATTGTCGAGATATCATGGTCATCATTCGGGAGAAAGAGGACGATGATAGTCCCTTCATCACTGCTGTCCAACAAGACTTCACCCTTGGCAATTAGAGCAGCATTCCATGCGTTTGCCGACAAGGGTAAACAGGGCAAAAACTCCCTCTGCCCTATAGATATCTATAAACTGCTTACTTTTTCTGTACAGTATTAGCATTTGTTTTGTCATTATATGCTAACACTTTTTATGATTGAACAATTTCATATATTAAGTGAAAGCATTTTTGTTTCAGGACTCTAAATTTAGATGTGCCTAAACTTGATGACAATGTGCCTTTTCTCCACAAGGACTGTAACTTTGATGTAATGTTGGACTCAGACTTGATGGAAATATAAGAGGACTATGAGATACCTCAGAAGATCAAAGAATGGGTCGAAGAAAAACCCAAGCCAAATCTTGAACAAACCTCATCTTTAAAACTCAGAACCTTAGAAAACCCCAAACTAATCCAGATTGGTATGGACCTTACTCCAAACCAAAGGAATGACATGATAACTTTATTAACCCAATTCCAGGATGTGTTTTCATGGTCTCATGAAGACCCAATTAGGCAGAAGCTCAGGCGATTAAAACCTGAGTGGAGTATAAAAGTTAAAGAAGAAATTGTGAAATAATTTCAAGCTGGCATCATCATGGTGTCAACAAACCCTGAATGGCTATCCAACATAGTCCTCATGCCTAAACTGAGAGGAAAGGTGCGAGTTTGTGTGGATTAGAGGGATCTGAATAAAGTTTTCCTTAAAGATACCTTTCTCGTGCCATTTATCCACATCATCATTGACAATACTACTCAATACAACATGTACTCGTTTGCTGATTATTTTGCGGGGTACCATCAAATCATGGTTACTGAAGAAGATCGTGGGAAAACTGTTCATCACGCCTTGGGGAACCTTTTGCTATAAACAGTTGTCATTTAGCCTCATCAATGCCAGAGTTACCTATCAGTGGGCCTTGATGGATCTTTTACATAATTTGATGTACAAAGATATTGAGATCTATATAGATGACATCATTGTCAAGTCCTGAAGGGAAGGAGACCACCTAGACCATCTCAGAAAGCTCTTCAATAGGTTGCAAAAGTATAACTTAAAGTTGAATCCAGCCAAGTACGCCTTTGGCGTTAAATCAGGCCAGTTGCTAGGATTCCTAGTCAACCACAAAGGGATTGAGCTAGATCCCACAAAAATCCAGACCATCAAAAAAATACCCATTCCTCATACAGAGAAGGAAATTAGGAGATTTTTGGGAAGAATCAACTTCATCAGCCGATTCATCACCCAACTCACAGCAACCCGTGAGTCTATCTTCAAGCTGTTAAGGAAGAACTCTTCCATGAAATGGAATGATGAGTGTCAGAAAGCCTTCATTACAATCAAAGAGCAGCTAGTCAACGCTCTTGTCTTAGTACCTTCCAAGGATGATGTTCCCCTATTCATGTACCTATCAATAAATGACAATGTCATGGGCTACATTCTGGGACAAAAAGACGATAGAGGCCAAGAGTGAGCTATCTACTACCTCAACAAAAGATTCAGCAGCAATGAACACAAGTACACTCTGATTGAGAAGATTTGTTGTGCTTTAGCATGGGATTCCATGAGGTTACAACATTACCTCCATGGTCACACAACCCATCTCATATCCCGCGTGGATCATCTCAAGTATGTCTTCAGTAAACCCATCTTGAATTGTTGATTGTCCATATGACAGTTGATCCTACAGCAATTTGACATCGCCTATGTGACGTAAAAGTCTATCAAAGGTCAAGGAATTGAAGATTAGATGGTCGTCGCACCTTCAGGGGATTTCAAACCCTTGGAAACATACTTCCCTGATAAAGAGGTAATGACAGTTCAGCAACACCTTCAGTACGATGCACACCAGATATTGAAGATGTATTTTGATGGAGTTGTAAATATGGAAGGTTCTAGGGTTGGAGCAGTTCTAGTATCCGTAACGGGGGAGCAGTATCCCGTCGCCGTCAAATTGTAGTTTGTCAGCACCAACAACACAACTGAGTATGAAGGTTGTATCATGGGGCTAAAACTTGACCAATCAATGGGCATCAGGCTGTTAATTGTCTTCGAAGACTTCGAATTGGTAATCTGACAAACCACTGGGATCTATCACGCCAAAGAGCTTTATTTTCTGCCTTACCATCGGCAGGTTATCCAGATGGCTTCGGAGTTTGAAGAAATATCCTTCCTCCACATTCCTCAGAATAGGAATGACTTTGAAGATGCACTAGCAACTTTGGCCTGCTTGATCAACATACCTGACAAGGAAAACATGCCAAGAAACACATTTTCTTTGCAAAATGCTCCAGCCTATGGGAATTATATTGGAGAAGTATCGGATGAGCTACCTCTCATCCAACACCCTTGGTATCAGCATATCAAGAAGTATCTACAAGATGGATCTACACCCGCTGAGGCGAGTCCTGCTAAGAAAAAGCGGATCCATCAAATATCTATGAAATTCTACCTGAGCGGAGATGCATTCTACAAAAGAGATGCAGGACTAGGTCTCCTCAGATGTCTAGACAAGGACCAAGCTTAGAGGCTCATGGATGAAATCCATGATAGAGTATGTGGCCCACACATGAGCGGCCCTCTACTTGTCAAAAATTTCCTCAGAACAGAGCATTACTGGCTCTCTCTCAAGGCTAACTATGATGATCACGTCAAGAGATGTTATCAATTCCAAATTCATGGGAATGCTATCCATGCCCCTCCAAGGGAGCTCCACAATATGATTTTACCCTGGCCTTTCTCAATGTGGGGAATGGACGTGATCGGGCCCATCGAGCCCAAAGTCAGTAATGGGCATCGATTTATCTTCACCATGATTGACTACTTCACCAAGTGGGTAGAAGCAGCCTCCTTCTACAGGGTTACCAAAGAAGTCATCATTGGTTTCATAAAAAATAATGTTATTTATCGATATGGACAACCAGAGGTAATTGTGTCGGACAATTCTAAGAACCTCAACAATCAAATGATGGAGTAGTTATGCATTAAATTCCACATCAAACATCTCAACTCCGTCATCTGCCGTCCAAAGATGAATGGTGTTGTTGAAGCGGCTAATAAGAATATCAAAAAGATCATGCAAAAGATGTCCGCCAATCATAAAGGACGACCTGAATTGTTGCCTCTGACTCTATTAGACTACAGAACCTCAATGCACACTTCCACTAGGGCAACCCCCTACTCCTTAATCTATGGGATGGAGGCAGTGCTCCCCATAAAGGTGGAAATGGAATCCATCAGAGTGTTGATAGATGCTCAGCTGGATGAAGACCAATGGTTACAAGATAGGTATCACCAAATGTCTCTAATAGACGAAATGCGAACCGATGCTATATTTCATGGTCAGTTATACCAACAAAGGATCGCTAGATCCTACAACAAAAAAGTCTGGCTATGACAGTTTAAACAACATGACTTGGTTTTGAAGAAGTTCATTGACAACCAAGATCAGTCCAATCTGGGAAGGCCCGTTTGTTGTCAAGGAGGTATTGACAGGTGGTGCTCTCAGATTATAGGAAATGGACGATGATGAATTTCTAAAGCTCATCAACTAGGACACCGTGAAACGGTACTATGTCTGAGGTTACCATCAAGAAAACATCCTGGTTTTGGATCACCAGATCCTCAGTCACTTCTGGTTTTCTAACCCTTCACTACATACAACCCTTCTTCATACCCATCTGCCCCATCATGGACAAACACACTTTTCAAACCAGTAGCCTAGTTTCAAATTAACATATCTTTCACTCAACTCCGTTCCAACCTCGGAGACGACCCCAAGGAATGCAGTCGCAGTTACGGAGATAACCCCAAAAATGTTTGTTTCAACCCAAGTAGTAAGCTTTAACCTCGGAGATAACCCTAAGGCACTCAGTTCTAACCTTGGAGATAGCCTCTCGAGGTCAGACACACCTCAAAGACAACCCTGAGGACATCCAACACTTACAACAGCCTAATCTCAGAGAAAAACCCTGAGCAACGACTGCTAAATCAGCCCAAAACGAAGTGTCCTACAATAGTTCCACCTCGATCCACCTCAATCCCTAAAATCACATCAAATGCAAGTATTTTCAGAGAAATAAGATCGACAGGTAACGTACGGTTACCGATTTGAATCAAACAAGACTTATAAACAGTGGATGTAATGAAGGTTTCTCCCAACGGAGTTTCAACAGATAAGTCAAAGTCTAATTTCTCCGAAGTCAAATTTAAACGTTGAGCGCAAGTAGGAGAAATAAAAGAATGGGTAGAACCGGTATCAAATAAAGTATAAACTTTGCTAGAGTTTATGATTAGCTTACCCGTGATCACCTTGTTCGGATTCCTCGCTTTTTGGGAGTTTACAACAAACGCTCTCCCTTGAACTACCGGTTTTGTCTTGTCTGGGACACCCTTTGATGCCTCCATCCCAGCTAGACTTGACTTTGGTGCATGAAAAAATTGGGCTAGGTGACCTTCTTTTCCATAATTATAACACTCTTTGGACTGCATCGCGCAGTTTGGACTGATGTGTCCTTCATCTCCACATTTGTAACATACGACCAGCAGTCGTTCTCCTTCCTTAACAATAGGTGCTGGTGCTGACGTCTTTCCATCATTGTTGAATCTCCTCTTCTTGAAATGTTCACTCTTATTGTCATGGCCATGATTACCACCGAAGTGATTACCATTTCTGGCATGTTGATTCCCTCCACGCTTGTTGTCATCACTTCGATGACTGCTACCACTGGTATTATCGACTTCTCGACTACTCTCTCTTGGCTTGGTTGACTCATTATCGCGCTCCAATAATTGAGCCTTATTCACAACATCTGAATACAAACACAATTTGTGAGAGATAAGGTATTGACGTATCTCGGGTTTCAAACCTCTTAGAAACATCCACGTCATTCTCTCCTCATTATCAACCAAGTGGGATGCAAACAGAGACAACTCGGCAAACTTATCTCCGTACTGCGCCACGGTCATATTGTTTTGCTCAAGCTTGATGAACTCTACCTCCTTCATGTGACGAATACTTTTAGGAAAGTACTTTTCGTTGAATAGCTCTTGGAACTTCTCACAAGACATTTTGAGTGCGGCAGGTTGAGTACGCTTTACAAATTCCCACCAGTAATCTGCCTCTACTCGCAACATGATGGTGGCAAAGCGAACCTTTTGCTCCTCGGAGCATCCCAAGACATCAAATATCTTGTTGATTTGCTTTATCCACGTCTCCGCCTTAATTGGTTTTGGTTCTCCAAAAACTCGGTGATCCCAGCTCCTTGAACTGCTTAGCGGTGACCGTCCGAGAGTTGTCAGTGTTTCCACCTGCATTTTGGACAGGAGCCGCTCTCGCCTGATGTTGCATGAATTGCATAAAGCCTCTGAACTTCCCATAGTTCACCATTTCATCGATGTTATTATTTACATGAGGATTATTGTCTTCCTGTTGCACATTACTCTGGGTATTGATCGTTGGTGACTCAACGGTCTCATGTGCTTCATTGCTTATCTCAACATTTTAGGATGCCGTTTTCAAATACTGCCATAAAACAAGGGTTAATTAACATATCACATATTATCCCTATACTCAGACCGGCCAATTACATACCAAATAAACTTAAGTAGGTCATACTAGCGAAGGAATTCCCCGTCTCTCCCCTCCTAGTTCTTATCTCATATCTCATCCAGGGATCATATCCATAAGCTTTGATACCAACTGTGACGCCCCCAAAATAGGTATACATCACCCATCTTGAGTCGCCAAATACATGGTATAAATTTCAAATACAACTTAATTATACAATAGTTGTGTAAAATACGACAACACATAATCTAAGAGTTTTAATAAGAATATTGTCATCTATACAATATCCATACTCAATGGAGTCCTCATTACAATTATTATCACAATATTTAACAGAATAGTGAGAACTACTAATGTTATCATCTGGACCGTCACTCCGTTCCCCGACTAGTCCAACTATATTCTGATTTCCTGAAGAGAACAATGAAAGCAAAGGGTGAGCTCAACTAGCCTAGTAAGAAATATTATGACTAAGATAATGCAGAATAAATTATCCTTAGCCTTCAATAGTATAACAACTGATAGAATATAATAGACATGACAAGTTGTAGATCAACAACTCTGCATGAATAAGCAATCCATTAGAAGAGTCAGTAGAGCATAAAATCTACTATCTTCTATGATTTAAAAAGATTTTTATCAACTTTATCGCTGAGACTCAGCTTAATAAATAAACCACATCATCCCTGCACCACGGCCAAGGATATTAATGTAATCATCAATGGTCATGATTATACCGAATAATCCCTGGTCATAATCATACCAACAACTGTCCATCAATGAACTACAGGCCAATGAGGACTTTTATGTAAGACCCCGAAAAATTTTTTAAATAAAAAGGAATTTCCTTTATTTATTATTTTGAAATAGTAAAGGTTGATTTGATTAATGTGGATAGTTAAGGGTTAAATACGCAAATATTTCAAAATAAGCAAGTGGTTATAAAATATTCATTTTTGTCGGGGAATATTCGTTTGGTCGTGGAATATTCGTACTGTCGGGGAATATTCGTACAACGGCGCAGCCATGTGTGGGCCCCATAACGGAAAGCGATTGGATGAGGAAAACGACAAAGTTTGGGTGGTTATAAATAACTTGGCGTAGTTATTCTGGTTAAGGCATTGGAATACCCGGTGGTTAAAATACGATGTCTGGCGTGGTTGCATAAAGATGTACCTTTGCGGTATTGCATGCGAAATTGTTGAATTATTGATCCTTACGTAAGAAGGCACTACTCGATAATTTTCACGATGAATTCTTTGTTCAATATTTTATTTTATTGATTCAATAATTGTTGCGTTGATATTTTATATTATTATTGTTTGATAATTGTCATTTGCGATATTTCCCATTATCGGATCAATAATTCATATTATTTGAATAATATTATTAGATAACATTATTGGCAATGTCTAGAAAGTTACGTCTAAGGAGAGGTTTGGTCACCTAATTGCTTGCCAATGAGGAGAGATCCTTATTGGAAAGCCCCTCTTTCTGAGAACGGCTGGTTGTCGTAAATGTGATTACTCAGAATATTATTTGTGAATAATTAATTATTGATTCATATGATAAGGAAATATTTATTTTATATGAATATAAATGATGGATTTATTTATGTGGTTATTAATGAAGGAATTAATCTTTGAGATGTTTTATTTGTATTTTGTCGATTGGAGGTATTAAAAGATCAAATCGGTGTTATTCTGACTTTATTGTGTGAGTTATAATATTTAATCCGAATAGTTGGATCGTTGTAATTTTTGGATATGTTATACATATATAAGTTGAGTATATGTCCACAAATTTTGAACCGTTAAAAATGAACGAATGATTTGTTATAAATTTTGAGAGGTGTCTGATTCAGAAATTAGGTTATAAATGATTATGGTGGAAAATTCTAGAATTGGTGGGCCCCACTTGTGGTTGGTGAAAAAATGTGCTGAATTTTATTTCAAATGTGGTGGGTGGCAATAGTAGCGGTAAAAGCCATCGAGGTTGCAGTTAAATCTGCTTGACGTCTAACATTTTCCTATAAATAGAGGCTAAATTAGAATTGAAAATCACACGAAAACAAAGTTTTCTCTTTTTCTCTCTATATTATTGAGCGTATTTTGTGAGTATTTAGATACTTTGAGAGTTCTTTGTTCGATCTCAAGACAAGTTTCATTCAAAGATCACTTGAGCCTTTCCTTAGAAATCTTGATTCTTTGAGGTAAGGGATATTATTTTTTCGTAATGATATTATTTCTTGATATCATTATCTTTGAAATGTTGATCTGAAGTTTTTATCAAATTTGGAACTTTTTCATGTCGGGGTTACTATTCATGAGTTACTATTCACGAGTTACTATTCATGAGTTACTATTCACGAGTTACTTATTCACGAGTACTATTAATGAAGCGTGAAGATGTTTTTTGTGGAATTTCTATCTTTTGGTGTTGGATTCTTATTCACGTTATCTGGTCTTATTCACGTATCTGCACTATTCACGATATCTGACTATTCACCAAAAAATAAAATTTCTTCTTTTAAATCAAAATATCTATTCGGATACTAGCTTTGATTGTATCCATGTTTTGATCATTCTTGAATTTTACACCACTATGATTATTTTTGAGGTATTGTTGGACATGAATAAAAACAAAATGTACTGAATCCTTAATCCTTAATCCTTGTCATTTTGTTTCACCGGATTCGTTCTTTAAAAATATTTTCATCATCCTCGGTCTTAAATGATGATATTATTGAATATCTTTGGCACTGTGTAGTGCAGATGAATGATTTCTGAAGAATATCTTTGGCCAGTAGTGCAAAGATGAACAAGTGTTTAAATGAACATGATGATGATGAATATCTTTGGCCTTTAGTGCAAAGATGAGCAGTGTTGAGATGAACATAATGGATTGATGAATATCTTTGGCTGTAGTGCAAAGATGAATATTTGATTTGAGATGAATATTGATTGATGTTACAGGATAAAATATTGATGATGGTTGTTAAATTCATAGATTATAGTAGATTTCATTCTCTACGTAACTCTTCTATGAATTATTATTTCATTGCGAATATTGATCTCGAAACTTGTTGTACATTGTATTCTATCGATTTTTCCTGTTGGAGACTAACGATAATTTGTTGTATATTATCTTAGTCATAGTATTCTTCTTTGGGCTAGTTGAGCTCACCCTTTTCCTTGTTGTTCCATTTTTCTTCTCGGGGAGGCGAGAATGTAGCGAAATACTAATCGGGGTATGGAATGAAGGTTCTAGAGAGTTGTTTAGTAGTCCTCACCATTTTGTAAAATAATGTATCAATAATTATGATGAGGATTTATTTGCGTGTGGATATTGTCTAGAAGACAATATTATATTTAAACTCACAAGATATATATTGTAAGTATTTCACACGACATTTGTATTATTGAAGTTGTAGTTTGCTTCTTGTACCATGTATTTGGCGACTCGGAATGGGTGTTGTGTATACCTATTTTGGGGCGTCACGGTTAATATCGAGCTTAGGGATATGATCTCTGGCGGAGATCGGGAATAGAACTAGGAGGGGAGAGCGAGTAAATCCTTAGCTAGTGTGTCTACCTAAGCTTATTTGTTAGTTGGTCGTATATAGGGATATTATGTGATATATTGATTTCCTTAATTAACCCTTGTTTTATGACGATGTTTTGAGAATGTCGAATGAGAATATTAACATGGAGTAAATGAGGCCGTGGAGATGCTCATCTTTACTGAACGAGGAGAACGTCTGCAACAAAGTGACAATGTACCTCCTGTGAACAACACCAATTGAGCAGATGATGAGCGAGGGGATGTTTAGAAGCTTTTTGTAGTTCATGCAAAATCGAACGAGGAGACTCGTGTTCAAAATACGGGAGGAAATGATAGCAATTCACGGGTGGTCACAACCAAGCGATTCAAAGAGTTGGGACCACCAAAATTTAAGGAAAGCGGATCCGATTAAGGCGGAGCGTGGGTCAAACAAATTACCAAGATATTCGATGTCTTGGGATGCGGAGGAACGAAAAGTTTCCATTCGCCGCCTTTATGTTAAAATGGCGGCGGCGATTCTTTGGTGGGAATCATGTGCGTACCCATCCATTTGGACTCGGCGTGTCGTGGGAGACGTTTGAAAGCAGTTCAATGACAAGTACTTCCACGAAAGTATTAAATCGTATGAAGGAAGTGGAGTTTATTAGACTAGAAGCGAATAACATACGATTGTGTCCCATCTGGGCGAAGTTCGCGGAGTTATCCGAGTTTGCACCTCATTTGGTGGAGAATGAGGAGCGTTATGTGGATGTTTCTTAGAGGTTTGAAACCCGGCGTACGTCGATATCTCATTTCTCATAAATTTTCTCTCTTCCGGATGTTGTCAACGAGGCTCGGTTGTTAGAAGCGAGATAACGAGTACGTTCAACCAGGGACCATAACGAGGATCATCTGCAGATAGCGATCATCGAATAACGATAACCGGCGGAGAAAGAAGAATACGGACAAAAGCGGTAACCACTCGAGGTGGTAATCGTGGCCATGAAAATAAAAAAGAAGCGAGTGGGAGGAGATTTTAAAAAGGAGATTCAACAACGACCATTTGAAGGCGTCGGTACCCATGCGAAGAACTAGTTTTAAGGGAGGAGAAACGACCACCGGGTCGTATGTTACAAATCTTGGGAAGAGGGACATATAAGCCCAAACCGCCCTAGCAGTTTAAGGTATGCTATAATTGTGGAAAAGAAGGACATATCGCTCGAGATTATACGATATCGAAACCAGATCCGGCGAAATGGTGACTCAAAAGGATGTCCCGAAAAGTCAAAGTCAACGGTTCTTGGAAGAGCGTTTGTCGTGGCCGGTCAAAATCGAGGAACCCGAACAAAGTTAGCAGGTTAGTTAATTATAAATTCTTGCGAAGTTTATACCTTACTAGAATCTGGGTTTCTACCCATTCTTTTATCTCTCTTGCTTGCGCTCAACGTTTGAACTTGACTACGGAGAAATTAGACTTTGACCTATCTGTGGAGACTCCATTAGGAGAAAATTTCATTACATCCGTTGTTTATAAATCTTGCTTGATTCAAGTTGGCACTATCACATTACCTGTTAACCTTATTTCTATAGAGATATTTGCTTTTGATGTGATTTTAAGGTTAACTACTCATCATGCCAAATTGATTGCTTTTGTAAGGTTGTTAGTTTTCATATTCCTAAGCAACCTGTTATTCGAACTCAAGCAGTCAAACCATTGTAGTCAAACATTTTCATATCAAGCCATGAAGTCATTCGTTTATTACGGATGTCAAGTTTTCTTAGTCCATGTTATGGATTTGAATAAAGACACGTCAGATTTGAATAATATTCTTGTTGTTATTGATTTTTCCTGACGTATTTCCTGAAGAATTTCTTGGCTTACTCCCAAAGCCTGATATTAAATTTTGTATCGAATTTGAACCCGGTACAAAACTCATTTCTAAAATCTCATATCGAATGGCTCCTATTGAACTTCAGGAGTTAAAAATTCAACTATAAATTTGGTACTGAGCCTTTATCTTGTGACTTCCTTTGTCGAATTCACCTAAGCGGACTTTCTCTGTAAGGGCGTCATATTAAATGCGATAGTAAAGCGATAGGTGTCATTGTAACGTGCTATCCAAGGTTGGGATATAAGTCACGATTGAGAGCAACCTAAGTCGATGTCGAAATCGTAGCTTTCTAGGCTTAGTTGGTTATTATCGGAGATTCGTTGAAGGATATTCTCGAATCGCTATTCCATTAACGTGGTGACTCGTAGAGATACAAAATTCGAATGGAGCAAGGAATGTGGGAAGAGCTTGAAGAACTCAGAGGAGACTCATTTCAAAGACATGTTACGATCATGCCATCCTGGAAAAGAGCGTGGTGGTAGTGGCGTGTTGAGTAGAAGATCGATATCTGCATCGAAGTCACGATATTGTCAAAGACTAATTTCAGTATAATTTACAAATAATAGAGATGGAGATGAAAACTCTAGGTACCCACGTGATGATATCTGAGTATAATCGACTTTAATCGATAAAGTTAAAGTTGCTTTCGAGCCCGCAGGCCGGAGATGATCGTATGAAGAAGAAAGTACAAGAAGGAGCTATTAGGGCGAGAATTGATGAAGAAGGAATACTTGAGTCCACTCTGAACTTTGTGTTCCTAACGACTCGATTTGAAGTACAAGATTATGATGAAGGCACACAATACACCATTTGCAATCCATCCTGGAAGTACTAAAATGTATCGTGATCTTGACATACATTTTGGTGGAACAATATGAAGAGAGAGATTGCAAAGTTTATCTCGATGTGTTTAACTTGCCAGCGTGTAAAGGCGGAGCATCTAGTACCTAAGGGTCCGTTGCAACCACTTGAGATTCCTAATGGAAGTGGGAACACATTACCATGGATTTCGTTCTGGTCTTCCTACGGTTTCTCAAGGCATCAATCTATTTGGGTTATTGTTGATAGATTAACCAAGTCTGCTCATTTCTTGCCGATAATCGGAGACTTATTCCTTGAACGTCTTGCTAGTATATACGTAAATGAGATTGTGAGGTTGCATGGCATGCCCAGTATCCATAGTTTTGGATCGTGACCCAAGATTCACTTCAAGATTTTGGGTTAGCTTGCAAAAAGCTATGGGCGCGGATTTGCGATTTAGTTGGCATACCATCCCCAAACCAGACGGACAATCGAGAGGACTATTCAAACTCTTGAAGATTTATTAAGACTCTGTCCCTAGACTTCAAGGGCGGTTGGGATAAGTATTTGCCATTGGTGGAATTCTCATACAACAATAGTTATTAAACAAATATAGGCGTGGTTCCATTCAAGCATTATATGGACAAAAATGTCGTTCTTGATATGTTGGGATGAGGTGGGTGAAGCAACATTGTTGGGACCGGGTTAGTACGTATGACTAATGATTCGACAACGCGTATACAAACGGCACAAGATCGACAAAAAGAGTTATGCGGATCTTCATCGAAAGGACGTGGAATTTAGTGTAGGGATCATGTATTATTACGAGTTGCTCCATGGAAGGGAGTTACAAGATTTGGAAAGAGAGGAAAGCTCGATCCACGATTTATTGGTCCATTTCAAATTCTTGACCAAATAGGAAATGTAGCCTATAGACTTCTACGTTACCTCAAGTATGTCTCGTGTTCATAATGTGTTTCACATATCACGCACTTCAGTAAATATGTGAAAGACCCGAACCACGTTATTGAGTTAGAATCGGACGAGATAGCCAAAGACTTAACGTATGAGGAGGTACTTGTCAAGATTTTGGATAGGAAGGAGCATGTCCTACGCCAAGAAAGTCATACCACAAGTTAAAGTTTTGTGGAGGAATCATGCTATAGAGGAAATGACACGGGAATTGGAAAGCGAAATGAAAGCGAGGTATCCTCACCTTTTGAAACACACAGAATCGTCGTCAATTTCGAGGACGAAATTTCATAAGGAGGGAGGTTGTAAGACCGAAATTTTTTTAAATAAAAGGAATTTCCTTTATTTATTATTTTGAAATAGTAAAGGTTGATTTGATTAATGTGGATAGTTAAGGGTTAAATACGCAAATATTTCAAAATAAGCAAGTGGTTATAAAATATTCATTTTTGTCGGGAATATTCGTTTGGTGCGTGGAATATTAAATCTTTGTCGGAGATATTAAATGCGGCGCCAGCGACCGTGTGTGAGCCCCATAACGAGCGATTGGATGAGGAAAACGACAATAAAGTTTGGGTGGTTATAAATAACGGCGTAGTTATTCTGATTAAAGATTTGTTGGAATACCCGTTGGTTAAAATACTGATGTCTGGCGTGGTTGCATTGATGCTGCGGTATTGCATGATATTGATTGAATTATTGATCCTTACGTGAGAAGGCCTTTTCGATAATTTTCACGATGAATTCTTGTTCAATATTTTATTTTATTAATTCAATAATTGTTGCGTTGATATTTTATATTATTATTGTTTCAATAATTGTCAACGCACAATATTTCCCATTATCGGATCAATAATTCATATTATTTGAATAATATTATTAGATAACATTATTGGCAATGTCTAGAAAGTTACATCTAAGGAGAGGTTTGGTCACCTAATTGCGCGCGCCATGATGGAGAGATCCTTATTGAAAGCCCCTCTTTCTGAGGAGCGGCTGGTTGTCATAAATGTGATTACGTAATATTATTTGTGAATAATTAATTATTGATTCATATGATAAGGAAATATTTATTTTATATGAATATAAATGATGGATTTATTTATGTGGTTATTAATGAAGGAATTAATCTTTGAGATGTTTTATTTGTATTTTGTCGATTGGAGGTATTAAAAGATCAAATCGGTTGTTATTACTGACTTTATTGTGTGAGTTATAATATTTAATCCGACCGTTGGATCGTTGTAATTTTTGGATATGTTATACATATATAAGTTGAGTATATGTCCACAAATTTTGAGCCGTTAAAATGAACGAATGATTTGTTATAAATTTTGAGAGGTGTGCGATTCGAAAATTAGGTTATAAATGATTATGGTGGAAAATTCTAGAATTGGTGGGCCCCACTTGTGGTTGGTGAAAAAAAATGCTTTGAATTTTATTTCAAATGTGGTGGGTGGCAATAGTAGCGAGTAAAAAGCCATCGAGTTGCGGAGTTAAGTCACGCTTGATGCGTCTAACATTTTCCTATAAATAGAGGGCTAAATTAAAATTGAAAATCACACGAAACAAAGTTTTCTCTTTCTCTCTATATATTATTGAGCGTATTTTGTGAGTATTTAGATACTTTGAGAGTTCTTTATTCAATCTGACAAGTTTCATTCAAAGATCACTTCCGAGCCTTTCCTTCCGAAATCTTGATTCTTTGAGGTAAGGGATATTATTTTTCGTAATGATATTATTTCTTCAATATCATTATCTTTGAAATGTTGATCTGAAGTTTTATCAAATTTGGAACTTTTTCATGTCGGGGTTACTATTCATGAGTTATTATTCACGAGTTACTATTCATGAGTTCTTATTCACGAGTTACTATTCACGAGTACTATTAATGAAGCGTGAAGATGTTTTTGTGGAATTTCTATCTTTTGGTGTGAGATTACTATTCACGTATCTACGGTCTTATTCACGTATATCTGGCACTATTCACGATATCAAACACTATTCACCAAAAATAAAATTTCTTCTTTTCGTCCAAAATATCTATTACGGATACTAGCTTTGATTGTATCCATGTTTTGATCATTCTTGAATTTTACACCACTATGATTATTTTTGAGGTATTGTTGGACATGAATAAAACAAAGTACTGAATCCTTAATCCTTAATCCTTGTCATTTTGTTTCACTTTGGATTCGTTCTTTAAAAATATTTTCATCATCCTCGGTCTTAAATGATGATATTATTGAATATCTTTGGCACGTAGTGCAAAGATGAATGATTTCTGAAGAATATCTTTGGCTTTGTAGTGCAAAGATGAACAAGTGTTTAAATGAACATGACCGATCGATGAATATCTTTGGCCTTTAGTGCAAAGATGAGCAGTGTTGTTGAGATGAACATGGCCGATTGATGAATATCTTTGGCTGTAGTGCAAAGATGAATATTTGATTTGAGATGAATATTGATTGATGTTACGAGGATAAAATATTGATGATGGATTTTATTAAATTCATAGATTATAGTAGATTTCATTCTCTACGTAACTCTTCTATGAATTATTATTTCATTGCGAATATTGATCCGAAACTTGTTGTCTATTGTATTCTATCGATTTTTCCTGTTGGAGACTAACGATAATTTGTTGTATATTATCTTAGTCATAGTATTCTTCTTCTTGGGCTAGTTGAGCTCACCCTTTTCCTTGTTGTTCCATTTTTCTTCTCGGGAGGCGAGAATGTAGCGAGTACTAATCGGGGTATGGAATGAAGGTTCTAGAGAGTTGTTTAGTAGTCCTCACCATTTTGTAAAAATAATGTATCAATAATTATGATGAGGATTTATTTGCGTGTGGATATTGTCTAGAAGACAATATTATATTTAAACTCACAGTATATATTGTCGTATTTCACATGACATTTGTATTATTGAAGTTGTAGTTTGCTTCTTGTACCATGTATTTGGCGACTCAGAATGGGTGTTGTGTATACCTATTTTGGGGGCGTCACATTTTACCACATCATTCGTCACATTACGTTCATGATTATACCGAATAATCTCTGGTCATAATCATACCAAGTCCATCTATGCACGTAAGCCAAAGATGAGTTTAATCACAATAGAAACATAAGGATGAGACAATGACATAATAATTCAATAAAACAAGTTCAAGGATAAATTTTAATGATTTATAATTTAATTTATCCAGAAATCAATAACGTCCAAATTATCAACATGATACTGCTTTGTAGAGTAAAATTCAAGAATACTCAAAAGAATATTTCCATAAAAGATCTTTGGATGAAGCCTTAAATATCAAGGATATTCCACTAATTTCATGGAGTATAGAAGCCAAAACTTTAACCAACCGAGTATAATAGAATATATGAAGCTGTAAATGGATTTTCGCTTGCCATGTGCAGTAATCCACGTAAGACGCATCATTTCCACATTTAATAAGGAATGAATAGAAAGGATCATTATCCATGCATGTGGTAATCCACAGACATGTTATTCCAACAAAGATAATAAAGAATGGAATAATGAAAAAATTCACCATGTATGCGGTGAGTCCTACAGTGAGCAAAGTTATTCCAATGAATAATAAAGAATGGAATAATGAAAGAATTCACCAGCATGCGATAGATCAGCACAAATAGGTTATTCAATGTAATAATAAAGAATGGAATAACGAAGAATTTTACCATGTATGCGGTACTTTTTATGTATGTGTTATTCCAACATAATAATAAAGAATGGAATAACAACCCTTACAAGTATTGAAAGAAAATAACTCTCTTCATGAATACGAAAGAATAATACCCCTTACCTTAGAAAAACTGGATACTGGAATAGTGAGGTAGTAGACTTTTCTTCTTCTTTCTCTCTATAATAATTGCTCTATAGCTTTAGTGAATTGGTGAGAAATGAAGGAAGATTGAGCTTCTATTTATAGGAAAATATAGTTTCGATAATTGCACGTTTTGGGGCTCGAAATATTACAGTATAATACCTTCCTCTTTTTCATCATTTTTAATTTAGTCCTGCAAGTATTATCAAACTTGCACCACGTCCCCTAATAGTAAATAATGTGAATCAATAGTAAATCATGTGAATCAATAGTTCTAGACATGTGAAAATATGAATTATAGTATAATACCTCCATTTTTAACTTATTCATGCAAGTATTATCAATCTTGCACCAACTCCCCTAATAGTACAAGAATGTGAATCAGTAGTACACACATGTGAACAAATAGTTATAATCATGTGAATTAATAGCAATTAATTGCTCATTTATTCGATTAATTACCTGACTGGTCAGTAAAACTTTCAGACATCAATTATTATCGAAATAAATGTTGATTTCCACTAACACTAATAATTCCAACACAATGGAACTATCAATTTCATCTTTAATCAGCACAACTTATTCATCATTAATATTATAACTCACAATATTTAACAACCAATTCGTTCCCAGGAAAGTGGGGGCTTTCCGATAAGGATTTCTCCTTATTGGCGCGCAATTAGATGACCAAACCTCTCCTTAACAAAACTTCTAAACATTTTAAATATTACAATTTAATAATATGAATAACTTTGTCATCTCAATTATTGATTTAATAATATAACATATTATGCAGATGATACTGTGACAATAATTGAATCAATAATATGAGAGATATGATACAACAATTATTGTAGTAATAATTGAGTATAACTGAATGACTTCTCACGTAAGCATCAATAATCAATACCGTGTGCTACTATGCAACCACGCGTAATACTGTACTTTTACTACCATGTTGTTCAACAGTTTTAACTGTAACACTTTAGCCGTTATTTTTATAAAAAGATAATTCTGTCATTTTCTAACTACGATAATACCTCCATTGTGGGGTCCACCAATGATTGTGCCATCGTACAAATATTTCCTTTTAAAATGAATATTCCCTGACCAATCGAATATTATATAACCACTTGCTTACTTTGCAAAATTTGTAAATATTACCCACAACTATAACATTATATCAAATCCATACCATAATATTTAAAAATATATTTCGAGAAAAATTATTCTTTATTCATAAAAGTTAGGGTCTTACATCATCCACATAAGTTTCAAGACATCACATGACATGCTTCCAAACTCCCAAGCACCACCATAGTCATAGAGAAGATCTTTTAGGAGGTAAGTAGGTGGAAAATGACCAAAAAGACAAGTTGAAAAATTTTATAAAAGGAAACCCTAGCTGTAAGACCCCGAATTTTTTTTAAATAAAAATGAATTTCCTTTATTTATTATTTTGAAATAGTAAGGGTTGATTTGATTAATGTGGATAGTTAAGGGTTAAATACGCAAATATTTCAAAATAAGCAAGTGGTTATAAAATATTCATTTTTGTCGGGAATATTAGTTTGGTCGTGGAATATTAAATGCTTGTCGGGAATATTAAATGCGACGACGCAAAATGCCGTAATATGGGCCCCATAACGAAAAGCGATTGGATGAAGAAAAAGCGACAAATATAAGTTGGTTAAAAATAACGGCGTAGTTATTACTGAGTATTAATCTTGTTGGAATACCCGATGGTTAAAATACGATGTCTGGCGTGGTTGCACAAATAACTTTACCCAGTATTGCATGTAATGTTGAATTATTGATCCTTACGTGAAGGCACTACTCAATAATTTTCACGATGAATTCTTTATTCAATATTTTATTTTATTGATTCAATAATTCTTGCGTTGATATTTTATATTATTATTGTTCAATAATTGTCAACGCACATTATCTCCATTATCGGATCAATAATTCATATTATTTGAATAATATTATTAGATAGCATTATTGGCAATGTCTAGAAAGTTACATCGAGGAGAGGTTTGGTCACCTAATTGCGGCGCCATGAGGAGAAATCCTTATCGGAAAGCCCCTCTTTCTTCTGAGCGGCTTTGGTTGTCATAATTGTGATTACGTAATATTATTTGTGAATAATTAATTATTGATTCATATGATAAAGAAATATTTATTTTATGTGGATATAAATGATGGATTTATTTATGTGGTTATAAATGAAGAAATTAATGTTGAGGTGTTTTATCGATATTTTTATCGGATTGGAGGTATTAAAAATTAAATCGGGGTTTTGAGATATATTGCGGGGGTTTATAATTTTTAATCCGACCATTGGATTGTGGTAATTTTGGGTATGTTATACATACATAAGTTGAGTATATGTCCACAAATTTTGAGCAGATTAAAAATTCACGAATGATTTGTTATGAATTTTAAGAGGTGTCTACGATTCGGAAATTAGGTTTATAATTGATTTTGGTGGAAAATTCTAGAATTGAGTGGGCCCCACTTGTGGTTGGTGAAGAAATGTGCTGAATTTTATTTCAAATGTGGTGGGTGGCAATAGTAGCGAGTAAAGCCATCGGTGTGTCGTCGAAAGTCTGCTTGGTTGGGCTAACATTTTCTATAAATAGAGGGCTAAGTTAGAATTGAAAATCACACGAAACAAAGTTTTCTCTCTTTCTCTCTATATTATTGGCGTATTTTGTGAGTATTTAGATACTTTGAGAGTTCTTTGATCGATCTGAGTTTCATTCAAACATCACTTGAGCCTTTCCTTAAAAGTCTTGATTCTTTGAGGTAAGGGATATTATTTTTTTAGTAATGATATTATTTCTTGATATCATTATCTTTGAAATGTTGATATGAAGTTTTATCAAATTTGGAACTTTTTCATGTCGGGGTTACTATTCATGAGTTACTTATTCATGAGTTACTATTCATGAGTTACTATTCACGATTCTTATTCACGAGTACTATTAATGAAGCGTGAAAATGTTTTTTTGTGGAATTTCTATCTTTTGGTGTCGAGTTACTATTCACGATATCTGGCCTTATTCACGATATCTGACACTATTCACGATATCGCCACTATTCATTAGAAAAATAAAATTTCTTCTTTTCGTCCAAAACATCTATTACGGATACTAGCTTTGATTGTATCCATGTTTTGATCATTCTTGAATTTTACACCACTATGATTATTTTTGAGGTATTGTTGGACATGGATAAAACAAAGTACGAATCATTAATCCTTAATCCTTGTCATTTTGTTTCACTTTGGATTCGTTCTTTAAAAATATTTTCATCATCCTCGATCTTAAATGATGATATTATTGAATATCTTTGGCTTTATAGTGCAAAGATGAATGATTTCTGAAGAATATCTTTGGCTGCGGTGCAAAGATGAGCGGTGTTTAAATGAACATGACCGATCGATGAATATCTTTGGCCTTTAGTGCAAAGATGAGCAGTGTTGAGATGAACATGATGGATTGATGAATATCTTTGGCACATAGTGCAAAGATGAATATTTGATTTGAGATGAATATTGATTGATGTTACGAGGATAAAATATTGATGATGGACTTATTAAATTCATAGATTATAGTAGATTTCATTCTCTACGTAACTCTTCATGAATTATTATTTAGATCTCGAATATTGATCTGAAACTTGTTGTCTATTGTATTACATTAAATTTTTCCTGTTGAAGACTAACGATAATTTGTTGTATATTATCTTAGTCATAATATTCTTCTTGAGCTAGTTGAGCTCACCCTTTTCCTTTTTGTTCCATTCTTCTCGGGGAGGCGAGAATATAAGCGAAGCAGTAGTCTGGGTATGGAATGAAGGTTTTAGAAAAGGATTGTTTAGTAGTCCTCACCATTTTGTAAAATAATGTATCAATAAATGTGATGAGGATTTATTTGAGTATAAATATTATCTAGAAGATAATATTTGTATTTAAACTCACAGCTTTTCTTGTTGTAATAATAAAGTTGTAGTTGTTTACATACCATGTATTGACAACTCGAGAATGGGTGATGTATACCTATTTTGGGGGCGTCACGGTTGGTATCGAGCTTAGGGATATGATCTCTGGCGGAGATCGGGGAATAGAACTAGGAGGGAGAGCGAGTAAATCCTTCGCTAGTGTGTCCTACCTAAGCTTATTTGTTAGTTGAGTCAATATATAGGGATATTATGTGATATATTGATTTCCTTAATTAACCCTTGTTTTATGGCGATGTTGAGAATGTCGTTGAGAATATTAACAATGGAGTAAATGAGGCCGTGGAGATGCTTGTCTTTACAAAGAAGAGAACGTGCAACAGTGGCAATGTTCCTCCCGCGAAACAACACCATGGAAGCGAGATGATGAGCGAGGATGTTTAGAAGCTTTTTGCGGTTCATGCAAAATCGAGACGAGGGAGACTCGTGTTCAAAATCTGAGGAGAAATGATAGCAATTCACGGGTTATCACATGACGCAGATTCAAGAGTTGGGACCACGAAATTTAAGGGAAAGCGGATCCGATCATAGGCGGAAACATGGGTCAAACAAATTACCAAGATATTCGATGTCTTGGGATGCACGGAGGAACGAAGGTTCCATTCGCCACCTTTATGTTAAAATGGCGCGAAGCTCTTGGTGGGAGTGCGTGAAGCGTACCCATCCAGCCCTTTTCGGCGCGTGTCTTGGGAGCGCGTTTGAGAGACTATTTAATGACAAATACTTTCACGAAAGTGTTTGTCGTATATGAAGAAGTGGAGTTCATCGATTGGAACAAAACAACATGGCGGTGTCTCGATGCGAGGCAAAGTTTGCGAGTTATCGAGTTTGCACCTCATTTGGTGGAGAATGAGGAGCGTATGGCGCGGATGTTTCTTAGAGGTTTGAAACCCGGCATCGTCGATATCTCATTTCTCATAAACTTTCTCTTTATTCGGATGTTTAAATGAGGGCTCAATTATTAGAAGCGAGATAACTTGAATGCAGTCGTTGAGGACCATAACCGAGGATCGCACCGGAGATAGCGATCAGCGAATAATGATAACTGCGGAAAAAAGCAGACGGACGAAATGGTAACCACTCTGGTGGTAATTATGGTCGTGAAAATGCGAAGAAGTGAGTCGGGAGGAGATTTTAAAGAGGAGATTTAACAACGACTATGTGAAGACGCAGCGGTCTTGCGTGACAACTAGTTCTAAGGGAGGAGAACGACCACCGGTTATATATCTTCTAAATGCGGAAAAGAGGACATATCGGTCAAAGCGCCTACAACAGTTCAAGGTATGCTATAGTTGTGGAAAGGAAGGACATATCGCTTCGAGATTATGCGATGGCGAAACCTAGTTCAATGAGGGACGGTGACTTAAAAACATCCCGAAAAAGTCAAAGTCAACGATTAGGGAAGAAGCGTTTGTTGTGGTTGGTCATAATCGAGGAACCCAAACGAGGTGATCACGGGTAAAATTTATTTATAAATTCTTGTGAAGTTTATACCTTACTTGATCTGGGTCTACCCATTCATTTATCTCTCTGCATGTGCTCAACGTTTAAACTTGACTCAGGAAAAATTAGACTTTGACCTATCTGTGGAAACTCAGTTAGGAGAAACTTTCATCACATCCACTTGTTTATAAATCTTGTTTGATTCAAGTTGGCACCATCACCTTACACCATTGACCTTATCTCTTTAAAGATACTTGCTTTTGATGTGATTTTAGGGATTGATTGGTTAACTACTCATCATGCCAAAATTGATTGTTTTCGTAAGGTTGTTAGTTTTCATATTCTAACCAACCTGTTATGCAAATTCAAGCAACTAAACCATTAAAATCAATCACTATCATATCTAATCATAAAGCTATTCGTTTATTGAAAAGCGGATGTCGAAGCTTTCTTAGCCCATGTTATGGATTTGAATAAAGACACGTCAAATTTGAATAATATTCTGTTGTTATTGACTTTCTGGCGTATTTCTGAAGAACTTCCTGGTCTACCCCGAACGTGAAGTTGAATTCTTTATTGATCTTGAACACAGTACAAAGCCCATTTCTAAAACCCCATATCGAATGGCTCTATTGAACTTGAGGAGTTAAAGGTCCAACTACGAGAATTGTTGGACATCGGTTTCATTCGTCTAGTACATCTCCTTGGGGTGCTCTGTTTTATTTGTAAAAAAGAAAGGCGGGGTATGCGACTTTGTATATTGACTATCGGGAATTGAACCATGTCACCATCAAGAATAGGTATCCTCTACCTCGTATTGATGACTTGTTTGACCGATTCTGAGGCACAATTCTTTTCAAAAATCGATCTTAGATTACGGATATCATCAATTTGAAAATTAGAATCGAGGATATTCCAAAGACGCCTTCGAGAACTTCGGTATGGGCATTATGAATTCTTAGTCATGTCTTTCGGACTAACTAATGCTCCTGCGGCTTTTCATGGATATGATGAACCAAGTATTCAAGGAATATTTGGATCGATTCGTTGTTGTCTTTATTGATGACATCCTTATATATTCAAAAGCCGTGAAGATCATGAGCACCATTTGAAGTTTGGTACTCGAAAGGCTTCGTGAAAACCAACTATATGCCAAATTGAAGAAATGCGAGTTACGGCTTGAGAGTAGCCTTTCTTGGGCATGTGGTGTCAAAACATGGAGTATCTGTTGATCCGTGAAGATTGAAGCAATCTGAAAGTTGGGAACAACCAAGTCGGTGGTCAAGTACGTAGCTTTTGGGCTTAGTGGTTATTATCGGAGATTAGTGGGAAGGGTTTTCTCGAATCGCTACTCCATTAACTCGACTAACTTCGGAAGGATACAAAATTCGTTTGGAATGAAGAATGCGAGAAGAGTTTCCAAGAGCTTAAGAGGAGACTTATTTATTTTGTTCTAACAATACCATCTGGTTCGGATGGATTTGTTATCTCTGACGATGCTTGAGCAAAAGGGTTAGGATGTGTTCTCATGCAGCGTGGGAAAAGTCATAGCTATGCCTCGCGACAACTTAAAGAGTATGAGAGGAATTATCCTACTCATGATCTAGAGTTAGCGGCCCAATCGTTCGTTCAGCTAAAAATATGGAGCACTATCTATATGGGAGAAAGTGGAGATATATTCGGACCATAAAAAGCCTTAAATATTTCTTCACTCAAAAAGAACTCAACATGCGGCGGCTGACGTTGGCTCGAGCTATTGAAGACTACGACCACACTATTGATACCATCCCGGTAAAGCGAGCGTGGTAGTGGCGCATTGAGTAGAAGATCATATCACGAGAACGAGTGCGATGATGTCAAGTATCGCGTAGAGAGCCAACTTTAATAGAAAAAGTTAAGGTTACTCGAGCCACACGCCGGGCCGATCGTCGTATGAAGAAGAAAGTCTGAAGAAGGAGCTATTAGGGCGAGAATTGATGAAGAAGGAATACTTGAGTCCACTCTAGACTTTGTGTTCCTAACGACTACGATTTGAAGTACAAGATTATGATGGAGGCACACAATACACCATTTGCAATCCATCTTGGAAGTACTAAAATGTATCGTGATCTTGACATACATTTTGGTGGAATAATATGAAGAGAGAGATTGCAAAGTTTATCTCGATGTGTTTAACTTGCTAGCGTGTAAAGGCGGAGCATCTAGTACCTAAGGGTCCGTTGCAACCACTTGAGATTCCTAATGGAAGTGGGAACACATTACCATGGATTTAGTTCACGGGTCTTCCTACGGTTTCTCAAGGCATCAATGCTATTTGGGTTATTGTTGATAGATTAACCAAGTCTGCTCATTTCTTGCCGTCTCGGAGACTTATTCACTTGAGCGTCTTGCTAGTATATGCGTAAATGAGATTGTGAGGTTGCATGGCATGCTGTATCCATAGTTTTGGATCGTGACCCAAGATTCACTTCAAGATTTTGGGTTAGCTTGCAAAAAGCTATGAGCGCAGTTTGCGATTTAGTTGACATACCATCCCCAAACGGACGGACAATCGAGAGAGACTATTCAAACTCTTGAAGATTTATTAAGACTACGTGTCCTAGACTTTAAGGGTAGTTGGGATAAGTATTTACCATTGGTGGAATTCTCCTACAACAACAGTTATCGAGCAAGTATAGGTGTGGCTCCATTGAAGCATTATATGGGCGAAAATGTCGTTCTCGATATGTTGGGATGAGGTGGGTGAAGCAACATTGTTGGGACCCGAGTTAATCGCGATTTATGACCGAAAAGATCCAAATGATTCGACAACGTATACAAAGCGGCACAAGATCGACAAAAGAGTTATGCGGATCTTCATCGAAAGGACGTGGAATTTAATGTAGGGGATCATGTATTGTTGCGAGTTGCTCCATGGAAGGGAGTTACAAGATTTGGGAAGAGAGGAAAGCTCGATCCACGATTTATTGGTCCATTTCAAATTCTTGTAGAGTAGGAAATGTAGCTATAGACTTGCATTACCTCCAAGTATGTCTCGTGTTCATAATGTGTTTCACATATCGGTTGCTTAAATAAATATGTGAAAGACCCGAACCACGTTATTGAGTTAGAACCCGGACGAGATAGCCAGAAGACTTAACGTGTGAGGAGGTACTGTCAAGAGATCTTGGATAGGAAGGAGCATGTCCCTACGCATGAAAGTCATACCACAAGTTAAAGTTTTGTGGAGGAATCATGCTATAGAGGAAATGACACAGGAATTGGAAACGGAAATGAAAGCGAGGTATCCTCACCTTTTCAAAACACTGAAGTGCGTCGTCGATTTCGAGGGCGAATTTCATAAGGAGGGAGGTTGTAAGACCGAAATTTTTTAAATAAAAATGAATTTCCTTTATTTATTATTTTGAAATAGTAAGGGTTGATTTGATTAATGTGGATAGTTAAGGGTTAAATCATAAATATTTCAAAAATAAGCAAGTGGTTATAAAATATTCATTTTTGTCGGGGAATATTCGTTTGGTCGTGGAATATTAAATCTTTGTCGGGAATATTAAATGCGACAATGTAGCGACCGTGTGTGGGCCCCATAACTAAAGCGATTGGATGAAGAAAAGCGACAAATATAAGTTGGTTAAAAAAATAGCGGCGTAGTTATTCTGATTATCTTGTTGGAATACCCGTGGTTAAAATACGATGTCTGGCGTGGTTGCCTGATAGCATTTACGTATTGCACGAAATTGTTGAATTATTGATCCTTACGTGAGAAGGCACTTACTCGATAATTTTCCACGATGAATTCTTATTCAATATTTTATTTTATTGATTCAATAATTCTTGCGTTGATATTTTATATTATTATTTTGTTCAATAATTGTCCTTTACATTATCTCCATTATCGGATCAATAATTCATATTATTTGAATAATATTATTAGATAGCATTATTGGCAATGTCTAGAAAGTTACATCGAGGAGAGGTTTGGTCACCTAATTGCGTGCCAAGAAGAGAGAAATCCTTATCGGAAAGCCCCTCTTTTTCAGGAAGCGGCTGGTTGTCATAATTGTGATTACGTAATATTATTTGTGAATAATTAATTATTGATTCATATGATAAAGAAATATTTATTTTATGTGGATATAAATGATGGATTTATTTATGTGGTTATAAATGAAGAAATTAATGTTGAGGTGTTTTATCAGTATTTTATCGGATTGGAGGTATTAAAAATTAAATCAGGGGTTTTGAGATATATTGCGGGGGTTATAATTTTTAATCCGACCGTTGGATTGTGGTAATTTTTGGGTATGTTATACATACATAAGTTGAGTATATGTCCACAAATTTTGAACCGTTAAAAATTCACGAATGATTTGTTATGAATTTTAAGAGGTGTCTGATTCGGAAATTAGGTTTATAATTGATTTTGGTGGAAAATTCTAGAATTGAGTGGGCCCCACTTGTGGTTGGTGAAGAAATGTGCTGAATTTTATTTCAAATGTGGTGGGTGGCAATAGTAGCGAGTAAAAGCCATCGGTGTGCAGTCAAGTCTCGCTTGGTAATTTAACATTTTCTATAAATAGAGGCTAAGTTAGAATTGAAAATCACACCGAAACAAAGTTTTCTCTCTTTCTCTCTATATTATTGAGCGTATTTTGTGAGTATTTAGATACTTTGAGAGTTCTTGATCATCGATCTGAGTTTCATTCGACATCACTTGAGCCTTTCCTTCCGGTCTTGATTCTTTGAGGTAAGGGATATTATTTTTTCAGTAATGATATTATTTCTTGATATCATTATCTTTGAAATGTTGATATGAAGTTTTATCAAATTTGGAACTTTTTCATGTCGGGGTTACTATTCATGAGTTCTTATTCATGAGTTACTATTCATGAGAGTTACTATTCACGATTACTATTCACGAAGTACTATTCATGAAGCGTGAAAATGTTTTTTTTGTGGAATTTCTATCTTTTGGTGTCGGAGTTACTATTCACGTATCTGGCCTTTATTCACGTATCTGAAGACTTATTCACGTATCGTCACTATTCAAGAAAAAATAAAATTTCTTCTTTTAAGTCAAAACATCTATTACGGATACTAGCTTTGATTGTATCCATGTTTTGATCATTCTTGAATTTTACACCACTATGATTATTTTGAGGTATTGTTGGGACATGGATAAAACAAAGTACGAATCATTAATCCTTAATCCTTGTCATTTTGTTTCACTTTGGATTCGTTCTTTAAAAATATTTTTCATCATCCTCGATCTTAAATGATGATATTATTGAATATCTTTGGCTGTAGTCAAAAGATGAATGATTTCTGAAGAATATCTTTGGCTGCGGTCTGCAAAGATGAAGCGGTGTTTAAATGAACATGAATGACGATGAATATCTTTGGCCTTTAGTGCAAAGATGAGCAGTGTTGAGATGAACATGGACATTGATGAATATCTTTGGCACATAGTGCAAAGATGAATATTTGATTTGAGATGAATATTGATTGATGTTACGAGGATAAAATATTGATGATGGGTATTAAATTCATAGATTATAGTAGATTTCATTCTCTACGTAACTCTTATGAATTATTATTTTCATTGCGAATATTGATCCGAAACTTGTTGTACATATCAGATTCTATTAAATTTTTCCTGTTGAAGACTAACGATAATTTGTTGTATATTATCTTAGTCATAATATTCTTTCTTGAGCTAGTTGAGCTCACCCTTTTCCTTTTGTTCCATTCTTCTCGGGAGGCGAGAATATAAGCGAGTGCAGTCGGGAGTATGGAATGAAGGTTTTAGAAAGGATTGTTTAGTAGTCCTCAACATTTTGTAAAATAATGTATCAATAAATGTGATGAGGATTTATTTGAGTATAAATATTGTCTAGAAGATAATATTTGTATTTAAACTCACAGCTTTCTTGTTGTAATAATAAAGTTGTAGTTGTTTTACGTATGCCGTGTATTGTGACTCGGAATGGGTGATGTATACCTATTTTGGGGGCGTCACACTAGCTCAGTGCAAACCCAAGAAAATTATAAGCCTATACACTCATATAAGCTGCCTATACAAGCCCTGGTGTTAGCAATAACAGATTCAATAGCCAGAAATCAAAAATTAAATAAGAAAGGTGCAAACCCTAATTCCTAGCTAAATCTTTGATGCTATGTTTAAATTGTTGTATAGATGTTTAGATATATGTAATAACATGTTAGAAAGTATGCTAAGTTGATAGAACATGATTTCATAACGTTTAGATACATCAAATTAGTGTTTTAAGCAATATGGGAATTTTGGAAAAACAAGCCTGATAGTCGAATGTCAAAACTTGTAAATTTTGTGTATGTTAATAATTAGGTTTTCTAATTATATGTTATTTATAATATGACATAAGGTCTTTAATTTGGAAAAGAAAAAAGGTTCATTAGAACCATATATTGCAAGATATAGGTGGTCAAAGGTGGCTGACCGATCACGAAGTTCTATTTTCTGGGTTACCCAGAAAACTCAAGAGCAGGTTGAACCGACTACTCACTAGTACAAACTTATAAAAAGACAACACTTAAAAAGACGATGTTTTTATAAAAAATGATGTGGAATTTTTTTATAATATTTTTTAACAAAACGTTGCAGATACATGTGAAAAAATAAAAACGCGGAATTGAAAATTTAAAATTAAAAAAACTTTAGCCTATCTCTGCACTTTCTCTCTCTATGACTTCCCGACTCTCTCTCTCTCAACTTCATGACTTCCCCAACTCTCAAATCCACGATTCCTTTCTCCTTCTTCGAAGCTTAATAGGATTTTTTTTACTACATTTTCAATGCCTCTACCATCAAGGTTTCAGTCTCCCTCTCCAAAGAAGATTCCAAGCGTGCCCTAGATGAATCTCTTACCTAGTTAGACGGTAATTTTGATGTTGGCTCTGGGCCTTTCTTCTCCCAAAAATTTGTGCATAAACCCTTCTGTGGTTTCTTCGGAGAATCGAGATTCGGTGGATGTTGGGTGCAGGAAGCTGACAACGAGCTGGGTTAGGGCTTTCGCTGTTAAAACCCCTAATGTTCCCACATGCTCCTTTTTTGAGGAATACGAAAAAGGCGAGTTCAGATGTGATTTTTCCTCTCGGAGTTTATACATTGCAGGTTTGATTAAAATATTTAGCAAGTTTTAATATATTTTTGTTGAAGAGATTTTGCCAAAGCTAGCCAAAAATTGAGATTTTGATGCATGTTCTGCAAGTTTTAGTCTTTATTTGCAATATAATTTGAAAGCTCAAATGAGTATGTATGTAAAAGGGGTTCATTTTAATCAATTTTAGTTATTCCTTTTTAGCATTTTTTCAGTCTGGTATTGCCTACTTTCGAGTAGTAGTTGAAAAAGAAGTGTTCAAAGATTATAGTTTGTATCACACACACTTGAACATATTTTTTGAATGAATTTTTGCAATATTAAACTTTAAATACTAAATTTTAGTAAATATTGAAATTTTCTATGGTTAAGTTTGGCCTGTGCAAACTTTTTTTAATTAGAAATTAACAAAATAGTAGGTGTCTCATTTCCATTCAGAATTAGAACTATTTTTTAAAAATTAAAGAAGAGTAACACCCTTCAGTTTTTTGCTTTTTGGTTGAAGACATGCCTAAAACAGAGCAATGATCTTTTTGTTTATTTGGTTTCAACAGATTGTCTTTTTTTTTCCAAGTGATTGTCTTTTTACACGTAGGTTTTTACTATGCAAGAATCCTATAATCTTTGGCTCTCTATATGAAATTTAGAACAAGGATTAAGGGTGCTGCTTCTTATTGCTGCAGGAATTCATGAAACCACATATAACCCGGCGTTATTGCCCTCAAATGCGGGATGAGCGTTCTTTGGGACAAATGGAGTGAGCGTGTGCCTATTAGTGTCCTTTGGTTGGACGATAACATTGTCACTCACGTCAAAACCCTGGAGAAAGAAGAAATCTTTGCGCTCCATGTTCGATATTTTATCTTTGTCAAGCATTGGTATGTTTTAATTCTGATTTTTACATGCTTTTTATGCTTCGAGGGATTATATATATTAGATAGTTATTGGGCATGTGTTGAAATAGGAATTGTGTTACCTATTGGTTATTTATGCTTCAAGGGTTTATGTGTTAGTTTAGCTTAAATCGTTTATTTGAATTGGATGGTAAGTGTTGAAATGTGAACTTCTTTTGGTGGCATGGTGTTAGTTAGATTGGTTGCGGGCATAGAAAGGAAAAACACTTGATGAAACCTGAAGTTGGTCACTTTAGAGCTCATGGGGTTCATATGAAGAGGAAGCTGAAGGAGTTTCATGTGACGGAGGATGCTCTTCTTCCTGTGTGGGACATCAATAGGCGTTCGTCATTTCATTCCTGGCCAGTATGTTGATGTGAGTGGAATTACTAGAGGAAAAGGATTCCAGGTGATGATGTCTTCTTTTGTTTTTAAAATAACTTTTGTTCTATGTTTATTATAATGTTCCAAATTTAACACTTTCAGTTTGAACAATATACATAGATTCAGAATATCACCTTTTATAGCTGCATGAACTACTAAGAGTCTAGCATTATTAGATATTATCCTTAATTATCGTTGTTATGATTAGATGTTATATTGCTCATAATTCACCTAAATTCCGTGTAGCTACCATGGAATTAAAATAGAAGATATATAAAGGTTATAATTAATTCATTGCCCAGGGTTATGCTATAATTGCATTGCATCTACAATTTGACACATTTTTGGTTTTTTCTGTATATAGGGTGGGATGAAAAGATGGGGTTTTAGTGGAATGCCTGCATCTCACGGTGCATCATTATCACACCGAAGTATTGGTTGTACTGGTCAGAGAGATGCTCCCGGGAAGGTGTGTGGGGCTTGGCCCTTTGATGCTTTATAATTTTTTGTTCAACTTTTATAATATTCACATAGTATCAGTTACCTGTCATATTCATTTTATGAATTTGGTTATATGGAAATGTCATTTTGATGAACCATCTCCTCATTGTGACTCCACAATGCTACATGATCAGAAGTATTTGGAGCATTCTCATCCACTTGCAGGTTATTGTTGATCTCTATCACTCTAGCTTATTAGTAACTCTAGAGTAGCCCAACCTTAAAACTAAATCTTAGTCATTTTATTTGTTTTCTTCTTATCAAAAAGACATGTGGCATTATTTATCTGAGAAATGAAATCACCTTGCAACAAGTGTGCATGTAGATTCAGAAATAACGATGAGAATAAATTCCAGAAAAAATAAAACTAATGGAGCAAAAATAAGGATGGATAAATCTTGTAAGAAAAGAAGAAGATAGTGATTTATGAGGTTACAATTGGATTATTTCTAGATGAATTTGCACTTTGATTGCCATCTGGTTCTTAGTGCAGAGTTGTTGTATACGGCATTTATTGGTGTTGCTTTATTTTTTGCATTTTCTGATAGATGCTTTGTTACAAAATGATCCTGCATTCTTACACCTATAGCCCTAGATACATCGATTCTTTGACTAATATAGGAAAAGTCTTGCTCACGATCTCAGTTGTATTGATTTTATGCTAACATTATATTCCATTTCATCCTACACAACATATTGATATTAAGTTGACTATTGTTTAATTTTTAAGATCGGAAGACAAATTTGAAGTTTGAATAAGCCATATTAACAAATTCATTAGCTATAACCACCACAATAAAGTTTATATGCTAGGATGTATTTGGTCTGGTTGTTATTATTAATTTTACTTACTGGATGTATTTGTTCTAATGTATTTGTTAGGATGTGCTAATATATTTGTTAGGATGTGTGGAAATACAGTTGCCTTGGTTGGATTGGATCAATTCATCACTAAAAATGTAACATTCCAGAATTTTTAATTGTTATATTAAATATTTATTTAATATTTAAGTATTTGATGGATGTGTTTATTGTTGAATAAATAATTGTTCAATGCGATTCAATTTGGTGAATTATTTGTTAATAAATAATTAAGGAAATTAATTATCATATTATAATTTAATTTAATTATTAAATTAGAGAGTTTTGATTAAATGAATTAGTATATTTTAATTTGAATTTGTAATTAAAAGGATGTGTTAGTTGATTAAATAAAAGCGTGACAAATAATCTTTTATAAAGGAGTTATTAAAATAACATAAAGGAGTTTAATTCAGTTTTTCCAAACAAGGCCTAATGCCTATTAAGTCTTTAATCTAATTGTGTTTTACCAAACAAGGCATAAGGACTAATTGATTATTTTTTAGTGGATAGCCAAACAAGCCTTATGGCTTTTGATTTTCAAATAAAATATAACTGATGTCAGTTAAAGTTAGAATTATATTATATAATTAATACCTTTATTATTATTATTATATGTTATATTGTTAGTACGTAGTTAGAGTTAGGAAGAAAGAACTCAGTAGAAGAAAAGAAGAGAGTTTACAGAGAGGAAGAAAGGCTAGAGAATTTGATAAAGAAATTGGGGAAAAGAAGATTGATAATCAAAAGGATAGCCATCATCTTCTACAAACAAGGTATCATCCTACCCTTTTAAGTTTTTAAAATTTTAGTTTTCTCTTCCCTAATTTTCTGTAAAATTCTTGTGAAAGGATAAATTGCTTGATTGTATGTGGCTTTATATGATAAACTAGTATTGTAAAACTATTTTCATAGGTTATATATGAGTATAGTTAATGAATTGATGTTAGGTATGTGGTTTGTGAAGAAAAAGTATTTTACAGTGAGTTTATATGAATATATGTGAATATGGTTTAGTTTAAGGTAGAAATTAAGGTTTAATTAGTTGTTTAGTTGATAAATTGACTATTATATTTGAAAGAGGTGGTATAAACATAAATAAGGTGCTTTGAATTAACTATTTTGGTTGAAAAACAAAATCACAATGTTGATTTTCATTGAAAACATCAAAAAGTGAGTTTTTATCAAAAATAGTGAAATTGGATGTTTTAAATTCGTTGTTTATGTTGTTTTATGGGTAGAAACATGTTAAGAGTCTTTGAATTATGTTTATATGAAGTCTCTATATGAATTACATGTTAATTAGGCTATTAGAAAGTAGCTTGTAGGCCAAAATTGGCTTTTGTACATGTTGTTGCCGAAAGTGCCAATTTAGCAATTGCATTGGCAACATTGGCTGTTAGCAGATTGACTTTAACTTTTGTTGTATACCGGCATACATGACAGATCACCTCGTAGTTTAATTTTTGTCGTATAATTAATAATGTCATCATTATTGACACCAAACCATGATATATCGTTGTAAGCGCACATGTGTGAGTTAAGCGAAATGGTCGATAGTGTATTTTTTATACTCAAAATCTGAAGGAATTGTTATGTGTTAATAGTAGGACTTATAAGTTATGATTTCAGTATTTTTATACCATGAATGAGCATGTTATTAACAATTAACTTGTTTTGTAACGTGACTATGTGATTAAAAATCAAATCTTACATGATGAGTGTACTTAGTTATGTTTTTATAGTGGTAGTGACTAACTATGTCATGATGACATATGTATATAGGATATTGTGATTCTAATTGTTCGGTTTAACCTACGAGCAAGGCAAGTTCTCTAATCTATTATCTTGTTGAGCCAATTATTGTTTCCAATTTGATTACAATATAATGATGCAAGGTTTCTAAACTTTAATTTTGATATTGAGCAAGTTATTCTTGTATTTAACTTGTTGTTTAGCATGCAAATTTATATCTACTAATGTTGAACAATTTTATCGTTCAAATTACTATGCATGCTTTGTATTCAATTTTAAATAACCTTGGCTTATTATTGTTCAAGCAAGGTGTGCTATAGTTATTCAATATGTATGCTATTAGATTATTCCTAAAGCATGCTTTTAATTTACCATGTCGATTCAGTTATGATTATTCCATAATGTAATGTTATTGATTTTATTCAATTAATCCTTAGTTGATGTTAAATCAATTCCAAATTACCTTGAAATGTATCCAAACCAAACTCACTTTGGTGCGGACTTGTACTCTAAATCTTGTGATGAACAACCCTATTATTAGGGGTAATTTACGCTTAGCGTTGAAATGTTTATGCACAATACATTTATGCGAAGGGTTGATCCCCTAAGTGCGAGGAGTCCCTATAGTCTTATATTTGTTAAAGTTTAAGTTGAAAAATTACTTATAACTATGGACATAGTTCGTGGTCTTAGGACCCTCAGTTATATACTTCAGAATGTTGATAAATCATATTGTTTAATCCTTTCGAGCCTCTTATTTGACAGTTGTTGTAAAGATTTTCATTCATTGTTGTTTCAAGTGAGCTTTGTTTGCTCACTCTTGCTTATATAACTATTACGATTAAAGATGAGAAGGTTGATGTACTAGCACCCCAGAAGAGGAAAAGGAAAGATGAAAAAGTATTGAAGATTTGTAATATGATGATATTCTATTATCAGTTTTCAATTGAATGGTTGTAATGAAGTTTATTTATTTTCCGCATTTGAATGATTGTATTTAAAGGTTAAAACAACACAGGAGATTTTATTATGTAACCCTTTAATGGGGAAGGTTTTATTTATTCAATTTTATTATGATTGGGTAGTTAGATATGATTGTTTGATTAAGTGGAGACCAAATCATGTGGGAATGAAGTACCTGGGTTTGGGGGTGCCACAAGTTGGTATCAAAGCCTTAGGTTATGAACCTTAGGTGGGGAAAAACCTTAGGAAGTAACCTTCGAAAAGATAGTGATGATAAACTCTTATTGAGTTTTAAGGAAGAAGTAATAAAATACTTATGTGCTTATGTGATTGTAACTTATGTGCTTGCGTGTGTCGAGTAGTAATGATTAGTAATTAAAACTTAAACTTTGGTTGACAGGATGACTAATATAGGAGGATCCAGTCAGGCTAGGGAAGAGGAGCCTCGAGATATTCAGGTAGTTTGGGAATAATTACTGCCATGGGAAACAGTTCTGTTGGTCATAGTAGTTGAGCAGGAGAGAGTACCTGATGAGGATGATGAGATAGAGACAGACGAGGAGGATTCTGTGGAGCTGCCACAGACGGATGAAGAGGACGAAGAGGAAAGGATTCCACTTAACTCGTTAGCTGGCCGTATATACGATGAGATGCATGACCGCAATGTAGAACTTCAAGATATAGTCGAGGAGTTACAAGAGATAGTTGCTGAACAACAGACCTCGATGGCACAGAAGGACGACGAAATTCAGGACCGAGAAGAACATCTGAGCAATGTTGAAGATAAGCTGATTCACACTGAAGGAGAGAACGAGTGAATGAGAGCAGAGATTACAGAGTTGAAGAACAAGTTGAAAGAGGAATCTACTAAGAGGGCAAGAGCCGAAGATGTGTACGAGGAAGTTGATCAACGAGCTGAAATAGCATAGGGAGAAGCATAAGCAAAGAGAATGAAGATGCAGGAAATGAATAACGTGTTCAACACAGTGATTAATCGAGCTCAGGATCGGGTTATGGGTTATCCGATTCAGTTTGAGACGCTGCCATCGTACATACTAGTTCATCGAACCATATTCCGAATTATGGAAGAAGAACGTCGTAAGGCTATGCAGTATCTTAGTAGGACATCGTAGGGAGTGTACTTGATTTATGATTTATGTTATGATAAATAATATGTAAATCCCAAGTGTTATGTAACCTATGGGATATGATGATAAGGTCACTGGCTTTAGTAGTTCGAAGAAAATAATGTAAATAGCGGTGATCTTATTAATATGATGTTTTTCAAAGAAATTAAGAATGAATAAAAGTTATTTATCTTATTTTATCCAAAGTGTTATGTGCTATGTGATTATTACTTTTATGGGGGTAAATTAAGTAGAAATTACTTAAAAGAGTTGAGTAATAATCTAATAAGTGTATTTTTAACAGAAAATGCCTCCAAGACGTCAACCACCCTGACAGAGAACCACTGAAGGAACCAACAACAATAATGCAAAAGCTAACCCCGTTTCAAAGAATTTGGTGGCGTTCTTGTGTGCACTTCTGCGAATCAATTCTGAGAATCAACCACAAAATCAAGCTACAACGTTTAAGGACTTCAAGGCGGTTGGACCACCAGAATTTCGTGGGTCCATGAACCCGATTGAGGCTTAGACCTGGGTCATGGAGATAGAGAAGGTGTTCGATGTTGCGGGAGTAGGGAAGATCGGAAAGACGCTTTTTACAACATTCATGTTGAAAGCAGAAGCTAGTTATTGGTGGCAGGCCAATAAAAATCGAGGAGGACCAAGGGTTATGGCTTCGGATAGGTTTAAGGAGATGTTCTTCGAGACCTATTTCCCAGAGTGTTCGAAGAGTCAGTTGGAAGTGCAGTTTTTTGAACTGAAGCAGGGAACGATGACGATGTCGGAGTATGCCGCGAAATTCAATGAGTTGGCGAGGTTTGCGACATACCAAGTCAGCACAGTTTAACGCAAGGCAAAGAGATTTGAACAGGGACTGAAGCCCTGGTTATATAGTAGGGTTTCCTTGTTCCAGTTGAAGACATTTGCAGCCGTAATGGAAAAGGCAATTCTCACTGAAGGTGGTGGTGAGGTTGTAACCAAGTTCAATCAAAAACAAAAACAAAAAAAGAAGAAGAATGAAGTGGAGGTTAAGAATGGAGTTGGTGGTAGTGGAAATGGTAACAATAATCTGAAAAGAAAGTGGAATGGAAATATGGGTGCTGGAAATCAGTAAGGTAACCGGTAGAATAAGAAGTTTGAAGCATGTGCTACATGCGGGAAGTTTCACAAGGGTGTATGCTTGATGGGGAAACGAGTATGTTTTAACTATGGCCAGGAGGGTCACATCGCCCTAAATTGTAATCAACCCAAGAAGAACGTTTGCTTCACTTGCGGGTCCAAGGATCACTTTGTTCGTGAGTGCCCTAAGAAGAAAGCTGGAGAGACAACATGAAGCAAGTGAGGTAGCAGTGGACGTACATGGGCCATTACTAGGCCAACGGTATCAAACAAACCTACAACCAGAACCTTCAACATGATGTGCAAGATGCTGTGCAATCAAAAGATGTGGTGTCAGGTATTATCCCAATCAATGATATTGATGCTTATGTATTATTTGATTCGGGTGCTACTTGTTCATTTATATCTGATGAATTTGCTATGAGATTAGGATTGCCTAGTGAAGAATTGAATTTCCCTTTAAAAATAGAAATTGTGAATAAGGAGGTAATTCCTGTTAGGATCGTATACAAGAATTATAGGGTGAAAATTTAGGAAAATATTTTGATGGTAGATTTAATTCCGATTAGGCTTGGAGAGTTTGATGTTATTTTGGGAATGGATTGGTTGTTCAATTCTGGAGCGATAATTGACTGCCAAAAGAAATGTGTAAACCTTATGACTCAAATCGAAGGTAGTTTTTAATGGTAGCAAATCGCTGAGAAAAATGAGATGTCGGCGATTATGCGAGCCAAGAAATTGTTGAGTCAAGGCTGTGTGGGTTATTTAGCTTACATAGTCGATACTCAGAAGAAGGGTGTGAAACTCAAAGAAATACCAGTGGTTAGGGAAATTGTGGATGTGTTTCTGGAGGATTTTTTAGGACTTCCGCCTAACAGAGTAATTGAGTTCATGATCGACTTAGCGCTAGGAACCGCTCTGATATCGAAAGCCCCGTACCGAATGGCTCCTGTAGAGATGAAGGAACTGATGGTACAACTGTAGGAGCTGTTGGACAAGAAATACATTCAACCAAGTGTGTCACCATGGGGAGCACCAGTGTTATTCGTAAGGAAGAAGGATAGGTCAATGCGTCTTTGTATTGATTATAGGGAGTTAAACAAAGTAACTATTAAGAATAAATATCCATTATTAAGAATAGATGATTTGTTTGACCAGTTAAAAGATGCTAGATATTTCTCAAAAATAGATTTGAGAAGTGGGTATCATCAACTGAAAGTAAGAAAGGAGGATGTCTCAGAAGGCGGCATTAGAACTTCGGTATGGACATTACAAATTTTGGTGATGTCTTTTGGTTTGACAAACGCCCTGCAGCATTCATGGATTTGATGAACAGGGTGTTTAAATCATTTTTAGACAAGTTTGTGGTGGTGTTTATCGACGATATTCTGGTGTACTCTAGAACTCAAGAAGAACACGTGGAATACTTACGTCTAATGCTGGAGACGCTAAGAAACGAAAAGTTATACGCGAAATTCTCTAAATGTGAATTCTGGTTAAAACGTGTACAATTTCTTGGGCACGTAATTGACAAGGATGGAATTTCGATGGATCCATCAAAGGTCGAAGGCATGTGATAAATTGGGAACAACCAAGAACTCCATCAGAAGTAAGAAGTTTCTTGGGATTGGCAGGGTATTACAGACGGTTTATCCAGGATTTCTCCAAGATTGCCACTCCATTGACAAATTTGACGTGGAAATCTGTAAAATTTGTTTGGACGGAGAAGTGTGAAGGAAGTTTCCAGGAATTGAAAAAGAAGTTAAGTATGGCACCTGTGTTATCATCATTACGGATAATACAGAAATTTTATGGTGTACTGTGATGCTTCACACAAAGGATTAGGATGTGTCCTTATGCGAATCGGAAAAGTCATCGCGTATGCATCGAAGCGATTGAAAGACTACAAAAAGGGTATCCGACTCATGATTTAGAGTTGGCGGCGGTTGTGTTTGCTTTAAAAATATGGAGACACTATCTCTATGGAGAAAATGTGAGATCTACATACCATAAGAGTCCAAGTACATTTTCACTCGGAAAGAGACACGAACATGCGTCGAAAGGAGATGGATGGAATTGATAAAGGATTATGATTGTGAATCTTTTATCATCCGAGCAAAGCAAACGCGATTCTGAGATGCCTTGAGTAGGAAAGCGGAGAAAAGTTGATGTTGTTAAGCGATAAGGAGGAGCTTATTACAATGAATGTCGAGGTTAGAGTTGAAAATCAAATTTCCAAAAGAATCCGATGAAAAATTATACGGATGGAAGCCGATCCCGACTTTGGTGGACAAAGTGAAGAACGCTTCAACTGCGGGATGAGGAATGCGAAAAAATAAGAGAAAGTGTGGTCGAGGGAAAAGAAGTGAAATCTGAGGTTGATACAGATGGAATCTTTGAGATTCGAGGGACGAATCTGGGTTCCAACAGTACCAGATATTAAAGAAGACATCTTGACAGAAGCTCATAGCTCGAGATATTCTATTCATCTGGGAAGTACGTAGATGTATCAAGATTTGCGGCGACATTTTTGGTGGCCAAATATAAAAAGAGACGTTGCAGAATGCGTTGTAAAGTGCTTGACATGTCAGAGAGTCGAGGCCGAGCATCAAAGGCCAAGCGGATTACTTCAACCATTAGAGATACCGAAATGGAAATGGGAACATATCACAATGGATTTTGTGGTAGGTCTCCCAACGACTCAGAAAGGATTCGATGCGATATGGGTGATAGTGGATAGATTGACAAAATCTGCACACTTTTTGCCAATAAAGATTAGATTCAATCTTGATCAGCTGGCAAAGTTATATGTTAAAGAAATCGTGACGAGACATGGAGCTCCAGTGTCAATTGTGTTAGAGATCTGAGGTTGACATCAAACTTCTAGAAGAGACTACAAGAATTTATGGGAACACAGTTACGAATGAGTACGGCATATCATCCGCAAACAGATGGCCAAAGTGAACGAACGATTCATACATTGGAAGATATGCTGAGAGCATGTGTCATGGATTTTAAAGGAAGTTAGGATGAACAATTACCGTTGGTGGAATTTGCCTACAATAACAGTTACCACGCAAGCATCGGCATGCCGCCTTACAAAGCATTATCTGGCGGGAGTGCGAAACTCCACCGTACTTTGGATGAAGTCGGTGAGCGTCAATTATTAGGACCGAATCGGTACAATAAAGCTGCTGAGGTTGTCAAACTCATCGAAACAAGATTGATAGTTTGCTCAAGATGAACAAAAAAATATCTTGATCAACCTGACAACAAAGATCGTGCATTCGACGTAGGAAATTACTTTTGCCTAAAAGTTTCACCTTGGAAGGGAAAAATTCAATTTGGTAAAAAGGGGAAACTAAGTCCCAAGTTTATTGGACCCTTCGAAGTGCTGCGAAAAGTTGGAGAGGTGGCTTACGAGGTAGCTCTACCTCCAGAATTGCAAAACATTCATAATATTTTTCACGTTTCGGTGTTACGACCATATAAGTCTGATTACAAGCACGTGATCGAGTACGAACCATTGCAGTTTGAGAAAGACTTGTCCTATGAAGAGGTTCCTATCCAGATAGTCGACAGGAAAGAACAAGTGCTCAGAAATAAAGTGATCAACCTTCTGTGAAGGTAAGATGGAGGAACCACAATGTCGAAGAAGCTACGTGGGAACTCGAAGCTGAAATGATGAAGAATTACCCTGAGTTATTTGTTTAATCTGTGTCTTCGATTCTGGGGACAGAATCTTTGTAAGTAGGGGAGAATGTGACGAATGAGTTGTTTGAATTGTGATTCTGGGGACAGAATCCTTGTAAGGAGGGAATGATGTAACATTCCAAAATTTTTAATTGTTATATTAAGTATTTATTTAATATTTAAGTATTTGATGGATGTGTTTATTTTTGAATTAATAATTGTTCAATGCGATTCGATTTGGTGAATTATTTGTTAATAAATAATTAAGGAAATTAATTATCATATTATAATTTAATTTAATTATTAAATTAGAGAGTTTTGATTAAATGAATTATTATATTTTAATTTGAATTTGTAATTAAAAGGATGTGTTAGTTGATTAAATAAAAGTGTGACAAATAACCTTTTATAAATGAGTTATTAAAATAACTTAAAGGAGTTTAATTTAGTTTTGCCAAACAAGGCCTAATGCCTATTAAGTCTTTAATCTAATTGTGTTTTACCAAACAAGGCATAAGGATTAATAGATTATTTTTTAGTGGATAGCCAAACAAGCCTTATGGCTTTTGATTTTCAAATAAAATATAACTGATGTCAGTTAAAGTTAGAATTATATTATATAATTAATACCTATATTATTATTATACGTTATATTGTTAGTACATAGTTAGAGTTAGGAAGAAAGAACTCGGTAGAAGAGAAGAAGAGAGTTTACAGAGAGGAAGAAATGCTAGAGAATTTGAGAAAGGAATTGTGAAAAAGAAGCTTGATAATCAAAAGGATAGCCATCATCTTCTACAAACAAGGTATCATCCTACCCTTTTAAGTTTTTAAAATTTTAGTTTTCTCTTCCCTAATTCTCTGTAAATTCTTGTGAAAGGATAAATTGCTTGATTGTATGTGGCTTTATATGATAAACTAGTGTTGTAAAACTATTTTCATAGGTTATATATGAGTATAGTCAATGAATTGATGTTAGGTATGTGGTTTGTGAAGAAAAACTATTTTACAGTGAGTTTATATGAATATATGTGAATATGGTTTAGTTTAAGGTAGAAATTAAGGTTTAATTAGTTGTTTTGTTTATAAATTGACTATTATATTTGAAAGAGGTGGTATAAACATAAATAAGGTGCTTTAAATTAACTATTTTGGTTGAAAAACAAAATCACAATGTTGATTTTCAATGAAAACATCAAAAAGTGAGTTTTTATCAAAAATAGTGAAATTGGATGTTTTAAATTCGTTGTTTATGTTGTTTTATAGGTAGAAACATGTTAAGAGTCTTTGAATTATGTTTATATGAAGTCTCTATATGAATTACATGTTAATTAGGCTATTAGAAAGTAACTTATAGGCCAAAATTAGCTTTTGTTCATCTTTGTTCTTAGAAGTCGTCTCTTAGAAATCTGCAATTTAGTAGCCCATTGTCATGACTTTCATGATGATAACTTTTTTTTGCGCAAGAAGACTTAGGCAGCCCACACCGCAGTGACCTATTTCGTAGTTTAATTTTCGCACATGGCTTTCATCATCATCATCCATTGACCCACAATATAAGCGTATGCATGCCATGAGTTAAGCGAATGGTCTCGACGATTGTACTTTTTGTACTCAAAATCAAGGAATTGTTATGTGTTAATAGTAGGATTTGTTAAGTTATGATTTGATATTTCTATACCATGAATGAGCATGTTATTAACAATTAACTTGTTTTGTAACGTGATTATGGGATTAAAAATCAAATCTTACATGATGAGTGTACTTAGTTATGTTTGTAAAGTGGTAGTGACTAACTATGTCATGATGACATATATATATAGGATATTGTGATTCGAATTGTTCGGTTTATCCTACGAGCAAGGCAAGTTCTCTAATCTCTTATCTTGTTGAGCCAATTATTATTTCCAATTCGATTACAATATAATGATGCATGGTTTCTAAACTTTAATTTTGATATTGAGCAAGTTATTCTTGTATTTAACTTGTTGTTTAGCATGCAAATTTATATATACTAATGTTGAACAGTTTTATCGTTCAAATTACTATGCATGCTTTGTATTCAATTTTAAATAACCTTGGCTTATTATTGTTCAAGCAAGGTGTGCTATAGTTATTCAATATGTATGCTATTAGATTATTCCTAAAGCATGCTTTTAATTTACCATGTCGATTCAGTTATGATTATTCCATAATGTAATGTTATTGATTTTATTCAATTAATCCTTAGTTGATGTTCGTCGAATTCCAAATTACCTTGAAATGTATCCAAACCAAACTCACTTTGGTGCGGACTTGTACTCTAAATACTGTGATGAACAACCCTATTATTAGGGGTAATTTACGCTTAGCGTTGAAATGTTTGTGCACAATACATTGTACGAAGGGTTGATCCCCTAAGTACGAGGAGTCCCTATAGTCTTATGACTGTTAAAGTTTAAGTTGAAAAATTACTTATAACTATGGACATAGTTAAGTGGTCTTAGGACCCTCGGTTATATACTTGAAATGTTGATAAATCATATTGTTTAATCCTTTCGAGCCTCTTATTTGACAGTTGTTGTAAAGATTTTCATTCATTGTTGTTTCAAGTGAGCTTTGTTTGCTCACTCTTGCTTATATAACTATTACAGTTAAAGATGAGAAGGTTGATGTACCTAGCACCGGTAAGGGAAAAGGAAAGATGAAAAAGTATTGAAGATTTGTAATATGATGATATTCTATTATCAGTTTTCAATTGAATGGTTGTAATGAAGTTTATTTATTTTCCGCATTTGAATGATTGTATTTAAAGGTTAGACAACCTGGGAGATTTTTATTATGTAACCCTTTAATGGGGAAGGTTTTATTTATTCAATTTTATTATGATTGGGTAGTTAGATATGATTGTTTGATTAAGTGGAGACCAAATCATGTGGGAATGAAGTACCTGGGTTTGGGGGTGTCACAAAAAATGCTACTCTGATGAATGAGAAAGAAGTTGATGCCCATCCAATTAAAGCTATGAAGTTTTCTGTGTCACCTGTTGTGCGTGTTGTGGTGCAGTGCAAGGTTGCCTCTTAACTTCCCAAACTTGTTAAAGGACTGAAACGATTGGCCAAATCTGATCCCATGGTTGTCTGTACCATTGAGGAATTCGGAGAGCATATTATCTCACACAACTGGTTTTCATTTGTTTGACCCTCAATAAGTAAATCATGTTGGTTCTAATTTTTGCATCTCTTCTTTATCCTTTTCCTGCTAAATCTTCTGTGATGATCAGTTTTGTGTATTATCATTTTCTTGACATTATGAACCCAATATCTGCTTTTTATGCAGAGTCTGTGCACGCTGAATGGAAAACCACTATATGTCCTTGTGGAGCCTCGCCAGTAGATAATTGTTGCCTTAGTATTGGTCTGTTGTTTTATTCTATTATTATATAGGAAATGGTTATGAAAGATTACTCATTAAATTTGAGTTGTTACACTTTATTCTTGTGAATTGTTTCAATTTATTTCCTTTACATGATTACTGCTATCAATCCTTTAATGTGTACTCTATTTTTGATAATATCATAATTTAGTATTGGAGCAAGTTCTAGAGCTAGTATTCGGAAAATAGGAACTTTCCCTTTCTATAGAAATTAGGCAAAACTGGTGATGTGTACTAGTTCTGATATTTCATCATTCAATATTTTCATCATATTCTTTTTCCATGCAAAGCCATAAGTGTTAAGTGACCTTTATGTTTGTCAAATTTGACAACAGTGTTATTGTGAACCATTTGTTCTGATATTATAACCAGCCAACCGGGTAGTCTTATTTGTCATTTGCTTTATCCAGAACATAGGTGGCTATTATTTTTGTGAAATGATCTTATTCGGCCTACTTCAACTACTTTGGTATTGAAGGCGACATTAAGTTGAGTTGATCTTTAATTTTGTTGCTACTTAGGAAAATGTTATTCTATTTGTATTGCTCAATGATCTAGTAGCCGTGCTTTGATGGTAGCTTGTCTGGTACGAAGTTTCAGTTAGGCTAGTAATATCTTTGTTTTGGGGGGGGGGGGTTCCTTCATTTCACCTTTTTTATTGGAATTTAATTGCTTTTCTGTTATGATTTCAAGGTTTTGTTGAGTTAAAATCTGATGTCGATGAACTTTTTGGTTACAAAATCCAGGAGAATATCAAGAATCTAGTGCTTTGATGGTAGCTTGTCTGGTACGAAGTTTCAGTTAGGCTAGTAATATCTTTGTTTTGGGGGGGTTTTCATTTCACCTTTTTTATTGGAATTTAATTGCTTTTCTGTTATGATTTCAAGGTTTTGTTGAGTTAAAATCTGATGTCGATGAACTTTTTGGTTACAAAATCCAGGAGAATATCAAGAATCTATTTATACAGTTAGCTTGGCTGCTAGATCATGCCACGTATCTAACTCTGTATCTCCAGCTCAGAAACAAGAGACTCCAAAGGTTAAAGTTGACATGGAGGCAAAGCTACGCTATTGGCTTAAATCTAAAGGCAAGTTAAAGAGTGGTCAGAAAATTGGCGCATTTGGTTCTCCCTTTATCAGCAGAACTCTTAGTTTTGCAAGTTGTGTAAAGAAGCCATATATGAGTCAGGAGCTCAGCAAATTCAGTTTTGTTCACATTATTAAGTACTTGATTTGGTTAATTACGGTGTAAATTTCATTTTCTTGGACTTCGTTCTTCTAGTAAATTTTATTTGCGCAAGTGCATTGGTAATATAGGTGAACCACAACTTTTTTTTTCTTTTTTTTATCTACAACATTTTAAAAATGTTGTATATTTGTATAAATAAATGACACCTTCTAAACGTTGTATAAATTGGTTTAAACGTTGTCTGTTGTTGCTTTCTATGGTCGATATTTAAAAACAAGTGTTATATGCATGTATTACAATATTTTTAAGTCACACTACAACGTTTTAAGATCATTATATAAATTTATCTTGTAAATGTACCTAAACGTTGTCTGATATATTAAACTATAACATTTTTAGCCATAAAACGTTGTGGAATCATACCTTCTACAACGTTTTTAAGCATCTGCTAATTTATGGAAAACAAATCTACAATATTTTTTTTTTAAAAACGTTGTATAATGTGCCTAACTACAACATTTTAAAAACGTTGTGTAAGGGTGTCAAATAGATGACACCCTTAACCACAACGTTTTTCTGATTGAAACCATTACATTTTGTTCGCGTTATCTATTTACTGTTTTGTAGTAGTGACTTTGACCAGCCTTTTAATCATTTTCTGTTTGTTGTTTTAATAATTTTTTGTAATGAATTAATACCTGGATATACATACTATAAGATCCCGAATTTTATGAAATAAAAGTATTCAATTTTTCTATATAATTATTATTCAGTAAATAGTTAAATTGATAAAAGTTTAAAGTTAAGGGTGATATATGTAAAATTTTCAAAATACGCAAGTGGTTATAAAATACTCATTGTTGTCGGGGAATATTTGTTTAGTCATGGAATATTCTTCATTGCTTGGGAATATTCGTGCAATTACGCACAGCAACCATTTATTGGGCCCATAACGAATAACCGCTTGATGAAGAAAAACGATAAATTTGAGTTTTTATAAATAACGACGTAATTATTACCGCTTAACAACGCTGTTGGAATACACCGTGGTTAAAATACGATGTAACACAGCGTGGTTGCAGACAATGGCATACCAGATTACCGAAAGAGATTGTTGAATTATTGATTCTTACGTAAGAAAGCACTACTCAATAATTGTTACAGTAATTACTGATCAATATTTTATTGAATTAATAATTGTTGCGTTGATATTTTATATTATTGTTGTTTCAATAATTGTCACTGCACAGTATTTCCCATTATCAGATCAATAATTCATATTATTTGAATAATATTATTAGATAACATTATTGGCAATGTCTACAAAGTTCATCGAGGAGAAGTTTGTCACCTAATCAAGGCCAAGAAGGAGAAATCCTTATCTGAAAGCCCTCTTTCCTGAGAACCACACCGTTGTCATAATTGTGATTCTGTAATATTATTTGTGAATAATTAATTATTGATTTATATGATAAGAAAATATTTATTTGATGCGGATATAAATGATGGATTTATTTATGTGGTTATAAATGAAGGAATTAATGTTGAGGTATTTTATCAGTATTTTTGTCGGAATGGAGGTATTAAAAATCAAATCAGTATTTTCACAATATATTGCGTGAGTTATAATTTTTAATCCGACCGTTGGATCGTTGTGATTTTTGGATATGTTATACATACATAAGTTGAGTATATGTCCACAAATTTTGAACCATTAAATATGAACGTATGATTTGTTATGAATTGTAAGAGGTGACTGATTCGAAAATTAGGTTTATAAATTATTTTGGTAGAAAATTCTAGAATTTAGTGGGCCCCACTTGTGGTTGGTGAAGAAATGTACTGGAATTCTAATTCAAATGTGGTGGATGGAAATAGTAGCAGGTAAAGCCATCAGGTAGCAGGTAAAGTCTGCTTCGGCGTGCTAACATTTTCCTATAAATAGAGGGCTAAGTTAGAATTGAAAATCACACCAGAAACATAAGCTTTCTCTCTTTCTCTCTCTATATTATCAAGCGTATTTGTGAGTATTTAGATACTTAGAGAGTTGCTATTCAAAGTCTGCAAGGTTCCTTCTACTTTTACATTCCTATTAAATATCGCTTTCTTTTGAGGTAAGGGATTTTAAGGGTTATTATGTTTCTTCAGTTTCGTAATTTTTCTGACCTTCAAAAATTCTAGAAAAATTTGAAATGATATTTTGATGAGTTTTCTCGATTGTGTCCAAAAATGGAAATTTTTGGATGTATAGATTAGGAGTTATGGATTTTATGAGAAAAGACTATTTTAAAAGTAAATCCTTATAACTCCTTGTGGTTAATTCCAAAATTGGTAAAATTTTTATTGGGAGTACATCTATATAACATCAGTATATTCTGTAAATTTCGGAATTTTTGGACAAAAGTATAATTTATGATAAATGTCTAAATATTCGGCAGTTTTGCCCATATGAAAAATAGTAAATGAATTTTAAAAATTTCGAGAAAAATATATGTTCAATATAGGACTATATTCTCTTAAATCCCAGAAAAGAAATGTTTTTGGAACTGATTTGATATTTTTCATGAAAATGGACTAGTTATGAGTAAATGAATTAAATATGTTATGTGAAGTAACAAAATTGGAAAATAGGATTTTATGGCTTGGGAATCCTATATATGGTATATGCAGATTTTTGATGAGGTTGTTGGTTATTGGTGATGAAATCTTATGAGTTTGACATTTTAGGATGATTAAATGCATTAATTAGTAAAGTGTAAATAATTAAAATAAATTGTTTATAAGTTTAAGAAATGATTAAGATATTGTTGTAATATTAATGATATTAGATTATGAGATTATTAAGTGATTTATAACCTTTGGATTAAGGTGTTATAAATATTGATATGAATTTTATTGTGAAAGTTTATCTTTTTTGTGTCGGGATTACTATTCACGAGTTACTATTCACGGGGTACTATTCACGATAAAATTGGTTTCTTTTTCTGACCAAATTATCGTTGATTTATGAATCTTACTCTGGAAATTAAATCCATGATTTTTTTATTATCATATATAACATTTTTATAATCCTAGTGAAGAAATTTCTCTTTGACTTGAGTGTAAAGATGGGTACATTATTGGTATGATCGTGACTATGGGTTCTCTTTGGCTAGTAGTGCAAAGATGAATTGTTGACTGATATGATCATGACCATTGAATTTACAATTGAATATTTTTAGCTTAAGTGCAAAGGTGAATTGATCAACATGATTATAATTATGGTTTATATAAATTTTGAAATGATTATGTATTTCTTTGAGATATTAATATCTTTGGCCTGTAGTGCAAAGATAAATTATTGATGAATATCTTTGGCCCGTAGTGCAAAGATGATCTGTTGTTGAATATCTTTGGCCTGTAGTGCAAAGATAAACTGTTAATGAATATCTTTGGCCCATAGTGCAAAGATGAATTTATTAGTATGATTATGAATAGGAACTGTGATTTGGTATAACCATGATCTTTGATGTTTCAGGTAAAGACATGTGATGAAAATTATCTTCGTCTTGAATGAGAAGGGGAATTTAGAACTACAATTATGATTATGAGTTATTCACATGACTGTGAACAGGATCTGTTGATTAATGTTACAGGGTTAAAGCATTGTTAGTGGTCTTTTAACATGGAGAAGATAATAGACTTTATGGTCTATTTGACTCTTCTAATGGATTGTTCATTCCGCTGCAACTATGGTTCAAAAGTTTTATCATCTACCATATGTTCTAAATCTCTGATTTATTACTGATGAAGGCTATTGATAATTTAATTATCTTTAGTCGTGATATTCTTTACTGAGCTAGTTGTGCTTACCTTTTTGCTTCACAATTCCTTTCAGGTAATAAGAGTGTTGTTGGGTCGAGCAGGGATAACAGGGGAATAGAATGATGGTCTATAGCTGTTGAGGTTCTCCCTAAATAGTATGGAAATAATTTTATTGAGAACTTTCGATAAGTGTGTCGTATTGTATACGTCATTTGATATTTAATTTTGGTCAACCGAATAGGGTAAGGTGAACCCAACTTTGGAAGGGTGTTTTGCCACTATCATACAAGATGTCTAATGACCTACGAGTTATCATAAGACAGGGTTGTGCACATCCACTTGCTGAGTATATCTACGAGCACTACCTATATGATCTTGGAGTTTATTTGAAATATAATTTTCAACTGGAGACAGTGGAGATAGTTATATGTCAATAGAAGACTCACCATTGGAAAGAACATGATAGTAATCTTCTCGTTTTTCTTTGGGGTCTATTGGTTCAACCAAGGATAATTCTCTAGACATATGATATCTATCATAACTTAGATTCATGGCCTCCTATGTACGAAGGTTTCCTTGAGCACTTCCCAAAGATTTTAATTTCTAGAACAGTTATTGACTGTACCTTTATGTAAGGTGCCATTGTGACGTGCTATCCAAGTTGGTGTCCAGAGTCACAGTTGGCATATATTGGTATTAAAACTCATAGTATATGTGTTGTTGTATTTTGCACGATAATTGTAGTAATAAAGTTGTAGTTGTTTTCTGTACCATGTATTTGGCAACTCAGAATAGGTTGGATGGATTGGACCTATTTTGCGGGCATCACACATACTACATATTTATGAACTTCAATTGCTTAAACAGTTCATAGGATTATTGGAATTAATGGTTAAAAGTCGTTATTCGGGCTTGACCAAGTTTTCTGGGTTACCCAGAAAACTGATGAACATGAAGAACAGCCTTTGGTTGTACTTTGACCAACATAGATCGAGACCTTAGAATTATGTTTTGTCCAAACCAGTCTTAGATATATGTACCTTGACATATAGACTACCTATTACAACACACACAATACAAATCTATTACACAGATTCAAAGATATAAAAGCTACAAAACCTACAAAATCGTTGACCGACCGTGACCACTGTTCTGAGTTACCCAGAAACTCAAAAACAGTTCTGACAGTGACTTTGAGCTTCTATAACTTCTTGTTATATGTAGGTTAAATCATGAAATTTGTCTAATGTTGTACTACTGAATGAGTGTACTTTAACATCCATACTTGTCCAAACCCAAAATCATTAACAGTAGCAAAGTAGATCAAGTTCAAGAACACCTATAGCGACACTTCCTGTCACTATAGGGCTTTAGCAACAGACAGTAATTGTTTTTTTTTAAATTAATAAATAAAAATTAGAAATAATTAATAAATAAATATAAATAAATATAAATACAGTTCTAAAAATTATTTTAAGTTATTATAATTAACTTTTAATATTTTTACATAAATTTAATAAATATTTTATTTTATTTGGATATTATTAATAATTAATTTAATAATAAAGTAATTAGACATAATTATTTATAAATAATAAATAATTATTTAAAATAATATTAATGATTTAAAAATCATAATAAATGTTTATAAATTATTTAAAAATAGTAAACAAAGTTTTTATAATATTTAAATAATTATTAATTATTTAGAAATAGAAATAAATGAATTAAAGATCATTTTAAGGATAAATAAATATTTAAAATTATTATAAGCTTCTAGAAATTATTATAAAGGATATTTAAATTATCTAAAAATATAATGAAGCTTATAAATAGAATTTAATCGATATATCATCTTATTTAATATTCGATAAAGTCTTTGGACACCGAAACCATATCAAACTTAACCCAAGCATATGTAGATTATGTATTTGAGTATTCTTATCAATACTAATGTGTTAGATTTATATTAAAGAACATCTTAGGTGTTTATTAACGAATCAAGTACCATTGTTTGACTAATCTATACTCAGGCAAGTTCCCTAACCATAATTACTTACACAAATTTCTCAAACCCTGTTTATTTATTGAACAAGATTTCTATGTTGAATTGTTGATTGATATGATATACCAAACCTAAACTTGAATTATCACTTATTGTAATGTTATTGCTATAGCTTTGGCATAACTAAGAAATGAATTATTTATTCATATAATATTATTTATTAAGCATAAACTGTTGTGTCAAACCAAATTTCTTTAGTAAGACATCCTATACTGAAGTTGTGTATCCCGAAATGGGATCAAGATTTGGTCAATAATAAATTGACATTGGGTGCATTTGAACACTTTTAGGATGAGATGCATACTCCTAGGATATTGAGTAGGCTGATCCCCTATCTCATTTCTAAACAAAGTTTCTAAGTCTGTGTGCCTGACAGAAATAAAAAGTCCAGAAATGGTTGAAAAAGAAATTCCAAAAATGGTAGCAACTATTGGTTAAAAAATAAATTGTTATACTTCTTCAAATCATATATTTTTATAAATATAGAGCTTGCTGAGCATGTCATAGCTCACCCTTGCAAATTATTCCCTTTGCAGTATTAGATGGTAACCCTGGCACATTTGGAGTAGATAAAAGGAAGTGTCCCTGCTTAGAGTAGCTTATATTACTGTCTAGTTGAATGTAATACTTTGTAATAAGAAATTCTTTATGAAGAATCATGTAATCGAACATCGTTTATTACCACAACCGTGTTTTCTTACATATATAGATGTAATTAGAATCTTCAAATTAGCTGAGATCCTTAGGAACTATTTATCTAAGTGCCCATTTAATAAAACTCATACATTCATGCATCCACCTAAAATAAAATCCAATCACATTGGTTAATAGTCCATAATCAATCTCATTTATTATCATACACATCACCATATGCATCAATAAATAACATTCATCTCATGAATAATAAACATTCAATATATATATTGATATCATTTAATGGGCAAATTTAGTTAGTATAAAATCTAATTTTGAATCAAAATAAACTCCTTTATTTTAATCCAAATTTAAATCAAAATAAAACCCTTTTTATTTTAATTTATCCAATTTTGAATAAAATAAACTCATTTATTTTAATTAATTACTTTAATCCAATAAACTCCTTTATTAAAAGAAACACGGATTCTCTTTCATATTCACAAATAAACTCCTTTATTTTGAATAATATGAAATCTTATTTCATATCTAAATAAATTCCTTTATTTAAGAAAATACTTGGATTCTCTTTCCTATTCACAAATAAACTTTTTATTTTGAATAATATGAAACCTTATTTCATATCTAAATAAACTCTTTTATTTAATGAAACATGGAATCCAATTTCAACTCTAATTAGTTAGCATGAAATCTAATTTTAAGATTAAAATAAACTTTTTATTTTAATAATAAAATAATTAAAATTATTATATATATATAAAATCGCGTGCGGTTAGTATTATATATATATATATATATATATATATATATATATTACTTTTGTAAAGTAACATGCTTACTTTAAGTGATTCAGGATCACTTAACATGTTAGTTGAAAAAATCTATATGTAATACAAAGATCATGGTCACGTGAATTACATGAATTCGGCATATTTCAATAATCATGATACCAGATATAATCTTAAGGAATCTCCTGCTGCTATTAATGAAACCGTGGATTTCGCGATTGACGGAAAGCAAAGAAAAAAATTGGGATTACCAATTTTAAAAATAACTTTCATTTTTTTTTTATATAATTTTATACAACAATTTATGCTTAATTAAATTGTTCTAAACACATATCAATATACATATCAAATTAAAATAATTAATAATTCGCATAAAGGTTTGGCTTTGATACCACTGTTAGGTTTATAATATTCATGAGCGCAATCAAATTGCACAAAATAAACGAAAATGTGGAAAAATCAGAGTTTTAAAATTTTACAAACTATATACCCGGATCATCCTTTATGCACAGTTATTAATTAAACGAAAAGATATGAAGAACAAGAATCATACCCTTGCAGATTCGAACTTCCTCAGGTACAAGTTCACCTCCAATCCTTTACGCGTTCAATTTGAATCCACCGGGTTTGGTTCCTTCCTTTGATCAATGTTAGTCACCCAAGTGTTTGGCCTCTAGAGGTGATCCACCAAGGAAGAAAAAATATTCAAGAAGAAGGGTGATTGGCTAAACCCTAGTTTTCTATCTCTATAGAAAAAGAACGTACTCTCCAACCATTAGAATTGCGTATGTTGTGAAAAAGTCAACAACAACACTGCACTCATAATAAGACTCATCTTATTTATAGATGTGGGCAACCCTCCTTAACAATTAAGGAATTGAGTTTTATTTTAATTAATTAAATTCCTTTAATTAATTACACTCATAATCTTATTAGGAATAATTAATTAAACTCTTTTAATTAATTAGCCTCCTAATCTTATTAGGATATTTGAGAGTACTTTTATTAATTAATTCCCAAACTCCTTTAAGAATTAAATAATAATAATAGTAATAATAATAATAAGACTCTCTTATTAATTTATATTTAATATTTGCAAAATATTAAATAATAAATATTAAGCTATTTAATTTATTCTATCATCATAGATTAAATTAAATATACTTAACTTATTATTACGATTATGTCATTAACTTCTTAAATAATTATTCTTCCTTTTATGGTGTGACCCTTCGTGTTCTCCTCATTAAACCTAGGTTGTGAATAAATCAATTAGAACAATTCTAATCTTATTTAAATAAATAAATTAAACTATTAATTTATTTAAATAAATAATATTTATTCTACAATAGGATAAGTCTCCCCAATGATCAACAACTTTCCGGATAATATAGATTTCAACATTAATCATAAAAGAACCTTTGAGTAAATAGTTACTGCAGATGAATTCAATCCTTCCACCATACAATGTCCCAATTAAATATAAGTCATGGAATTACTGTCAAGTCTTATTTTATTTAATTATATGTATTTCGACTCTTAAATGCACAACTCCAAATAATGCAAATTAGAAACTCCTTTCTAATTTTATTTTGTCTTGGCCAAGGACTATTGAGTTGTAATTTATCGAATCACATAGGACATTTCTCTTCTTTTACTAGAAGCGATAGATTCTTTATTGATCATACATTATCTCCATGTACGACTTATTATACCAAAGTATACCCTTTGATATACCCTAAGGGTCTTAAGGAATAAGTCAAAGTATAACTCATCATACACAAGATACTATGATGATCTCAAGTCCAAGGATCACTTGCACTACTATCACTACAGGAATTCTTATTGACAAGCAAGTAAAACTCCATTAGGTATTCCTTAGCGAGCCACATTCAGTGAAATTATTCTCTAATAAGCACCTACATACTTGCTTTAGTGTCTCCACATAAATGATAATGAGATCAATCATCCTCATCCAATGAGCAAGCAACGTACGTACATATCTATCCGGATTCACTAATCCCCAATTTAGTAATCCAACGATTGGGAACTATTTTAGTTTTAAGCTTTCTGAGAATTTAGATCTCATTAGAATGATCATCATCATTATTCTAAAAGCATTGCTTAAAACTATGGGTTTATCACATATTATAAAACAACATCATGTAGATAATTAAAAGCCTTTAATAAATTAATACATTTTATTAATAAATGAATAAGATTGTTATAAAGTGTATGCTTTATCATCAAACATGATTGGCTTATGTGCATACTACTTCCAATCTCCCACTAGCACTAAAGCCAATCGCCATGGTATCTCATACCCTTCTTGTGACATCCCCAAAATAGGTATACATCACCTATTCTGAGTCTCCAAATACATGGTACAGAATACAAATACAATCTTAAATATACAACAAGAGCTGTGAGTTTTAATACAAATATTGTCTTCTAGACAATATCCACACTCAGAATAAGTTCTCATTACAATTATTATCACACTATTTCATAGAATAGTGAGGACTACTAATGCTATCATCTGGACCATCACTCCGTTCCTCGACTAGTCCCTGCTACGTTCTCATTTCCTGAAGAGAACAATGAAAGCAAAAGGGTGAGCTCAACTAACTCAGTAAGAAATATTATGACTATGATAAAGCAGAAAAAAATTATCGTTAGCCTTCAACAGTGTTAAACTGATAAAATATAACAAACATCAAGTTTAACTGCAGCAGAACAAGCAATCCATTAAAAGAGTCAAGTAGAGAATAAAATATACTATCTTTTATGATTTAAAAAGATTTTTCATCACTTTTATCGCTGAGACTCAACTAAATAAATAATCCACATCATCCCTGCATTACGGCCAAGGATATTCATTAGTATCACGACCACAAATTTTACATGCACTACGGGCCAAGGATATTCGTGTATTCATCAATGGTCATGATCATGCCAACAATTGTCCGTCAATACACTAGGGGCCAATGAGGACTTTTACCACATCATTTGTAACATTACGGTCATGATTATATCGAATAATCCCTGATCATAATCATACCAAGTCCATCTAAGCATTACAGGCCACGGATGACTTTCAATATAATATAAACATGAGGATGATGACAATGATATAAGAATTCAATAAAAAAAAGTTCAAGAATTAATTTATCCAGGAACCAATAACGTCCAAATTATCAACATGATACTGCTTTATGGGGTAAAACTCAAGAATACTCAGAAGAATATTTCCACGAAATGATATTGGATGAAGCGCAAATATCCAGGATATTCTACTAATTTCATGGATTATAGAATTCAAAACTTTAACCAACTGAGTATAATAGAATATATGAAACTGCAAATGGATTTTCACCAGCCATGCGGTAATACACGATCTGAATCATTTCCACAATTTAATAAGGAATGAATACAAAGGATCATTCACCATGCATGTGGTAATCCACATGACGTGTTATTCCAATGTAATAATAAAGAATGGAATAATGTAAGAATTCACCATGCATGCTATAGATCGCATGCATATGTGTTATTCCCAATGTAATAATAAATAATGGAACCGTGTCATGCGTAACGTATGTGATGATGATATTCCAATGTAATAACAAATAATCGGAACCAAGTCACGCGTAAACGCACAAACAGGATGTTCCAATGTATAATAAATAACGTAACAGTCATGCGTAAACGCACGCATGTGATGTTCCAATGAATAATAAAGAATGGAATAATGAGAAGAATTTCACCATGTATGCGGTATTGGCAGATGTAGTTATTCCAACATAATAATAAAGAATGGAATAATGTAAGAATTTCACCAAATATAGGGTAGTCCACACGTATACAAAGTTATTCCAATGTAATAATAAAGAATGGAATAATGTAAGAATTTCACCAAGTATAGGGTAGTCCGTATACAAGTTATTCCAATGTAATAATAAAGAATGGAATAATGTAAGAATTTCACCAAGTATAGGGTAGTCCACAGATACAAAAGTTATTCCAATGTAATAATGAAGAATAGAATAACAAAAGTTCTCTTCATGAATACGAAAGAAATAATACCCCTTACCTTATAAAAAGAAGAGTGCTCCGACGGGTAGGGCGAGGATATTCTTGAAGAAAACTTGCACTACACTCAAAGCTTCTTAAAACTCTAAAGAAATACGCTCAAGATTATAGAAGAAGAATTCTCTGTACTTCTGGTGTGTTCTCAATTCTAATTAAGCATCCTATTTATAGGAAAACAGAAAGGATACTATGCAATAAAATATAATATATTCTATTTATAATATATATATATATATATATATTATTTAAAATCTAATAAAACAAATAACTTTATAAAAGTATTCTATTTTATATAAAAAGATTTTACTATGCAAAACACTATATCACAGCACTATGCATAATAAAATATAATATATTCTATTTATAGTCTAATAAAACAAATAACTTTATAAAAGTATTATATTTTATATAAAAAGATTTTACTATGCAAAATACTATGCATAATAAAATATAATATATTCTATTTATAGTCTAATAAAATAAATAACTTTATAAAAGTATTACATTTTTTATATAAAAAGATTTTACTATATCTGAAATACTATGCATAATAGAATATAATATATTCTATTTATATAGTCTAATAAAAAATAACTTTATAAAAGTATTCTGCTTTTTATAAAAAGCTTTTCTATTTTATTACATTAATAATACTAATAAAACAAAATTTTATATATATATATATAAACATCTCTGACTTCATAAAAAGACACCTCAATATATTTAACAATATTTATCATTATTATTATAATTCACAATATTAATCGACCGGATCGCTCCTGTGAAAGAGGGGCTTTCTAATAAAGATTTCTCCCTATCAGCGCCGCAATTAGGTGACCAAACCTCTCCTCAAGGCGAACTTCTGTACATCGTTAATATTACAAATAATAATATTAATAACTCTCGTCATCTCAATTATTGATTTAATAATATATAAAATATCGACAATAATTTAATCAAATAACATGAGATACTATGCAACAATTACTGAAGCAATAATTGAACAAAACTGAGTGACTTCTCACGTAAGCATCAATAATCAATACCGTATGCTACTACGCAACCACGCCCATTCCTATACTTTTTTTACACCGGTGTTTCAACGATTAACAGTAAAACTTACGCCATTATTTTCATAAAATATTTTTGTCATTTTCTCAATCCAACAATAATTCTGTTGTGGGGTCCACCAATGATTGTGCCTTCGTACGAATATTCCCTGTTAAAACGAATATTCCCCGACCAATCGAATATTATATAACAATTTGCGTACTTTGCAAAATTCATAAATATTACTCACAACTATAACATTATATCAAATCCACACCATAATATTCAAAAAAATATTTTGATAAATTTAAATCTTTATTCATAAAATTTGGAATCTCACAATCTCCCCTCCTTATGAAATTTCGCCCTCAAAATTTAAGTACGTACCTGGTATGATGAAGATACCTTGACTTCATTTCAGATTCTAACTCTTGAGGTATAACCTTTGAGTGTTGAATACGATCCTTCTTATCCAAGATTTTAACACGTATCTCCTCATACGTTAAATCTTCTACTATCTCGTCTAGTTCCAATTTAATAATGTGGTTCGGGTCGTCCACATATTTTCGCAACATTGATACGTGAAAAAAGTTATGAACACGCAACATATTTGGTGGTAAAACGAGTCTATAAGCCACAGTTCCTACTTAATCGAGGATTTCAAATGGGCCAATAAAATTGAGGGTTGAGATTTCCTCTCTTCATCGATTCTTGCTTCTAGAATAACGCCCTCTTGAACCTTCTTCTTCACATTCATCAGCTCTGAGTATGTAGCTTGAGCGGCTTTAACTTTATCGATTAAAGTCGATTCTAATCGTATATTCATTATCTTCACGTGGGTCCCTAGAGTCTTTAACTCTATCTTCATCATTTGTAAGTTATACGAAATGGGTCTTTGTGTTAACAACATCACACTCGTAAACGCATACGATCTTCTACTCAACGCGTCAGCTACCACGTTCGCTCTTCCATGATGATATTGAATGGTATAATCATAATCTTCAACAGCTCTAGCCAACTTCTTTGGCGCATTATACCTTCGTTTTGGTACGTTGAAGAAATATTTAAGGGTTGAAGAAATGGGTTTTGTACTGGGGTCAATACAAAATTTGATTTCACGCTCTAGGGGTAGGCTAAGAAGTCTTCAGGAATATGTCAGGAAATTTATTAATAATAGAAATATCATTCAAAACTGTGACTCTCATCCAAGACTTGGATAGCACATCACATTGATACTTATCAACTTGCCATTGTCATTCACGACGTCACCTACAGAAAGTCTGGCTTCGGTGCATTCCACACAAGGAAGTCACCAAATAAAGGCTCGGGGCTCTTTACTTATGGCTTGATATAATAATGATTGACTTTAGTGGTTTGATTGCTTGAATTCGCAAAACAGGTTGATTAGGAATATGAAAGCTAACAACCTTACGAAAAGCATGATGAGTAGTTAACCAATCAATTTCTAAAATCACATCAAAGACAAGTATTTTCAAAGAGATAAGATCGATAGGTAACGTGAAAGTGTCAATTTGAATCAACAAGATTTATAAACAGTGGAGGTAACGAAGGTTTCTACTAACGAAGTTTCAACCAATAAGTCAAAGTCTAACTTCTCAGGGGTCAAATTTAAACGTTGAGCGCAAGCAAGAGAGATAAAAGAATAGGAAGCACCTGTATCGAATAAGGTATAGACTTCATAAGCGTTTATGATTAACTTACTCGTGATAACTTCGTTCGGTTTCCTCGACAAACGCTCTTACTTAAACTACCGGCTTTGACTTGTCTGAGACATCCTTTGGCATCACTATCCCAGATGGAATTTACTTCACTACACGACAAAATCGAGCTAGGTGACCTTCTCTTCTGCAATTGAAACACGCTTTGGATTGTTTGCGTCATGCATTTTAGACGGATGTGTCCCTCCCGTCCAAGATTTGAAACATACGACCGGTGGTCGTTCTTCTTCCTTTGAAACGGTGTTGATGTCATTTGTCTTTTCATCATTATTGAACCTTCTCTTCTTAAAATTTCCACTTCTATTATCTTGGCCATGATTACCACCGAAGTGGTTACCATTCTTGGCATGATAATTTCCCCCACGATGGTTATCATTGTTCTGATGGTTGTTGCCAGCAGTACGATTATTATCTTGTTGTTGGTCGTTGCCTTTTGATGATTGGGTAATATACCCATGAATTGAATATAATCGAGCTTAGATTATTGTATTCTCAAGTCGTTTAGAATCATTTTTACTGTGTTTAGTTTTTATTTTGCAAAGTAGGGAGCTGTAGGGTCATTATGGGATTTTTAAGCTGATAATGGCATAATGGTAACTTGATCGAAGACCAGCGTCGGTATTTGAAATTGAACTATGCACAAACGTCAGGTATTGTAAGTAGGAATCAATTGACGAATTTAGCGTGATTAAGAAGTTGATTTGGATGAGGATTGTGGTGCAATGTGAAGAGTATATAAAGGTTATTTTCATTGAAGTAGGGGACTATCAACCACAATTGGAGGCTAAGCAAGGGATTACTTGAAGATTGAAGGATTGGCTCTAGAGTTTTATTCTTCTCCTATTTTTCAATTTGTGTAATTCCTTAAGGATGATTTTCAAAGGATTGTTGGTTTTAATTTCTTTCATGAACTAAATTTCTTTCATTAAGATTTCAATTGAACCTTTTATGGCTATAAATTAGTTATTCAATTTATTCCAATTATTTATGTCAAAGTGAATTGTTTATCTTATCTTGTGCTTATTGATTAATTATCTGATCAGTAATTACCTTGTTACTTTAGAAGGAATTGAAAGAGGAATTCTAGGGTTAGAACTGGGCATGATAACATGTGAATTAGTTATTTGCATGGCGAATAATTAGGTTCGTGAATTGAATGGAAATATCTGTTCACCGCATGTAACACATAAGGAATTGGAATTGAAGGAGTTTAATTCAATTGTTTTGCATAGGAATATAGCAAAATTAATCTGGATTAAATAGAATTCAATTGATCACTTGGAAAAGGGCTTTTGGCATTTGAGAATTCATGTTAACAATTCAGTAGGCATTATAATTGGGATAATTGGATAAGTGATTTATAGTTCATAATCGGGGATATTGAAATCTTAATCTTTATTTATCTGAATTCATTCCAATCTTAGTTTTATTTCTTTGGTTTATTTTAGAATAATTTATTTTGATTACTTAATTTAGTTTTCTTAATTCGAAAAATCACAATTTATGGTTATTTAAATAAAATTGAATTGATATAGTGCTAGTAGTTAGAATTTATTAATTAGAATTCTCTGTGGATCGACACTCCATCTTATCACTTTATTACTTGTTGACCGTGTATACTTGCACGTATTCATTGATTGTGAAATTGACCAACAAGTTTTTGGCGCCGTTGCCGGGGAATTTTGTATTAATATTAATCCCATATTAGTTATAATCAATTCGGTCTTAATTTAAACATTATTTATTTTTCTTCTTGTATTTGCAGGAATTCTTTGTGAGTGTATGCAAACTAGATCAAGGGCTAAAAAGGAACTTTTTCCTTATACAGACGATATCGAAAGGAAGTTCCGGAAATTGCAGTTGACTAGTGCAGTGTCACCTGAGGAAGAAAAATTGGTAGAACAAAAAATACCAGTGAACATGGCAGGGGAAGAACAAAAATCACTTAGGGATTATGCCATGCCGAATGTCATAGATATACAGTCGAGTATTAGGAGGCCGGTAATCAATGCAAACAATTTCGAGATAAAACCGGGAACAATTCAGATGCTCCAAAATACATGTCAATTTGGGGGTAGTTCGATAGATGATCCTAATGAGCACATCTTGAGTTTCTTGGAAGTATGTGACACCTTCAAGTTCAACAATGTATCTGAAGATGCTATAAGGTTGAGGATGTTCCTGTTTACATTGAAAGATAAAGCGCGGAGTTGGTTACATTCTTTGCCTCCTGGTTCAATCACAGCTTGGGATGACTTAGCTCAAAAATTTCTAGCTAAGTTTTTCCCACCAGCAAAGTCGGCAAAACTACGGAACGATATTCACACCTTCGCACAGTTCAACTCAGAAACTTTATATGAGGCGTGGGAAAGATTCAAGGATATGCCCCGTAAATGCCCACATCACGGAATACCACAGTGGATGCAGGTTGGGATATTTGTGATGGACTGCACGCGTCTACAAGAGCCAGTATTGATGCAGAAGTAGGTGGAGCAATCATGTCTAAGAATTTTGATGAGGCCTATCAACTGCTGGAAACGATGGCTAATAAAAACTATCAGTGGTCTATGATTAGGTCTAACCCTCCAAAAACACCGGGAAAGTTTGAAGTGGATCCTATGACAGCATTATCAGCACAGGTGGCCGCAATAGCTAAGAAAATGGAAACATGGAGTCCACCATCCACACAGCAGGTAGCAATGGTTTGTGAATTATGTGCTGGGGGTTATGTTACATATCAGTGTGCCATAAATTCTGAATCAGCTCAATTCGTAGGGAGCTATAATCGATCTACCCAACCTTACCCGAATCAAAATGCATTCATCCGGGATTTTCATGGAGTAACAATCAAGCTCAAGCACCTAGACAACAAAACACATCCGAATTTCAAAATCAGACTCAATAACAACCAGAAAGGAAACTAGGTTGGGAGGAAGCCTTGGAAAAATTCATTAGAGCTACTGACAAATAGATCGAGGAACAAGACAAGATATTGAATCAAGTAGATATGAATGTGAAAAGCCAAGGTGCGTCGATAAAGAATCTGGAAAATCAATTGGGGCAGATCGCACATGCGTTGAATAACCGTCCACATGGAACACTCCCTAGTGATACAGAGATAAATCCGGGCAGAGATGAGCATTGCAAGGCTGTGACTTTACGCAGTGGAAAGGATTTGCAAGAAACAGTTAAGGATAAGGAAAAGAAGGACAACGTAACAGATGAAACAGAGGAAGTGGTGGAAACCGAAAAATGCCAAGATGAGACTTTAGAGCAAAAAGCACCGGAACCACCGAAGACAATGCCTCCCATACCGTATCCACAGAGATTTCAGAAATCCAAGTTAGATAAGCAGTTTTCTAGATTTTTGGATATTTTCAAAAAACTGCATATCAACATCCCCTTTGCCGAAGCCTTGGAACAAATGTCGAGTTACGCCAAGTTTATGAAGGAGGTTTTGTCGAGAAAGAGGAAATTGGGTGAGTTCGAGACAGTGGCGTTGACCGAAGAGTGCAGTGCAATTATTCAGAATAAGTTACCACCGAAGCTCAAGGATCCAGGTAGCTTTACTATTCCATGTGAAATTGGAAACCACTTTTCGGGACGAGCACTATGTGATTTGGGGGCCAGTATAAACTTGATGTCGCTATCCGTCTACGATCGGTTTGGACTTGAAGCACCAAAACCGATGAATGTCGATTTGCGATTGGCGGATCGGTTTATTTACATATCCACGAGGTATAGTTGAAGACGTGTTAGTAAAAGTGGATAAATTCATCTTCCCCGCGGATGATTTTTCTTTATCTTAGATTGCGAAGTAGATAGAGAAATCCCAATTATTCTTGGGCGACCATTCTTAGCAACGGGGAGAACTTTGATTGATGTGCAAAAAGGTGAATTGACGATGCGAGTTGAAGATCAACAGGTCACCTTTAATGTTTTTAAGTTAATGTCTTATCCGAAGGAAAAGGTGAATGTTTGTGGGTGGACATCATGGATGAATTGGTTAATCACAAGTTCCATGGAAATTATTCAGAGGACTCGCTAGAATCCATTTTACTCGGGATGGACGAAAGTGGTATTGAAGATGACATTGAGTATGTCAAATGGCTAGATACATCATCTTTCTTCCGGAAAAGCAATCAACCATTCGACACCCTTGATAGGCCTGAAATGGAAGGTAAAAAGTTCAAACCTCGATAAAAGAGCCATCAGTGTTGGAATTAAAGCCGCTACCATCTCATCTGCAGTATGCTTATTTGGGAAAAGATGCTACTTTACCAGTTATTGTTTCGACGGAGTTGACTGACACGCAAAAGGAGAAACTGCTACGGGTCTTGTGTGAGTTCAAAACAGCAATTGGGTGGACTATAGCGGATATTCGAGGAATTAGTCCATCATTCTGTATGCATAAGATTTTAATGGAAGAGGGGAAAAACCAACCATTGAGCAGCAAAGAAGGCTAAACCCCATTATGAAGGATGTGGTGAAAAAGGAGATCATAAAGTGGTTGGATGCCGACATTATTTATCCAATCTCGGACAGTTCATGGGTAAGTCATGTACAGTGCATACCAAAGAAAGTGGGTATGACAGTGGTGAAGAACGAAGCTAATGAGCTCATCCCTACTAGAACCGTTACAGGATGGAGAGTATGTATGGACTACCGCAAGCTGAATAAAGCCACACGCAAGGATCACTTCCCCTTGTCGTTCATTGATCAGATGTTGGATAGGTTAGCGAGAAATTAGTTATTTTATCTTTTGGATGGATATTCCGGATATAATCAAATTGCCATAGCCCCGGAGGATCAAGAGAAAACTACATTCACATGCCCACACAGTACGTTTGCATTTCGGCGTATGTCTTTTGGATTATGTAATGCGCCGGCAACCTTCCAACGTTGCATGATGGCGATCTTCTCCAATATGGTAGAACAAAATTTGAAAGTATTCATGGACGACTTCTCCGTGTTCAGTGATACCTTCGATTTATGCTTAAATAATCTGGTCTTAGTGCTGAAACGATGTGTGGAAACCAACCTAGTTCTTAATTGGGAGAAATGCCACTTTATGGTGCAAGAGGGAATTATTTTGGGGCATAAGGTTTCTGCAGCAGGTTTAGAGGTGGACAAAGCGAAGATTGAGACAATTGAGAAATTACCCCCTCCATTATCTGTCAAGGGAATACGGAGCTTCTTGGGACATGCAGGTTTTTACAGACGCTTCCTCAAAGATTTTTCCAAAATTTCGAAACCCTTATGTTCCCTTTTGGAGAAAGACGTGCCTTTCAAGATGGATCAGTCATGTATCGAGGCGTTTGAGGTATTAAAGAATAAATTGGTCTCGACTCCAATTATAGTGGCGCCCGATTGGTCTTTACCGTTTGAATTGATGTGCAACGCCAATGACTACACAGTTGGAGCAGTATTGGGACAACGTCAAGACAAAATTTTTCACACAATCTACTACTCCATCAAGACGTTGACGGATGCTCAATTGAACTACACAACCACCGAAAAAGAATTACTTGCGGTGGTATTTGCCTTCGAAAAGTTCAGAGCATATCTCATAGGGACCAAGGTAATTGTCTACACTGATCATTCTGCCATTAAATATCTGATTGAGAAGAAGGATGCCAAACCGCAGTTAATACAGTGGGTATTATTGCTACAAGAATTTGATTTGGAGATCCGAGATAGAAAAGGTACAGAGAATCAGGTGGCGGATCATCTTTCCCGGTTGGAAAACGCAGAAGTTCAGCAAAAAGACAACGTCATAATCAATGAGAAGTTTCCAGATGAACAGCTTCTCCGAGTAACAATAATATTGTCATAGTATGCGGATTAGGTGAATGACGTGGTTGCTAAGGTGTTACCCCCGGATTTGAACTCACAACAACGAAAGAAGTTCCTCCATGATGTTAAGTAATACTATTGGGACGAACCATTTCTGTTTAAGGCTTGTGCGGATCAAATGATTAGACATTGTGTGCCACATGAAGAGATGGACAACAAATTAGGTCATTGCCACTCATCAGATTGCGGAGGTCATTATTTCGGTGATCGAACAGCAGCTAAAGTGTTACAATCGGGATTTTTCTGGCCTTCTCTATTCAAAGATGCTTACCTCTATGTGCTGAAGTGTGATCGGTGCCAACACGTAGGTAATATCTCCAAGCGCAATGAAATGCGCTCAACACTATTTTGGAGGTTGAACTATTTGACGTGTGGGGGATCGACTTTATGGGACCTTTCCCATTCTCCTTCAATAATCAGTACATTCTATTAGCGGTAGATTACGTGTCAAAATGGGTAGAAGCCGCAGCTTTACCCATAAATGATGCCAAAGTTGTCTTACAATTTTTAAAGAAAAATATATTCACTCGATTTGGGACGCCGAGGGCGATAACTAGTGATGAGGGAACTCATTTCTATAATAAGCAATTCACTAAATTTCTTATAAAGTATGGGGTTCGTCATAAAATTGCAGCCGCGTATCATCCCCAAACGAATGGTTAAGCGGAAGTCTCAAATAGAGAGGTCAAGAGAATTCTGAAAAAGGTAGTCAATCCATCACGAAAAGATTGGGCAATGCATCTTGACGATGCCCTATGGGCATATCGAACAGCTTACAAGAATCTTATAGGCATGTCACCTTACAGAATGGTTTACGGAAAGGCATGTCATCTACCGGTCGAATTAGAACACAGTGAACACTAGGCCATTCAAAAACTTAATTTCGACCTTCAAGCAGCAGGGGAGAAAATGTTACTATAATTAAATGAGATGGATGAATTTCGGTTCAATGCCTATGAGAACGCAAAACTCTACAAGGAGAAAGTCAAAGCCTGGCATGATAAGAAAATTCTTGATCGAACATTTGAACCGGGCCAACAAGTCTTGCTTTTCAACTCACGCCTGCGTTTATTTCCTGGGAAATTGAAATCTCGATGGTCGGGACCTTTTAAGGTTATATCTGTTGCACCACACGGAAATATTGAAGTCGAGGAACCGAATTCAAAGCGTACATTCAAGGTGAACGGTCAATGACTCGAACATTATTAGAGTGGACCCATTGAATGCCAATCTACGACCATGTACCTCTCCGATCCGACGACCAGTTGAGCAACACAGAAAAGTCAGGCTGACGACTTGAAACCAAGCGCTTTAGGGAGGCAACCCCATAATTTTTAGTTTATTTTATTTTACTCAATATTCGTGTTATTTTACTAGATTTCATTCTTAGGAATATTATCGATTGATTAGCATAAGCTATGCCTAACAATTTTTATGTATTATGTCCAACAGTAGCAATTTGGGAGGATTCATAACATTCACATTGGTTGCAGCTGCTCCACAAGAAGTATAAGGACTAGAGCCCCGGCGCTAGAAATAAGCACCAACATAGAGCCCCGGCGGTGCAATGCAGTAGCTTCAAAAGAGGCCCAGCGCCCCGGCGCTCTCAAAGCAAAGGAACCCAGCGCCCCGACGCTAAAAAGCAGAATCGAAAAAAAAGATCCAGCGCCCCGGCGCTCTAAACAGTACTATCCACAGTGTCCCAACACTGAGGCTTGTCACCAGACACTGTTGTCCAGTGCCCCGGCGCCCAAAACAATGCACAACTCAGCACCTTGGCGTTGAGGTTCAAATTAAGAGTCCAACTTGCATTTAAATGTTGATCGGTTCCACTTTTTTCTCCTTAAAACCTCTTCACACGTCTCCAATATCACAAATAAACTGCTCTCCTATGGTAATTGATCTCCAAAATTCTATATAGTCTCATAATATCTAATGCAATTATACATCTCACATTGGGGTTTTCAGTCTGCAGACACTTTTCTTCTCGAATTTCTACTGCAAAGGTATGTTACTGAATTACATTCCATTGATGGTGAAATCAACTCTTGTTAATTGTGAGATGGGTAAGCTAATTTGCTTTTTGATTCACATTCTCTACATCTACAGTATAGATTTTCATCCTTTTTGATATTGATTCTCTCATATTTCCTGCGTGTGAATCACGTTTGATTGTGCACAACTTTTGGTTGGGATATCATGCATATGTGGTGATTAAATACAAGGGGTTTGAATTGATAGGAAGCTAGTTGTGATTCTAAGCAAAATATGAATTGCCCACAAGGTGTTTGATATGTTGTCTGACTCAATGCTGTTTGTGGTAAAACACCATTTCCACACATATCACCATACCCCATACACTTCCTCATTTCACTATGGTGGGGGGGGCTAAATTATAGTGATGCATACATGGGATCATATTGCTTCACATGACACAGCTTTTGGTAATATCATGTGTTTCTTTTGCCAATTGTAGAATTTGAATAATACATGCGTCTAATCGGTACAATTGTGCATTTCATGCTATTATATGTCATGCCCCATCCCCAACCATGCACTCAACGTACATATATATTTTGAAGTTTGGGGGTAGTGTCATGGGTCCGTGTATCCAAACTAAATTTGTGTCTAATGCTAATACATGTGAATGCGAATTCTTGTAGAAATTTCTCAATGGCATCAAAGCGTCAGCGCGGCGAAGGTTTAGGGACCACTTCGACTCCACCTCCAAAATTTGACAGCCGACGTTTTGTCAATGTCGCGGCTCAAGAACGCTATAACCGCATGGCTACCCGCTCACTAGTCCCCGAACGCGGTTTATGGCTTGATCAAGCCAAGGATGGGGATATAGCGGTCATGATTGCTGAGAGAAATTGGTTCACACTCACCACACAACCCGACCCAGCAGTCATTGCAGTTGTCAAAGAGTTTTACGCCAATGTATCCGAATATTTCCACTATGGGGTATATGTGAGAGGCAAGACTGTGGAGTTTGGCGAAGAAGACATTAACGGGTGCTATCAACTACCATTAGAGGGACATAATAATGAGTATGCTAGTCTTGTGAGTGACGGGCCAGACTATGAAAAAATAATCCGCGAGCTTTGTCAACCAGGCACCACATGGACATTGCATGAACGGGGCAACATGACCTTCCCTCTTTCTCACCTCAGTTTATATGGAAAGGCGTGGTATGCCTTTATATGCGCCAAACTCATGCCTTGCACATATATGAGCCATGTCACCAAGGAGAGGGTTGTGCTGCTGTATGTCATTATTCAAGGATTGAAGGTAGATGTCGGTCATGTTATTCAACAATTAATTTTGCGGGCCGCAAGGGGAGGAACCACAGGGGGTTTACCCCATCCATCTCTCATTTGCGTCTTATGTGCAAAATTTGGGGTCAAATGGAAATCGGATGAAATGATTCAAACTCCTATGCCGGTGTTGGACCACAAGCTGATCAGTAAGTATAGAGTATGGACTGGTGGGGAGAACCACCTTAGGGGATTGGGTTTTATAATTCCCCAAGTTGAAGCTCCACAAGCTCCACCACCTCAAGCTCCACCTAGTTATGGTCCTTCCTCCGCAGCTCACCGTGGTGTTGTGCCTGAAGCTGTCCAGTGTGAAATTGACGGATAGTTCTACAATCTCGAATCATAGAATGTCCATTTGTCTGAACGTCAAGATGTCATCTACAAATATTTGGTCGACCAATTTTCTACTCAAAATGCCATGAACGCCCAACTGTTCCCGGACATTAATCTTAGCTAGTTCCCTACTGCTTCCATTCTGCCAGTATTTCCCCCTTCCGATCTAGAGATGAGCGAGGATGATGATGCTCCACCTGAGGAATAAGCTCGTCAGGGAAGTCCTCTGTTTTATATTGGTTTTATTTTTCACATGAGGACATTGCTCTAGATAAGTTTGGGGGTAGTTAATTTCTATTTGCATTAGTAGATTGATAATAGTTGTGGATAATTTGGGTTATTATTATTGGTTAAATGTTGCATTTAAGATTGCATGTTAATTCCAGCTATTTGATAGATACGTATGTTTAGGGCCAATGATGAAATTAAAATTGCATGAACAAGCCTAGTAAGGATTGTTAAGCTAGTGATATGATTTTCTTGACATGATTTACATCTTTATCTGTTTAACACTGATATTATCAGGATAACACGTTTTGAAAAATGACCATGTTGGCTAAGAAAGTTTAAATGGATAGATAATAGAGTTCTAAAGGATGAATGCTAGTGAAATGAAGGAACAATTTGAATAGCTAGTGATGACTGAATTTAGACATAAACTCAAGTTTGGGGAAAAATATTTGGAATATATAAGCTTTTATGAAAAAAAATAATAATAATAATAATAAAAAACATGTGGCATGCTTGTCTAGTTTTGTGGCCTTTGTTACTTGAGTAAGTAAGCCCGAGGGGATTGTCTCTACACCTAGCGCCCTAAGGTCTTAATGGCTTGGGAGTCGTTGGTCGAAAGCTCATTAAGGTAGCATTGGAAAGCCTAAGGAAATAAGAAAATGTATAGTCATGATAAAATAATAATAATAATAATAAAGCGGGAAAAGTGCAAAGAAAAAAAAACCCTCGTTAATAAAAAAAAAGAGCATAAGTATTCCATTTTGACCCTTGGACTTTGGTGACTATTTGATTTTAGGCGAATCTAGTTTATTTGAAGGGTTCTCATGTTTACACTGTATGATGCCTTCTAAGAAATTTATTATCTTTCATATTTTTGCTTTTCACTGGTTAGCATGGTTGTTGCACACACACACGATATCAGTTATAACAGATTGAGATTTATTGATTGTTGGGATATTATTGATCTGCCTTAATATGATGTATTAGCATGTTAATGTGATTTTTCTGAGGCCTAATGAATATAAGTGTGCTATTTAATTGCTGGAATTACGAACATATAATTAGTTTTAGGTGCATTTGCATGGTTGTTTAGTTTTTGTGGTGTTTTGTGTTTTGTTGCTTGAGGACACGCAACGATTTAAGTTTGGGGGTATTTGATGATTGGGTAATATACCCATGAATTGAATATAATTGAGCTTAGATTATTATTGTATTCTCAAGTCGTTTAGAATTATTTTTACTGTGTTTAATTTTTATTTTGCAGAGTCGGGAGTTGTAGGGGCATTATGGGATTTTTAAGCTGATAATGGCATAATGGTAAATTGATCGAAGACCAATGGCCGGGTATTTGAATTTCTTCATTTGACACAATGGCATTTGAAGGATTTTTTGGCAAATCGATTGACCAGAGCGTGTTGACCATCCGTTTTGACTTTGCTAAATTTGAGGCTAATTGGAAGTTGCTTTGGATGAGGATTGTGGTGCAATGTGAAGAGTATATAAAGGTTATTTTCATTGAAGTATGGGACTATCAACCACAATTGGAGGCTAAATAAAGGATTACTTGAAGATTGAAGGATTGGCTCTAGAGTTTTATTCTTCTCCTATTTTTCAATTTGTGTAATTCCTTAAGGATGATTTTCAAAGGATTATTGGTTTTAATTTCTTTCATGGACTAAATTTCTATCATTAAGATTTCAATTGAACCTTTTATGGCTATAAGTTAGTTATTCGATTTATTCCAATTATTTATGTCAAGGTGAATTGTTTATCTTGTCTTGTGCTTATTGATTAATTATCTGATCAGTAATTACCTTGTTACTTTAGAAGGAATTGAAAGAGGAATTCTAGGGTTAGAACTGGGCATGATAACATGTGACTTAGTTATTTGCATGGCGAATAATTAGGTTCGTGAATTGTATGGAAATATTTGTTCACCGCGTGTAACACATAAGGAAATGGAATTGAAGGAGTTTAATTCAATTGTTTTGCATAGGAATATAGCAAAATTAATCTGGATTAAATAGAAGTCAATTGATCACTTGGAAAAGGGCTTTTGGCATTTGAGAATTCCTATTAATAATTTAGTAGGCATAAAAATTGGGATAATTGGATAAGTGATTTATAGTTCATAATCGGGGATATTGAAATCTTAATCTTTATTTATCTGAATTCATTCCAATCTTAGTTTTATTTATTTGGTTTATTTTAGAATAATTTATTTTGATTGCTTAATTTAGTTTTCTTAATTCGAAAAATCACAATTTATGGTTGTTTAAATAAAATTGAATTGATATAGTGCTAGTAGTTGGAATTTATTAATTAGAATTCTCTGTGGGATCAACACTCCATCTTATCACTTTATTACTTGTTGACCATGTATACTTGCACGTATTCATTGATTGCGAAATCGACCAACACCTTTTGGTTGTGCTGACTCATTATTGCGCTCCAATAACTAAGCCATATTCACAACATCTGAATATAAACAAAGTTTATGAGAAATGAGGTATTGACGTAACTCGGGTTTCAAACCTCTTAGAAACATTTGCGTCATTCTTTCCTCATTATCAACTAAATGAGATGCAAATCGGGACAACTCGGCAAACTTGGCTTCTTACTGCGACATGGTCGTGTTATTTTGCTCCAGCTTGATGAACTTTACCTCTTTCATGTGACGAATACTTTCAGGAAAGTACTTGTCGTTGAACAATTCTTGGAACTTCTCCCAAGTCATCTTCAGTGCGTCAGGCTGGGTACGTTTTACAGATTTCCACCAGTAATCTGCCTCTTCACGCAACATAAAGGTGGCAAAGGGAACCTTTTGCTCCTCGAAACATCCCAAGACATCAAATATCTTGGTGATCTGCTTTAACCACGTCTCCGCCTTAAGTGGTTCTGGCTTTCCCAAAAACTCCGGTGGTCCCAGCTCCTTGAACTGCTTAGCGGTGACCAACCGCGGGTTGCCAATGTTTCCACCTATATTTTGAACATGAGTCTCTCTTACCTGATGTTGCATGAATTGCATAAAGCCTCTGAACATCCCATCGTTCATCATTTGATCGATGTTGTTATTTACCTGAGGATTATTGTCTTCCTGTTGCACATTATCCTGATTATTGATCTGTGAAGACTCAACGGTCTCCTGTGCTCCATTGCTATTCTCAACATTCTCGGATGCCATTTTCAAATACTGCCACAAAACAAGGGTTAATTAACATATCACATATTATCCCTATACTCTGATCGACCAATTAAATACCAAATAAACTTAGGTAGGTCATACTAGCGAAGGAATTCCCCGTCTCTCCCCTTGTAGTTCTTATCTCACATCTCAGCCAGGGATCATATCCCTAAGCTTTGATACCAACTGTGACGCCCCCAAAATAGGTATACATCACCTATTCTGAGTCTCTAAATACATGGTACATAAATACAAATATAATCTTAAATATACAACAAGAGCTGTGAGTTTTAATACAAATATTGTCTTCTAGACAATATCCACACTCAGAATAAGTCCTCATTACAATTATTATCACACTATTTCATAGAATAGTGAGGACTACTAATGTTATCATCTGGACCGTCAATGCGTTCCCCGACTAGTCCCTGTTACGTTCTCATTTCCTGAAGAGAACAATGAAAGCAAAAGGGTGAGCTCAACTAGCCCAGTAAGAAATATTATGACTAAGATAATGTAGAAAAAAATTATACTTAGCCTTCAACAGTGTTAAACTGATAAAATATAACAAACATCAAGTTTAACTGCAGTGGAACAAGCAATCCATTAAAAGAGTCAAGTAGAGAATAAAATCTACAATTTTTTATGATTTAAAAAGGTTTTTCATCACTTTTATCGCAGAGACTCAGCTTAATAAATAATCCACATCATCCACCTTTTACCGAGGATATTCATTTGTATCACGACCACAAATTATCCATGCACTACGGGCCAAGGATATTCGTGTATTCATCAATGGTCATGATCATGCCAACAACTGTCCATCAATTCACTACGGGCCAATAAGGACTTTTACCACATCATTTGTAACATTACGGTCATGATTATACCGAATAATGCCTGGTCATAATCATACCAAGTACATCTATGCATTACAGGCCACAGATGACTTTCAATATAATATAAACATGAGGATGATGACAATGATATAAGAGTTCAATAAAACAAGTTCAAGAATTAATTTATCCAGGAACCAATAACGTCCAAATTGTCAACATGATACTGCTTTGTGGGGTAAAACTCAAGAATGCTCAGAAGAATATTTCCACGAAAAGATACTGGATGAAGCGCAAATATCCAGGATATTCTACTAATTTCATGGAGTATAGAATCCAAAACTTTAACCAACTGAGTATAATAGAATATATGAAACTGCAAATGGATTTTCATCCGCCATGCGGTAATACACGTATACAGATCATTTCCAAAATATAATAAGGAATGAATACAAAGGATCATTCACCATGCATGTGGTAATCCACAAAGACAGGTTATTCCAACAGAATAATAAAGAATGGAATAACAGAAGAATTCACCATGCATGCAATAGATCGCATGAGCGTGTTATTTCCAGCGAATAATAAATATTGGAACCAGTCATGCGTAAGCACTTGCATGGGATATTCCAAATGTAATAATAAATAACGGAACCAGTCGTGCGTAAACACACGATAGGATGTTCCAATGTAATAATAAATAACGTAACCCGGGTTATGCGTAAACGCACGCAGACGGATGTTTCAATAGAATAATAAAGAATGGAATAACGAAGAATTTCACCATATATGCGCGTACTTCACATAGACGCGAGTTATTCCAACATAATAATAAAGAATGGAATAACAAAAGAATTTCACCAAGTATAGGGTATTCACAGATACAAAGTTATTCCAATGAATAATAAAGAATGGAATAACGTAAGAATTTCACCATGTATGCATTAATTAGATAGACATATTATTCAGCAATGAATAATAAAGAATGGAATAACGAAGAATTTCACCAAGTATGGGATAGTCCGCATATATAGGTTATTCCAATGTAATAATAAAGAATGGAATAACGTGAAGTTCTTTCATGAATACTGAAAGAAATAATATCACTTACCTTATAAAGAAGAGTACTCACCGGGTAAAAGTGAGGATATTCTTGAAGAAAACTTGCACTACGCTTCAAAGCTTCTTAAAACTCTAAAAGAAATACGCCAAGATTATAGAAGAGAATTCTCCGAACTTACGGTGTGATTTCAATTCTAACTAAGCATCCTATTTATAGGAAAATAAAAAGATATTATGCAATAAAATATAATATATATATATATATATTATATTTTATTTAAAATCTAATAAAATAAATAACTTTATAAAAGTATTACTGCTTTATATAAAAAGATTTTACTATGCAAAAAATACTATCGCAGTACTATGCAACACTATCATAATAAAATATAATATATTCTATATATAGTCTAATAAAACAAATAACTTTATAAAAGTATTACATTTTATATAAAAAGATTTTACTATGCAAAATACTATACATAATAGAATATAATATATTATATTTATAGTCTAATAAAACTAATAACTTTATAAAAGTATTACATTTTATATAAAAAGATTTTACTATGCAAAATACTATACATAATAGAGTATAATATATTATATTTATAGTCTAATAAAACTAATAACTTTATAAAAGTATTCATTTTTATATAAAAAGATTTTACTATGCAAAACACTATGCATAATAGAATATAATATATTCTATTTATAATCTAATAAAACAAATAACTTTATAAAAGTATTCTGTTTTATATAAAAAGCTTTTCTGTTTTATTACATTAATAATACTAATAAAACAAAATTTATATATAATATATATATATATAAACATCCGTGACTTCATAAAAAGACACCTCAATATATTTAACAACATTTATCATCATTATTATAATTCACAATATTAATCGACCAGGTCGTTCCCAAGAAAGAGGGGGCTTTCCAATAAGGATTTCTCCCTATTGGCGCGCAATTAGGTGACCAAACCTCTCATTGGCAAAATTTCTAGACATCGTTAAAATTATAAATAATAATATTAATAACTCTGTCATCTCAATTATTGATTTAATAATATATAAAATATCGATAATAATTGAATCAAATAACGTGAGATACTATGCAACAATTACTGAAGCAATAATTGAACAAAACTGAGTGACTTCTCATGTAAACATAAATAATCAATACTGTGTGCTACTATGCAACCACGCGTATTCCTATACTTTTAACATCGGGTGTTTCAACAGTTAACGGTAAAACTTCCGCCGTTATTTTCATAAAATATTTTTGTCGTTTTCTCAATCCGACAATAATTCCGTTGTGGGGTTCACCAATGATTGTGCCACCGTATGAATATTCCCTGTTAAAACGAATATTCCCCGACCAATCAAATATTATATAACAACTTGAGTACTTTGCAAAATTTATAAATATTACCCACAACTATGACATTATATCAAATCCACACCATAATATTCAAAAAAATATTTTGAGAAATTTAAATCTTTATTCATAAAATTTGGGGTCTCACACTTCTTCTCTAAGTGACGATTATCCTGCTGTTGGATAAGCTTTAGTTAATGGATATGTAATGTTGTTCTTGAGAGTCCACTATCTCTATAGTGACTTTCCATCTTTTAATGATTCCTATAATCAAATAAAAGTGTCACAACACATGTTTAGATCCAAGATGAGACTTAGGAACTATTCCTAGTTTTGTAACGAACTTTTATCCAAACAATCAACTTGTAGCTTCATTTATAGTTATATACTTTGTCTTTATCACTAAACCAGCAACTCTTTGCTGTTTGAAACCTTTCCAATTCACTGCACCACTGTTCAAGGTAACGTTTTACCTTAAAGTAGATTTTCTGTCATCTTGGTCTGTCTGAAGAAAAACTTGAGTTTGTTAAGTCCTCTAGTTTTAATTTAGACCCGCCATAAATTTTAATCACATCCTTAGTGCCGTTCAAGTACTTTAAGATGTTTTTCACTGACTTATAGTGAACTTCTCCAGAATATGACTAATCAACATCAGGTCTCATATATTTCATTGCATACATGATAGTTACTCATGCGATCTCTCTTTTATGAGTCTATGGGGACTGTTAAGAGAGATACACTCCATGACTCATCAACATGAAATATTTCTTGGAGTTTGTCATGCTAAAATGACTTTAGCATCAAATGAATATACGTTCCTTGGGTTAAGTCGAGCATCCTCTTGAATCGATCTATATTGATTTGTATCCCCAATTAAGATACTCTTCCCAAATCATTCATGGAGGAATGTTTAGACAACTTTATCTTTACTGATTCTAGCATTGGCATGTCATTCCTTATATGTAGTATATCAATATATAATACTAGGAATGTCACGACGCTCCCACTGATCCTTTTGTACACACTAGGTTCATTCTTATTTTTGATAAAATCAAACTCTTTTGATTGTTTCATCAAAATAAATGTTCTATTTTTGAGAAGATTGCTTCAATCCATTTCTCTGAGTGTCTACAACTCTTACCTCACCGTATATAACTAGATCATCATCTTCTATGATGCGTACCTCATCATCATCATCATCATCTATGATGAATCCATACCTCCCAGGTATCTTCGGTACTATTCTAAATTTACAATTTAGTTGTGGTACAATAGGTATATCTACAAGTTCCACTTATTTGACTTATACTATTTTGTGGTTCTTGAACTCTTCAAGATTCTATTATCCTTCCACTAGCCCCTTCAATGATAAACATCTTTATCTTAAAAGGTGGCATATTTCGCAACAAACACCTTTTGCTAAGTAGGATTATAAAACATATACCCTAAACTTACTTTAGGATGTCCCACAAATTTGTACTTGTCAAATCTTGTCTCAAGCTTATCCTTTGAAACCTTTTCACATAAGTTGGACAACCCCTTATCTTAACATACTTAAGATTAGGAATCCTCCCTGTCCATAACTTTTATGGTGTCTTGGGGCCGGATTTTGAGGTCACCTTTTTCGTAGATATACAGCCATTTCTAAGGCATTATGTGACACCCCCAAAATAGGTATACATCACCTATTGTGAGTCGCCAAATACATGGTACAAAATATAAATACAATCTTAAATATACAACATGAGGTGTGAGTTTTAATACAAATATTATCTTCTAGACAGTATTAAAACTCAAAATAAGTCCTCAATATATTTATTAACACACTATTTCATAGAATAGTGAGGACTACTAATGTTATCGTCTGGATCGTCACTCCGTTCCCCGACTAGTCTCTGCTACGTTCTCATTTCTTGAAGAGAACAATAAAAGCAAAAAGGTGAGCTCAACTAGCCCAGTAAGAAATATTATAACTAAGATAATGCAAAATAAATTATCATTAGCCTTCAACAATGTTAAACTGATAAAATATAATAGACATAAAGAGTCAAGTAGAGAATAAAATCTACTATCTTTTATGATTTAAAAAGGTTTTTCATCACTTTTATCGCTGAGACTCAGCTTAATAAATAAACCACATCATCCCTGCACTACGGCCAAGAATATTCATTAGTATCACAACCACAAATTATCCATGCACTACGGCCAATGATATTCGTGTATTCATCAATGGTCATGATCATGCCAATAACTGTCCATCAATGCACTACGGGCCAATGAGGACTTTTACCACATCATTTGTAACATTACGGTTAATGATTATACCAATAATCCTCAATCATAATCATATCAAGTCCATCTATGCAATACAAATACCCAGATGACTTTCAACATAATATAAACATGAGGATGATGACAATAATATAAGAATTCAATAAAAAAGTTCAACAATTAATTTATCCAGAACCAATAACATCCAATTGTCGACAATGATACTTCTTTGTGGGTAAAATTCAAGAATGCTCAGAAGAATATTTCCATGAAAAGATACTGGATGAAGCGCAAATATCAAGGATATTCCACTAATTTCATGGAGTATAAAATCCAAAACTTTAACCAACTGAGTATAATAAAGAATGGAATAACAAAAAAAATCACCAGGCATGCGATAGACCGCACAGACAGGTTATTCCAACAGAATAATAAATAATGGAACCGGGTCATGCGTAAACGCACAAACAGGATATTCCAACAGAATAATAAATAATGGAACCAGGTCATGCGTAAACGCACAGACAGGATATTCCAATATAATAATAAACAACAGAACCAGGTCATGCGTAAACGCACAGACAGGATGTTCCAACAGAATAATAAATAACGGAACCAGGTCATGCGCATTAGCATTATGCGATGGGATGTTCAAATGAATAATAAAGAATGGAATAACAGAAGAATTTCACCATGTATGCGGTACTTCGCATAGACAGGTTATTCCAACATAATAATAAAGAATGGAATAGCAGAAGAATTTCACCAAGTATGCGGTACTTCACATAGATAAGTTATTCCAACATAATAACAAAGAATGGAATAACAGAATTTCTCTTCATGAAGACGAAAGAAAGAAATAATACCCCTTACCATAAAAGAAGAGTATCCCGACTGGTAGTGCGAGGATATTCTTGAAGAAAACTTGCACTACGCTCAAAGCTTCTTAAAAATCTAAAGAAATACGCTCAAGATTATAGAAGAATTCTCTGAACTTTTGGTGTGGTTTTCAATTGTAACTAAGCATCTTATTTATAGGAAAATAGAAAGGATACTATGATGCACTATGCAATAAAATATAATATATTCTATTTATAATCAAATAAAACAAAACTTTATAAAAAGTATTCTATTTTATATAAAAATATTTTACTATGCAAACATTATGCATAATAAAATATAATATATTCTAATTATTGTCTAATAAAATAAATAACTTTATAAAAGTATTACATTTTATATAAAAAGATTTTACTATGTAAAATACTATATATAATAAAATATAATATATTCTAATTATTGTCTAATAAAATAAATAACTTTATAAAAGTATTACATTTTTTATATAAAAGCTTTTTTGTTTTATTACACTAATAATACTAATAAAACAAAATTTATATATATCATACTGGAATGTCAGTAAAATCATTATGGACCGCACCATGTCCAACAAGGTACAATTTTTCCTTTCAGATACATCAATCAATTATTGCGTATCAGGAGGTGTCCTTTGTGAGAAAACCATTTAAGATGATATAGAAACTTATTGCGCAAGTATTTATTCCTTGATGCGATCAAAGAATCCTAATACTTTACCAATTTGTTTCACTTCTGAATTCTTTGAATCTTTTAAATAATTCACACTTGTATTTCAGCAAATACATTTATTCAACTCTTTGAATGATCATCTCATTTTCTTATACTAGTTTGTTCAATTTGCAAAATTATTTTTCACGTATGTCAAGTATACAAAATCCATTAAGTAATATTCCAGTTCTATACAAAACATTATTATTATAAATAGAACAACAATTGTTCTTAATTATAATACCAAAGATTTCATTGTCCAACAATAAAATGGAAATAATATTTCTAATAAGAACTGGAATACAATAACAACTTATTGACTTAATAGATTTGCCCGTAGGCATTGCTAAACTATAAGTTTATATGGCTAATGTGGAAACCTTTGCTTCATTTCCCACACATAGGATTACTTATATTTATTTAGCTTTCTACTTCTACTTGGTCCCTTCATAAATCTATATTTATGATAACCAAAGTCGGTATCCAATACCCAAGTATAACCTTAACTTAAAGAAAAATCTATTTTAAATCATTAACAAATTTTTATTTGTAACCGAAACTTCACTAAGCTTCTTTGGTTAGCCTCTGCAAGATGCTTCCCGCAGTTTCTTTCTAGTGTCCAGGCTTATTGCAGTGGAAGGAAATTCTTTTGCTATCCATATCAGTTTTGTTCTTATTATACTTTGTTTTTGCCTTTTTTATCTACCTTCTTAGAATCGTTCTTCAGAAGATCCTTTGGCCCCTACCAGTAAGACATGGTCTTTCTTGGTTGGAAAGTGACTCTCAACATTTTTCAACATGTTAAGCAAATCAACGAGGCTGATATCTAGCTTGTTCATATGAAAAATTAACAACAATTATGAAAGGAGTCCGAGAGTGAGCGCAAGATCAAATCTTGGCTCAACTATCCATCCATGACAAAACCAGTTATTCTAATTGACCAATCAAATTGATAATGTTAAGGACTTTTATCTGTACTGTAGTGTCATTGGTCATTCTAGATAGGAAGAGCTCCTTAGATATCTTATATCCTACTTTCCTCACCATCAACTACTTGATGTGCAGGAATATAGTAGGAGCATCCATAGTTCATCATCTTGTGCCGAGCTCAAGTACTCATGGATGCGAGCTCGATGCATCGAGCCAATCGCGCATCATCTTGCCACTTTCTAAAAGTAACAATCTCTTCCTCAGAGGCATTGTCTGCAACCATTACAGAGATAGGCGTATTAAGGACATAAGATAGCTTTTCAGCCATGAGAACTATTCTCAAATTCCTTAACTAATCCGAGTAATTCGGTCCAGTTAATTAACATCTAATATGTTTCGCAGTGATAGTAATTTAGACATTGTAAAATTCTGTAAATGAATTTGTTTTTAACAACATTTTAGCATACATTCTTTTATTAATTATCAAAATAAATTAGGTCTTGTTTTAAATTGGTATCTCCCACTATTTTCTTCAAACTATATTACCCTCAATATATATAGTTCGACAATATCTAATTAAAGATATGCTAGTGAGAATAAGGATCTCATTTCAAATGTATATAGCCTTGTGTGCACAACAAACTATATATAAATAAATAGATGGACAACTTTTGTCAATTACATCAACTATGTAACTCCTTGTATTTTGCCTCTTAAATCATAATGGTCAAGTGTGTGCACATCCAAACTAAAATGATTTAAGTTAAGTCAGACCTAGCATTTCCATATAAGTGAAGAGAAAACTACTGCCCTTGTGTGTGCACAACAAAGCAGTAATGTTCAATTCCTTATAAACATCATATGTAATAAAAACAACATCTTAAATATTTAATACTTGCCTTGTGTGTGCACAACAAACTCATATTAAATATTTAATACTCTATTGTTTCTATCATGCTAGAAGGCGACGTTCGATATTCCAAATATCTTTGAACGTTACAACTTAATATAAAATATTTGAGGGGTTTGTTATTAATAAAACTCATAGTCCATAATCCCATTTAATAAAAGTCATACATTCATGCATCCACCTAAAATAAAATCCAATCACATTGGTTAATAATCCATAATCAATCTCATTTATTATCATACACATCACCATATGCATCAATAAATAACATTCATCTCATGAATAATAAACATTCAATATATATATTGATATCATTTAATGGGCAAATTTAGTTAGTATAAAATCTAATTTTGAATCAAAATAAACTCCTTTATTTTAATCCAAATTTAAATCAAAATAAAACCCTTTTATTTTAATTTATCCAATTTTGAATAAAATAAACTATTTATTTTAATCAAAATCTTTAATCAAAATAAACTCATTTATTTTAATTAATTATGGAATCCAATTCCAAGTAAAAAAAAATACTCCTTTATTAAAAGAAACACGGATTCTCTTTCATATTCACAAATAAACTCTTTTTTATTTTGAATAATATGAAATCTTATTTCATATCTAAATAAACTCCTTTATTTAAAAAAATATGGATTCTCTTTCCTATTCACAAATAAACTTTTTATTTTGAATAATATGAAACCTTATTTCATATCTAAATAAACTCCTTTATTTAATGAAACATGGAATCCAATTTCAACTCTAATTAGTTATCATGGATTCCAATTCCAACTCTAATTAATTAGCATGAAATCTAATTTTAAGATTAAAATAAACTTTTTATTTTAATAATAAAATAATTAAAATTATTATATATATATAAAACCGTATGCGGTTAGTATTAATATAAATATAATATATATATATATATATATATATATATATATATATATATATATATATATATATTACTTTTGTAAAGTAACATGCTTACTTTAAGTGATTCAGGATCACTTAACATGTTAGTTGAAAAAATCTATATATAATACAAAGATCAAGGTCACGTGAATTACATGAATTCGGCATATTTCAATAATCATGATACCAGATATAATCTTAAGGAATCTCCTGCTGCTATTAATGAAACCGTGGATTTCGCGATTGGCGGAAAGCAAAGAAAAAAATTGGGATTACCAATTTTAAAAATAACTTTCGTATTTTTTTTTAAATTGTATACAACAATTTATGCCCAATTAAATTGTTCTAAACACATATCAAATTAAAATAATTAATAATTCGCATAAAGGTTTGGCTTTGATACCACTGTTAGGTTTGTAATATTCATGAGCGAAATTAAATTGCACAAAATAAGCAAAAACGTGGAAAAATCAGAGTTTTAAAATTTTACAAACTATATACCCGGATCATCCTTTATACACAATTATTAATTAAACGAAAAGATATGAAAAACAAGAATCATACCCTTGAAGATTCGAGCTTCCTCAGGTACAAGTTCACCTCCAATCCTTTTCGCGTTCAACTTGAATCTACCGAGTTTGGTTCCTTCCTTTGATCAATGTTAGCCACCCAAGTGTTTGGCCTCTAGAGGTGATCCACCAAGGAAGAAGAAATATTCAAGAAGAAGGGTGGTCGGCTAAACCCTAGTTTTCTATCTCTATAGAAAAAGAACGTACTCTCCAACCATTAAAATTGTGTATGTTGTGAAAAAATCAACAACAATACTGCACCCATAATAAGACTCCTCTTATTTATAGATGTGGGCAACCCTCCTTAACAATTAAGAAATTGAGTTTTATTTTAATTAATTAAATTTCTTTAATTAATTACACTCCCAATCTTATTAGGAATAATTAATTAAACTCTTTTAATTAATTAGCCTCCTAATCTTATTAGGATATTTGAGTGTACTTTTATTAATTAATTCTCAAACTCTTTTTGGAATTAAATAATAATAATAATAAGACTCCTCTTATTAATTTATATTTAATATTTTCAAAATATTAAATAATAAATATTAAGCTATTTAATTTATTCTATCATCATAGATTAAATTAAATATACTTAACTTATTATTACGATTATGTCATTAACTTCTTAAATAATTATTCTTCCTTTTATGGTGTGACCCTTCAGGTTCTCCATATTAAACCGGTTGTGAATAAAACAATTAGAACAATTTTAATCTTATTTAAATAAATAAATTAAACTATTAATTTATTTAAATAAATAATATTTATTCTACAATAGGGATAAGCCTCCCTAGCGATCAACGACTTTCCGGATAATATAGATTTCAACATTAATCATAAAAGAACCTTTGAGTAAATAGTTACCGTGACAATTCAATTCTTCCACCATACATGTCCCAATTAAATATAAGACACTAATTATCATCAAGTCTTATCTTATTTAATTATATGTATTTTGACTCTTAAATGCACAACTCCAAATAATGCAAATTAGAAACTCCTTTCTAATTTCATTACGCCTTAACCAAGGACTCTTGGGTTGTCATTTATCGAATCACATATGACATTTCTCTTCTTTTACTAGAGCGGTAGATTCTTTATCGATCATACATTATCTCCATATATTTACTTATTATACCCAAGCATACCCTTTGATACACCCTAAGGATCTTAATGAATAAGTTAAAGTATAACTCATCATACACAAGATACTATGATAATCTCAACTCCAGGATCACTTGTACTCTCACTATCACTCTGAGAATTCCTATTGACAAGCAAGTAAAACTCCATTAGGTATTCCTTAGCGAGTCACGTTCAGTGAAATTATTCTCTAATAAGCACCTACATACTTGCTTTAGTGTCTCCACACAAATAATAATGAGATCAATCATCCTCATCCAATGAGCAAGAAACGTATGTACCAATTTATCCGGATTCACTAATCCCTAATTTAGTAATCTAACGATTGGGAACTATTTTAGTTTTAAGCTTTTTGAGAATCTAGATCTCATTAGAATGATCATCATCATTATTCTAAAAGCATTGCTTAAAACTATGGGTTTATCACATATTATAAAACAACATCATGTAGATAATTAAAAGTCTTTAATAAATTAATACTTTTTATTAATAAATGAATAAGATTGTTACAAAGTATATGCTTTATCATCAAACATGATTGGCTTGTGTGCATACTACTTTCAAGTTATTGGTATGATCATGACAATGCGTTCTCTTCGGCCAAGGGTGCAAAGATGAATTGTTGTTTGGCATGTTCATGACCATTGGTGAAAACACGAATATCCTTGGCCCGTAGTGCATGGATAATTCGTGGTCGTGATACTAATGAATATCCTTGGCCCGTAGTGCATGGATAATTCAGTGATGTGGATTATTTATTAATTAAGCTGAGTCTTAGCGATAAAATTGATAATAATCTTTTAAATCATAGAAGATAGTAGATATCATGCTCTACTTGACTCTTCTAATGGATTGCTTATTCCACTACAGTTGTTGATCTAAAACTTATTGTCTATTGTATTCTATCAATTGTTATATTGTTGAAGGCTAAGGATAATTTATTCTGCATTATCTTAGTCATAATATTTCTTACTGGGCTAGTTGAGCTCACCCTTTTCTTTCACTGTTCTCTTCGTGAAATGAGAATATAGTTGGGATTAGTCGGAGAATGTATTGATGGTCCAGATAATTATTTTAGTAGTCCTCACTATTCTTTGAAATAGTAAGATAATAATTGTAATGAGATTTAATTTGAGTTTGGATAGTCATAATATTTCTTACTGGGCTAGTTGAGCTCACCCTTTTCTTTCACTGTTCTCTTCATGAAATGAGAATATAGTTGGGATTAGTCGGAGAATGTATTGACGGTCCAGATAGTTGTTTTATTAGTCCTCACTATTCTGCATTATCTTAGTCATAATATTTCTTACTGGGCTAGTTGAGCTCACCCTTTTCTTTCACTGTTCTCTTCATAAAATGAGAATATAGTTGGGATTAGTCGGAGAATGTATTGACAGTCCAGATAGTTGTTTTAGTAGTCCTCACTATTTTGTGAAATAGTATGATAATAATTGTAATGAGATTGAATTTGAGTTTGGATATTGTCTAGAAGATAATATTCGTGTTAAAACTCTCAGCTATATTTTGTCGTATTTTACACGACAGTTGTATAATTAAATTATAGTTGTATTCTGTACCATGTATTCGGCGACTCAGAATGGGTGAAGTATACCTATTTTGGGGGCGTCACATATTAGATAACCATAAAGATTAAATCATATCCCTCTGTAAGTACATAAAGTGATCAACTTCGTTGTACCTAATATTATGCATAATACTAACACGCGCGCAACGGCCGTATATCCGACCACAAGGTTCCCTTTATATAAAAGGTTGTTCTCCTCAGTCTTACAACAAGAATTTGTATCACAACGAAATATTATGATTTCAACATCTAATCTCTATCTCGATTTAGCCGAAATAATTGGCATCAATCTTTCAATAACAATTGAGTTCTCTCTCTCGATCTAGCCGAAATAATTGGCATTGACCATTCAATAACAATTGAATTCTTTATCTCGAATCTATCAAGTTTCAATAAATATTCGTCTAATCAAAATAATTAGCTAAGACATATCTCAACACGATTTAATAATAAACAAAAATCAACTGTACTATTTGCAATCAATAATAACTTCTACGGATGTAAATAAACAACAACAGTCATTCCCCAGGCATACTTTCAAAATCAATAATTCAGTTTGAATTAATAAACATGCACTAACTTTGAATAATTAACAATAATTCTCAAATGTGGAATAATTAGCAATAATTACCCACTACCATATTTGAAAAGTAATAACTTGAGATTAAGTTAAAGAAACTTGCCTTCTTCGTTGATTACTGCTACACAACATATTCTAGCTGCGTTTAAAATACCTATAATCAATAATATCGATCTCATAATTAGCATAACATATCACAACACATAACACTATAATTTACAGTTAATATATCTCCTAGACACATCATCACATAGTCACATCAGTGTTTATAACCTATACAAACACTTATCGAGTCTAACTAGTTCAGTTTGGTTGGACTTCAGTCTTAATTCGGTGTCCTGGTCACCCTTATCCGATAATTAACAAGTTTATTATCAATTAAACTATGTCTCAAAACTTCAATATTATTCTAGATAAGTCAAATATCATTCATAATATTTTTCGGAAGCTTTTAATAATTTTTAAATAATTATTATATGTTATTATAATTTTTCAAACACTAGAATCATTTTTAAATGATTTAAATACTAAATAATCCCATCATCATTAATATTTAAATAATATTAAAATATTAATGACATACTTAGACACAGCGAAAATACGGCCTGCCACTTGCCCAAGCTTTGAACTTAATTTTTTCGCCCAATAAAATTTGGGCCTTTTGGCCGACCATGGAGGCCCAAATTACGGGTGACCCTACCGTGAGGAGGCCCGACCATGGTGGCCCATTCAATTCAGTGGGCCCTGCGATATTAATTTTTTTTTAAAATGTTGCTACTTGTGGGTTATGAGGCTTGAACACAAAACTTATAAGTAAATAAATAAGAGTTCAAACCAACTGAGCTACAATAACTGTTTGTTTTTAATGCAAGTAAATATATTATTTCCTTATACTTGTGTTTAGTTTACGGGAAAATAACTGATTGTGTTATAAATGCCCAACCCTATAATAAATTTAATTTTTCTTTAAAGTAGAAATTTTAAAAATATATTTAATGTAATTGAAAGTATTTTTGGTGAGCAATGTATGGTTTATCTTGCCGTTTTTTCTAATTTTTTGACAATATAGGATAACTACAGGCTATTATCCAGATGAGATATTAGTCGTTCTGATAGGATGTTATTTTCTTCCAGAATTTTTCCTCACAAGGGTAGGAATTTTTGCTTTAGTTTCATGTCTCATTCGGTTGGTACATATTCCTGCTTAAGCTATTGATTTTTCAATAGATTGCCAGAATTGCCCAGACTCCAAACCCACCAAGTAGAAATTTTTGAAGTTGCATTCATAATGGTCACTTAAATTCAGCTAGAGGCCTGTAAGTAGCTAGATGTGAAATTCTTACACTATTCAGGTTAGATAGGGTAAAACCAAAGGTGGTGGTTCACCTTGTCGCGTTAGATGCAGAAATCTTTATAGGAATTTGGGATGTCCAGTTGATTCTGGTTATACTTTATGCTTCACAAGTGTGCAATTTATTTTGTTGCATTGTTGACATGTCCTGGAAATATAAAATGACCTGAAAATAAGATAAAACATACATGCTTGAAGCTTCCATCTCAGATAGATCAAATCCTTCTTTTTCGATCTCATGTGAAAAGTGCTCTTTGGACATCTCTTTGGACATCTGTTTCACAATCAATCATTAAATTTATTTTTCTTTAAAGTAGACATTTAAAAAAAAGAAATAAAAAAGCCCGCGGGCAGGCCCGACCCAACCAGAGCCACGGGCCAACCAAAATCAGCCCAGTAAAACCCGGGTCATTTCGACCGGCCACTTTCAACCACTTACTTACCTACTTGCCGTTTGCCAGGTCTAGACATACTTGTCAAAATATTAAAGTTATTTATAATAACTCAAAATATTTTTAAATCACCAATATTCTCCTTAAACGATTTTTAAAACATTTAAAATCATTTTTAAACAATTACCATTAATATTTAAATATTAAGGTATTTCTCATCAATATATTAAAAGTCATTAATTATAACTTGAAATATTTTTAAATCACTTATATCATTTTTAAATTATTTTTAAATCAATAGAATCATTTTAAACTCATTTATTTAATATAATAATTAAATAAATTTAATATCATTAATATTAAATTATTAATGAAATTTATCTCAAAAATATTAAAAGTCGCATTTTATAACTTAAAATATTTTTAAACACTTTATTCTCATTTAAAATGATTTTATAATATTAAAATCATTTTTTACTAATTTATTTAATATAATTATTAAATAAATTAAATATAATTAATATTCAAATAAATATAAATATTAATAAAAATATGTTAAATTATCAAAAGATAATTTTCATAACTTAAAATAATTTTTAAAACTCATTTTGTAAGTTTCAGAAATTATTTTTTATTTTTAATCATTTTTCAGAAATTAATATAATTAATTTTATGAAAACCGTCGCTAAAGCCTTTAGCGACACTAACTGTCGTTGTTGGTGTTCTTAAGCCTCAAGAACAGTGACAAGCAATCTCAAGGTGTCCACTTTAACCACCTTTAATTCTCTGTCTATGTTGATTCTGGGCAGCTAAGATACAAATCTTGTAGTATTGATGTAATACTACATGATCCAACCTTCATCAAGATCATACAACAACAAATCATGAAGATCTGAGCCTTCAAAGTCACTGTCAAAACGTTTCAGGTTTTTCTGGGTTACCTAGAAACCCAGATAGTTCTTAGTACCCACTTTGTGGCTTTTAAAACATGATTTCCAAGTAATGGTTTGATGTTTTAATGATTCAAATATGTAGTACTCATGTTAGAGAACAACTATACATCACTAAATTAGTCCAACTACATCACAATTACAAGATTTGAACCGGTCAAACCCTGTCAGAAAACTTGTTCTTGAGTTTTGTGGAAATTCCAGAAACTCAAAGTCATGCTCAGATAGCCTACTTTGACCATCCACTACTTTAATCATGTTTATTATTTCATGTTTATTATTTAAGGAATCTAAAGGCATGAATCTATAGTCCATATAACAGACTATAACTTAGATACAACAACACAATTAAATCACCTAACACCTGACAGATTCATGCTCTTAAAAATCTTATCAGACATTGATGAAGAATTTTTGGGTTACCCAGAAACTTTGGCCATGCTCTGTCAAACCACTTTGACCATTAATAACTTGTAATCTTGACATAGTATGACCATGATTTCACTTCCAGATTACAGTCCACATAACATCACTACAATAAATCACACATTTTATGACGAATGTTTTTGCCACGCACAACATTTTGTCACAAATTGTTAATTAATAATTACGAAATTCATAATCGTCACTAAAACTTTTGCTTTTGTGACGATCTTTACTTTTGTTACTCTTAATCATTTATATCGTCACTAATTTACACATTTGATGACGGTGAACAAAATTTCGTCATAATTTATTTTGGAGGTACAATTTCGTACCAAAAATTTGGAGAGAAACCTTTTAGTGACATGTTTGTAATAATTGATGACAATATTTATTGTCACACAATTTTTCTTTCAATGACAATATAATAGTTTGTCATTAATTATTTGTAAAATTTAGTGACAATGTGATTTCGTCACTAATGTTCTCATTTGGAGACACCAAATACAAATTCATCACAATTTTATTTGGAGGCAAAAAATTTCTAAAAAAATTTAGAGGGAAATTTTTTGAAGATGAAAAAATAATAATTTATGACAATTTTTATTGTCACAAATACCAACTTTATATGACGAGAGACTCGTTCGTCATTAATTAGATGAGTGGATAAGTGACAAAAATGGTTCACCATAAAGTCTTATATTTAGTGACAAAGTACGTAATATCGTCACAATATTTTTTGGAGGCAAATTTATTTTAAGAATTTTTGGAGGCAAATTTTGTAAAGACGAAAAATTAATAAGTTATGACAATTGTTATTGTCACTGTAACGCCCCAGAAAATCGAACCTTTGTAAATACTTTTAATAATGAATAAAATAATAATATTTATTATTATTACGTATTGATAAGATGAATGTCGTTCTATAACCTAGAAACGTCGGAATGTCGTAGTATTTTAACTACGTGAGAGAATTAAAGTGTTTGAATTTCTAAGAAGAAAATAAAAGCTTTCCGAGAAATTTTTCGAAAAACACTATTCATCGATATCTGCTTGGGAATTATTTTTGAACTTCCGAGAAATACGTAACATTATAATATCAAGCTGATATTGATTATGTAATAATAATCTAAGTATGAAAAACGTAATATTTCACATGCGGACCTAATTTAGGAACGTTAGGTTTATTAAGCATTAAGGAAAGAAAGTTGTAATCGTATGATGCGTATGCATTGTACAAGGTAATGAACGTAAGTATAATACGACGTATTATATTATTAAGAATGGAGAATGAAATAATGTATATTACGAATAAATATACGAGCTAGCATACGAGAATTATACGTGGTGTATATATGTTAAGTTGTTAATTAAAGGTAATGGACTTGTAGGATTATTAGCTTAATGGTAGAAGTCCAATAGAATGTGATACTCAAGCCCAAGTGTTTGATAAATCATAAGTCCGATCTATTTGTAGCATAAGCCCAATAAGTAATTAGCTAGATAAATTAGCAAGCCCAATGATAAGCTATGATCCATGGAGCAATCCAAGTGTAAGTGGGCAGACTTGATGGGCAAACAATTTGTGTGATGAGCAAGTGTTGTGGCTAGCAAGTAGCCTTGGATGTTAAGTAATGAATAGTAAGGAGGTGGAAGTTGAGGAGGTTAGTAAGGAGGTGGGAGGTGTTATTGACCATAGTACCCTAACTTTGAGGTTGCCTATAAATAGAAGGCTTGATTTTTCATTTGTTGGTTGTTAAATTTCTCCCAACTCCTCTCAAGATAAGCAACTTAATTGTTAGAGAGAATAAGCCACATAAGCACTTATAAGTCATTTCAACCTTTGCTAGATTTTCCAAAGTGAAGTGAAGTAATAGTCTTCAAGGGTAAGACTCATGTCTATTATCTTTATCTCTTCTATGATAGGATTGATAGAGAAGTGGGATTGTATGCTAAGAACATATAGTAAGTCTTTGATGAATGAACTTAAGCCGAATAAGTTGAATAAGCAACTTGAACCTAAATAAGTTGATAAGCTTGTGAAGAACTTATCATATGTTTTTCATATGATGTTAGTATGTTCAATATAGTATGAGAACATTGATTGATAGACTTAAGTTCATAGTAAGTCATAATCATAAGAATATGTAGTTAATAAGTTGAATAAGTCATTGACTTATGAGAATAATTTAAAACCTACATTGATAATAAGTTGGTGTAATAAGTAACTTGTAATATTCATATGTTGGTTAAAATCCATTTAGAATGATTAATAATGAGGTATTGCCGGAATTCACACGATTGGACGATAATCGTCGAATTCGTGAAATTCTTCGAATGGAAGTCGTATTTTGTGTTTGAAGTCAAAACGTTGGTTTTCGATGGAAACAAGTCATATTTGGCATTATAGAGTTGCAGACTCAAAAATGACCGAATTCTGACTTAGAACGAAGAAACGAGCGTTGAACATTCACAGACGTTTATCGTTTTCGTTAAAAATGAACTAATAGGTGAAATTTTAGCAAACAAAGTTAATTAGATAAAATTATTGCATGAACGCATAGAGTATGAAATTTGTGAACCGTAGGCTTTTGAACGAGCCAATTCGGACTTATAACGAAGAAGTTATGCGTCCGGGAGTTTCGCCAAATTTGTAAAAGCTGCAAATTTTCTAAGGCATAAAGTTGGCGCCATACCAACCCAAGGTTAAATGGTGGTGATAAGCAATACGAGTCCTGGCTTGTTTATCGCAAACTCGCGCCATTACGCGAGAAGGAGAGCTATGTGTGGCAGCCATGGCTGATCCTAAGGTTTTAGGCGCATAAGAATGTTTACAAGTATAGAATGAAAGATAACTCATTAGTAATGAACTAAAGTGTAATTTAACATTGTTAAGGCATTGTTAAACACTTAATGTATGGTGATTAAAGTTTAATAATCAATTGAAGATAAACGTAATGAGAACGACATAATGAAAAGCTGGAACCAGTAAATAACAAATCTAAGTGAGGATTTAGATTGAGAAGAAGGGTAAGATACATTAGGGTCTATGTATGTTCATTCATGACCTAATGTGGTATGTTATATGATCATGTATTGTAGAGACTTAGAGACTTAAAGTGTACGTGTGATAATCAGTAAGCAGACGCTAAAGGCAAGTATTCTAACCCTTGTTCCAGTTCAGTCTGGACAAGCTTTGTAATTCATGTATCCTTTCGCATGAAGTTTTGTATGAGGAAGTCAAAGCCAATCCTTTCGGCTAGACTTATGTTATGATTCTATCAAGCATGTTTAATGTTTACCAAGTTATATTGGTGTGGTTTTCAAGCGAAGACTGGGTATGCTAAAATGTTTTCGTAGTTTAACGACAGGCACGTGAGGTTGCCACAACTTAAACGTATAAACGTTTAATGAATGTAGTGATGATCAGCATAGAGTACTATGGGTTGATCACCCAGAAGTGCTTGTAAGCTATACCGAACTTACGGACTTTGTGTCGGGTTGTCCTTTTCAAAAGAAATTATGAACTGCTCATAGTCTTGAGCCATAGTTAATATTCTACTGAATATTGTTGTTGTGAAACGTTTTGAATGAAAAGAAGTGCTATTTAGAATTATCAATATTACTTCGTAACTATTGTTTAGTTACTGAAGATATATGAGTTCTATGTTTCAAGCATGTTGTTTATTAGAATTGTAGTACTTGCTGAGCTAGTCATGCTCACTCTTGCTTGAACCATATGAACACAGCCAAGATTGAACGGACCGAAGACTCATGCAAGGATAAGGGCAAAGCGAAGACGAACCCTTAAATTACTTATGTAATAGAATAGTTGAATGTCTGTAATACATTGAATACTATGACAAGAACAAACGAATGGGTTATAAAGAACCTGGGAAATGTAATATTATTTTGAATATATAGAATATATATTAGTTCTTTTGAGACTTTTCAATTGAATGAATGTATGAATGGTAGTACTGCGGTAAAGACACATCTCGTCGGGTGGAAGATACCCGGATTTGGGGGCGTCACAGGTTGGTATCAAAGCATTAGGTTCTAAAACTTAAGGGGGGATTAAAAACCTTAAGTCATAACATTAAGAGAAGTCAAAGAATTACAAGAAGAAAATAACCTTGCATCAAGGGACGTCGTCGCAGGTATTATTCCGATCAACGACATAAATGCTTACGTGCTGTTTGATTCGGGTGCTACTTGTTTGTTTATAGCATGCGATTTTTCTAGACGATTAGGATTACTTCCCGAAAAGTTGCCTCTACCTTTAAATATTAAGGTAGCAAACGAAGAAATAATTCCTGTTAAAGATGTTCATAGGAGTTGTTATGAGATATACGGGTTGTAAATTATCGATAGATTTATTATCGATAAAGTTAGGAGAATTGACGTAATTCTCTAATGGATTAGTTAGTGAACCATGGGGCAATTATAGATTGTCAAAAGAAATGTGTGAACATTAAATCGTTAAAACAACCTCAGGTAGTATTTTACGGGAATAGATCGCCAGGACGTTCGTGTAGTCTAACCATGACACAAACTAGGAAATTACTGAGGAAGGGATGTGTAGGTTACCTGTGCCATATTGTTGATACCCAGAGAGTGGTAGCAACCATAGAACAAATACCTATAATGAGAGAATTCGCCGATGTATTTCCAAGTGAATTGCCAGGTCTTCCACCGGATAGGGAGACAGAGTTTGTGATAGACATCGTGCCAGGAGCGGCACCAGTTTCTAGGGCACCGTATCGTATGGCACCAGTGGAGATGAAGGAGTTGATGGTGCAATTACAAAAACTATTGGACAGGAAGTATATACAACCTAGTGTTTCACCGTGGGGAGCACCGGTACTGTTTGTCAAGAAGAAGGACGAATCGTTAAGACTGTGTATCGACTACCGAGAGTTGAACAAGTTAACGATAAAGAATAAAAACCCATTACCTAGGATCGATGATCTCTTTGATCAGTTGAAAGGGGCTAAGTATTTTTCTAAAATAGATTTAAGAACGGGGTATCACCAGTTGAAGGTTAGGAAGGAGGATGTACCAAAGACAGCATTCAGGACTCGTTATGGTCATTACGAGTTTCTGGTGATGTCATTTGGGTTGACTAATGCACCAGCTGCATTTATGGATATTATGAACAGAGTGTTCAAATAATATTTGGACAAGTTCGTTATGGTGTTTATAGATGATATCCTAGTCTATTCTAAGATGCCAGAAGATCATGCTGAACACCTAAGATTAGTGTTGGAGACACTAAGAAAGGAGAAGTTGTATGCAAAATTCACTAAGTGTGAATTTTGGTTGGAGAAGGTACAATTTTTAGGTCATATCATTGACCACGAGGGAATTTCAGTAGATCCAGCGAAGGTGGAAGCCGTGATGAATTGGGAACAACCAAAAACGCCGACTGAGGTGCGGAGTTTCCTAGGGTTAGCGGGTTACTATCGGAGATTCATCCAGGATTTTTCGAAGATAGCTAATCCGTTGACTAACTTGACGGGGAAGACGGTGAAATACGCTTTAACTGACAAATGTGAGGACAATTTTCAAGAACTGGAGAAGAGATTGAGTGAAGCGCCTGTTTTGTCATTACCCGATGACACAGGAAATTTTGTAATATATAGTGATGCTTCACATAGAGGACTTGGTTGCGTGCTCATGCAGCATGGCAAGGTCATTGCATATGCATCTAGGCAGTTGAAGGATTATGAGAAAGTTTACCCTACTCATGATCTGGAACTGGCCGCAGTAGTTTTTGCTCTAAAGATATGGAGACATTATCTTTATGGAGAAAAATGTGAGATATACACGGATCACAAAAGTCTAAAATATATCTTCACACAAAAGGAGTTGAATATGTGGCAGAGGAGATGGCTGGAGTTGATAAAGGATTACGATTGTGAAATCGTGTATCACCCTAGAAAAGCCAATGTAGTTGCCGACGCCTTAAGTAGGAAGGGTCAGGAAAAGTTATCTTTGTTAACGGCTCAAGCTGAGTTGATAACAGAGATGGCTAGGATGGAGTTGGAAGTAAAGCTGCCAAGTGAAGGAGGACAAATGCTGTTTGCGACGGGGATGCAATCTACCATCGTAGAGAGAGTTAAGGAGGTACAACTCAAAACTGATGAGTTTGAGCGGATGAAGGAGCGGCTGGCCAGTGAAAAAGATAGTAAGTATAGTCTTGATAATGAGGGATTACTAAGATTTGAAGGAAGAATTTGGGTTCCGAATGAGACAAAATTAAAGGAGCAGGTGTTACAAGAGGCTCATAGTTTGAGGTTTTTGATTCATCCTGGAGAACTAAGATGTATCAAGACCTTCAATAAAGTTTTTGGTGGCCGAACATGACGAGAGAGATAGCAGAGTATGTGACTAGGTGCTTGACTTATCAGAAAGTTAAGGCCGAACATCAACGACCAAGTGGCTTGTTACAGTCATTGGAAATTCCGGAGTGGAAGTGGGAAAATATCACCATGGATTTTGTAGTAGGACTTCCGACTACAACCAAGGGTTATGATGCAATTTGGGAAATAGTAGACTGATTGACGAAATCGGCTCACTTTTTACCAATTATGGTTAAGTATAACTTAGATCAGTTAGCTAGACTCTATATTAAGGAAATAATCTCCAGACATGGAGTACTTGTATCGATTGTGTCAGATCGTGATCCACGATTCATATCGAACTTTTAGAAGAGTCTACAAGAGCAATTGGGAACGCAGTTGAAGCTGAGTACGGCTTATCATTCACAAATGAATGGACAAAGTGAGAGAACAATTCAGACGTTGGAAGATATGCTAAGATCTTGCGTCATGGATTTCAAGGGTAGTTGGGATGATCATCTACCATGTAACGACCCCAAAATAGGTCCATTCCATCCAACCCATTCTGAGTCGCCAAATATATGGTACGAAAAACAACTACAACTTTATTACGACAATTAACCACAGCACCTCACAATGGTACCTATCAGTTTGCCACCGCAGAACGGCGTCCCCTACGGAGAGTCTGGCTTCGGTGCATCCCCCATCAACAGGAAGTCACCAGCGAGAGGCTCGGGGCTCTTTACTTATAGCTCTGATACCAACTGTGACTCTGGACACCAACTTGGATAACACGTCACCATGACACCTTACATAAAGGTACAGTCAAAAACTGTTTTAGAAATTAGAATCTTTGGGAAGTGCTCAAGGAAACCTTCGTACATGGGAGGCCATGCTTTTAGGGTTATGGTAGATATCATATGGCCACGAAATTATCCTTGGTTGATCTAATAGACCCCAAAAGAAAAACGAGAAGATTACTATCATATTCTTCCCAATGGTGAGTCTTCTCTTGATTTATCATTATCTCCACTTGTCTCAAATTGAGAATTATACTTCAAACAAACACCAAGATCATATAGGTAGTGCTCGTAAATATACTCAAAGAAGTGGATGAGCACAACCATGTCTTATAATAACACGAGTTTGTATGTCATTAGACATCTTGTATGATAGTGACAAAACACCCTTCCAAAGTTGGGTTCTCCTCACCCTATTTAATTCACCAAAATAACTATTAAATGATGTATAAAATACAACACACTAAAGCCCTCAATAAAATTATTTTCATACTCTTTAGGAGAACCTCAACAACTATAGACCACCGTTCTATTCCTTTGTTATCTCCGGCTCAACCCAAATACACTTTTATTACACGAAAGGAATTGTGAAACAAAAGGGTGAGCACAACTAGCTCGAGAAAGAATATTATGACTAAAGATAAATAAATTATCAATAGTCTTCATCAATGTAAATCGTAGATTTAGAACATATGGTAGATGATAAAACTTTTCAACCATAGTTGCGGTGAACGAAGCAATCCATTAAAAGAGTCAAATAGACTATAAAGTCTATTGTCTTCTCCACGTTAAAAGTCCACCAACAATGTTTTATCCTGTAACATCAATCAACAGCCTTTCCACAATCATATGAATAACTCATAATCATAATTGTGATTCTAAATTCTCTTCATCTCATCCGGGATGAAGATAATTTTCATCACTTTGTCTTTACCCGAAACATCAAATATCATGGTTATACCAAATCACGCCTGCTCATAATCATACTAATAAATTCATCTTTGCACCACGGGTAAAAGATATTCATCAACAGCTCATCTTTACACTACAAAGCTAAAGATATTCAACAACAGTCATCTTTGCATTACGAGCCAAAGATATTCATCAATAATTCATCTTTTTGCCTACAAAGCTAAAGATATTCAACAACAGGTCATCTTTGCATTACGAGCCAAAGATATTCATCAATAATTCATCTTTGCACTACAGGCTAAAGATATTCAACAACAGGTCATCTTTGCATTACGAGCCAAAGATATTCATCAATAATTCATCTTTGCACTACAAAGCAAAGATATTCAACAACAGTGTCATCTTTGCGATGACGAGCCAAAGATATTCATCAATAATTCATCTTTTGCACTACAAAGCAAAGATATTCAACAACAGTCATCTTTGTACAACGAGCCAAAGATATTCATATATCAAAGAAATACATAATCATCTCAGAAGTTATATAACAATAATTATAACCATGTTGATCAATTCACCTTTGCACTTAAGTTAAAAATATTCAATTGTAAATTCAATGGTCATGATCATACCAAATCACAATTCAACTTTTTCCCTCATCGGCGAAAGAGAACCTATGGTCACGATCATACCAATAATCTACCCATCTTTACACTCAAGTCAAAGAGAAATATCATCATTAGGGTTATAAGAATGTTATATAAAAATAATATAATCAAAACATCTAGATTTAATCTCAAGAGTAATATTCATAAATCAACTATAATTTGGTTAGAAAAAGAAACCAATTTTTCGTGAATAGTACCCCGTATTCGTACATAGTCCCGTATAATACGCGTATAAGAACCCTCGATACTTTAAAAGATAAAGTTTCATAATAAAATTCATATCCATATTTATAACACCTTAATCCAAATGTTATAAATCACTTAGAAATCTCATAATCTAATATTATTAATATTACAATAATATTTTAATCATTTCTAAAGCTTATAAACAATTTAATTAAATTGTTTACACTTTACTAATTAATGCATTTAATCATCATAAAATGCCAAACTCATAAAATTTCATCACCAATAACTAAAACCCTCATCAAAAATCTGCATATACCTCATATATGATTCTCAAACCATAAAATCATATTTTCTAATTTTCTTACTTCACATAACATATTTAATTCATTTACTCATAACTAGAACATTTTCATGAAAAATACCAAATCAGTTCCAAAATATTTCTTTTCTGGGATTTAGCATAACATAGTCCCATATTGAACATATATTTTCTCAAATTTTAAAATTCATTTACTATTTTTCATATGGCCAAAACCACCGAATATTTAAACATTTATCATAAATTATACTTTTATCCAAAAATTCTGAAATTAATACGGTATACTGATATTATATAGATGTACTCCCAATAAAAATTTCATCAATTTTGGAGTTAACCACAAGGATTTATAAGCGGTTACTTTTAAAATAGTCTTTTCTCATAAAATCCATAACTCCTAATCTATACATCCAAAAATCGCCATTTTTGGACACAATCTACAAAACTCATCAAAATATCATTTCAAATTTTTCCAGAATTTTTGAAGGTTCGGAAAAATTTCGAAACTAAAAACATAATAACCCTTAAAATCCCTTACTATCCCTTACCTCAAAAGAGTAGTACTTACATTGGAATAACTAATTGAATCGAACTTGCACCGTATAGCAATACTCAAAGTATACTCAAAATACTCACAAAGAATACGCTCAAAATATCGAGAGAAAATAGAGAGAAAAACTTGAGTTTACGGTGTGATTTTCAATTCTAACCTAAGCACCTTATTTATAGGAAAATGCTTAGAATACCAAAGCGAAAAATTTAATAAAATATTAATATAATATATATTAAATTCCTAAGCCCACTCTGACCATCTGACCATCTGAATTCAGCCACTAATAATGACAAAAACAAAAAAACGTTTTGTTATTAAAATTAATTAAAACTTTCAAAATCAATTATTTGAACTTGAACTTCAATAATTCATAATAAATATCCCTTTCATCAGAAAATTCGAATCTCGCGAGTTTTTATAGGAAATTCAATTCTCTACAACTTTGCAGAAGAAAGTTTTTCCAAATTCCAAATAGAAATTGACCGAAATCCACAAACGGGTGATTTACAAGCTATAATCAAATTTCTACCAATATAATTGTGTCCACCAACACACAAAACATGTGTTAAACATTTAATGCCACAAAAATACTCTTCCTCCTCATATACTCATATATCCCACATTCATTGTAAAATATATCCGTTAATATATTATTAAAATAATATATTTAAATGAATTATTTTATCAGAAAAAGATAAAATATTAATTTTCAACAATTGTCATTTTAAAAATTTTCTCCATCTATATCCACATAAAATCAATATTTTCCTCATCATATAAATCAATAATTAATTATTCACAAATAATATTACAGAATCACAATATTGACAACCGAGCGGTTCTGAAGAGAGGGGGCTTTCCAATAAGAATTTCTTCTTCTCTGGCGTTGATTAGATGACCAAACCTCTCCTTAGATGTAACTTTCTAGACATTGCCAATAATGTTATCTAATAATATTATTCAGATAATATAAATTATTGCTTCGATAAAGAAAAATCTTGTGTAATGACAATTATCAAACAACAAAGAATATAAAATATCAACGTGAAAATTATTAACTCAATAAAATACTTTGAACAAAGAATTACCGTAACCATTATTGAGTAGTGTCTTCTTCTTAAAAAAAAAATTATCATGCTTCATGAATAGTACTCGAGAATAGTAACTCGTGAATAAATAAACTCATGAATAAGAACTCGTGAATAAGAACTCATGAATAGTAACTCGTGAATAAGTAACTCATGAATAGTAACTCGTGAATAGTAACTCATGAATAGTAACTCATGAATAGTAACTCGTGAATAGTAACTCATGAATAGTAACTCATGAATAAGTAACTCATGAATAGTAATTATAAAAATTGAATACTTTTATTTCATAAAATTCGGTCTTATCAATCTCCTCCTTATGAAATTTCGTCCCAAATTTACGTGCACTTCGTATTTCAAAGAGTTGAGAATACCTTGTTTTCATTTCGATTCTATCTCCCCGTCATCATGATTTCTCCATTTCTCATCTCCTCATATTTCGGATATCATTCTAGAATACAACTTTCAAAACAGGGTTAATTTAACAAATTAACATATCACATAATATCCCGATATTATGACCGACCAACAAAAATAAGCTCGGTAGGACACACTAGCTAAGGATTTACTCATCTCTCCCCTCCTGGTTCTAATCCCGATCTCCGCCAGAGATCATATCCCCAAGCTCTGATACCAAATGTAACGACCCCAAAATAGGTCCATTCCATCCAACCCATTCTGAGTCGCCAAATATATGGTACGAAAAACAACTACAACTTTATTACGACAATTAACCACAAAGACTCACAATGGTACTATCGGTTTACAATCACATGAGCAGGCGTCCCCTACGGAGAGTCCGGGCTGGTCGCATCCCCATCAACAGAAGTCACCAATGAGAGGCTCGGGGCTCTTTACTTATAGCTCGATACCAACCGTGACTCGGACACCAACTTGATAACACGTCACCATGACACCTTACATAAAGGTACAAATAAAAACTGCTTTTAGAAATTAGAATCTTTGGGAAGTGCTCAAGAAACCTTCGTGACATGGGAGGCCATGCTTTTAGGTTATGGTAGATATCATATAGCCACGAAATTATCCTTGGTTGACCTATAGACCCCAAAGAAAAACGAGAAGATTACTATCATATTCTTCCCAATGGCGAGTCTTCTCTTGATTTATCATTATCTCCACTGCCTCAAATTGAGAATTATACTTCAAACAAACACCAAGATCATATAGGTAGTGCTTTCAAATATACTCATCAAGTGGATGAGCACAACCATGTCTTATAATAACACGAGTTTGTATGTCATTAGACATCTTGTATGATAGTGACAAAACACCTTCCAAAGTTGGGTTCTCCTCACCCTATTTAATTCACCAAAATAACTATTAAATGATGTATAAAATACAACACACTAAAGCCCTCAATAAAATTATTTTCATACTCTTTGGAGAACCTCAACAACTATAGACCACCGTTCTATTCCTTGTTATCTCCGCTCCAACCCAAATACACTTTTATTACACGAAAAGGAATTGTGAAACAAAAGGGTGAGCACAACTAGCTCAAGAAAAGAATATTATGACTAAAGATAAATAAATTATCAATAGTCTTCATCAAGAATAAATCGTAGATTTAGAACATATATGGTAGATGATAAAACTTTTCAACCATAGTTGCAAGTAGAACGAGCAATCCATTAAAAGAGTCAAATAGACTATAAAGTCTATTGTCTTCTCCACGTTAAAAGTCCACCAACAATGTTTTATCCTCAGAACATCAATCAACAGCCTCCTTTCCACAATCATATGAATAACTCATAATCATAATTGTGATTCTAAATTCTCTTCTCATCCGGACTAAGATAATTTTCATCACCGCCTTTACACGAAACATCAAATATCATGGTTATACCAAATCACGCCTCTGCTCATAATCATACTAATAAATTCATCTTTGCACCACGGGTAAAAGATATTCATCAACAGCCATCTTTACACTACAAAGCAAAAGATATTCAACAACAGTCATCTTTGCATTACTGAGCCAAAGATATTCATCAATAATTCATCTTTGCCCTACAAAGCTAAAGATATTCAACAACAGTCATCTTTGCATTACGAGCCAAAGATATACATCAATAATTCATCTTTGCACTACAAAGCAAAGATATTCAACAACAGTCATCTTTGCATTACGAGCCAAAGATATTCATCAATAATTCATCTTTGCACTACAAAGCAAAGATATTCAATAACAGTCATCTTTGCGATGACGAGCCAAAGATATTCATCAATAATTCATCTTTGCACTACAAAGCAAAGATATTCAACAACAGTCATCTTTGTACAACGAGCCAAAGATATTCATATATCAAAGAAATACATAATCATCTCGTAAGTTATATAACAATAATTATAACCATGTTGATCAATTCACCTTTGCACTTAAGTTAAAAATATTCAATTGTAAAATTCAATGGTCATGATCATACCAAATCACAATTCAACTTTTTCCCTCATCGCCAAAGAGAACCTATGGTCACGATCATACCAATAATCTACCCATCTTTACACTCAAGTCAAAGAGAAATATCATCATTAGGGTTATAAGAATGTTATATAAAAATAATATAATCAAAACATCTAGATTTAATCTCAAGAGTAATATTCATAAATCAACTATAATTTGGTTAGAAAAAGAAACCAATTTTTCGTGAATAGTACCCGTCAGATTCATACATAGTCCCGTATAATGCGCATAGTAAGAACTCTCGATACGAAAAGATAAAGTTTCATAATAAAATTCATATCCATATTTATAACACCTTAATCCAAATGTTATAAATCACTTAGAAATCTCATAATCTAATATTATTAATATTACAATAATATTTTAATCATTTCTAAAGCTTATAAACAATTTAATTAAATTGTTTACACTTTACTAATTAATGCATTTAATCATCATAAAATGCCAAACTCATAAAATTTCATCACCAATAACTAAAACCCTCATCAAAAATCTGCATATACCTCATATATGATTCTCAAACCATAAAATCATATTTTCTAATTTTCTTACTTCACATAACATATTTAATTCATTTACTCATAACTAGAACATTTTCATGAAAAATACCAAATCAGTTCCAAAAATATTTCTTTTTCTGGGATTTAGCATAACATAGTCCCATATTGAACATATATTTTCTCAAATTTTAAAAATTCATTTACTATTTTTCATATGGCCAAAACCACCGAATATTTAAACATTTATCATAAATTATACTTTTATCCAAAATTCTGAAATTAATACGGTATACTGATATTATATAGATGTACTCCCAATAAAAATTTCATCAATTTTGGAGTTAACTACAAGGATTTATAAGCGGTTACTTTTAAAATAGTCTTTTCTCATAAAATCCATAACTCTAATCTATACATCCAAAATCGCCATTTTGGACACAATCTACAAAACTCATCAAAATATCATTTCAAATTTTTCCAGAATTTTTGAAGGTTCGGAAAAATTTCAAAACTAAAAACATAATAACCCTTAAAATCCCTTACTATCCCTTACCTCAAAAGAGTAGATTACGATTGGAATAACGAAATCGAACTTGCACCAGTATAGCAATACTCAAAGTATACTCAAAATACTCACAAGAATACGCTCAAAATATCGAGAGAGAAATAGAGAAAAACTTCAGCTTACGGTGTGATTTTCAATTCTAACCTAAGCACCCTATTTATAGGAAAATGCTTAGAATACTTAAAGCAGAAAATTTAATAAAATATTAATATAATATATATTAAATTCCTAAGCCCACTCTGACCATCTGACCATCTGAATTCAGCCACTAATAATGACAAAAAAAAAAAAAAACGTTTTTGTTATTAAAATTAATTAAAACTTTCAAAAATCAATTATTTGAACTTCTAACTTCAATAATTCATAATAAATATCCCTTTCATCAGAAAATTCGAATCTCTCGCGAGTTTTATAGGAAATTCAATTCTCTACAACTTTGCAGAAGAAAGTTTTTCCAAATTCCAAATAGAAATTGACCGAAATCCACAAACGGGTGATTTTACAAGCTATAATCAAATTTCTATTCGATAATTGTGTCCACCAACACACAAAACATGTGTTAAACATTTAATGCCACAAAAATACTCTTCCTCCTCATATACTCATATATCCCACATTCATTGTAAAATATATATCCGTTAATATATTATTAAAATAATATATTTAAATGAATTATTTTATCGAGAAAAGATAAAATATTAATTTTCAACAATTGTCATTTTAAAATTTTCTCCATCTATATCCACATAAAATCAATATTTTCCTCATCATATAAATCAATAATTAATTATTCACAAATAATATTACGTAATCACAATATTGACAACCAGGCAGCTTCTCAGAAAGAGGGCTTTCCAATAAGAATTTCTTCTTCTTTAGCCTTGAATTAGATGACCAAACCTCTCCTTAGACGTAACTTTCTAGACATTGCCAATAATGTTATCTAATAATATTATTCGGATAATATAAATTATTGCTTCGATAAAGAAAAATACTTGTAAATGACAATTATTGAAACAACAAAGAATATAAAATATCAACGCAAGAATTATTAACTCAATAAAATACTTTGAACAAATAATTACCGTAACCATTATTGAGTAGTGTCTTCTTCTGAAAAAAAAAAATTATCATGCTTCATGAATAGTACTCGTGAATAAGAACTCGTGAATAGTAACTCATGAATAGTAACTCGTGAATAAGAACTCGCTGAATAGTAACTTCGTGAATAGTAAATTCATGAATAATAACTTTCGTGAATAGTAACTCATGAATAGTAACTCATGAATAAGAACTCGTGAATAAGTAACTCATGAATAGTAACTCATGAATAGTAACTCATGAATAGTAATTATAAAAATTGAATACTTTTATTTCATAAAATTCGGGTCTTACATACCATTAGTGGAGTTTCATGATAACAATAGTCTATCACGCAAGCATAGGTATGCCACCTTCTGAAGCTTTGTATGGGAGAAAATACGTAACGCCACTATATTGGGATGAGGTAGGAGAAGCCGAATAATGCTAGGACCGTAATTGGTGCAACAGACAATGGACATTATCAAGACGATACAAATCGTCTTCTAGCAAATTCAAGAATGCATATAAAGAAGTTTACAGATCCTCATAGAGAGAATAGAGAGTTTGAAGTAGGTTCATACGTATTCCTAAAGGTATCTCCCTGGAAAGGAAAGATACGTTTTGGAAAGAAGGGAAAGTTAAGTCCGAGATTTATAGGACCATTTGAGGTATTAAAACGGGTGGGTGAGGTAGCTTACATGATAGCATTACCTCCAGACCTAGAACGAATACATAATGTATTTCACGTATCTGTGTTACGTCTTTATAAACCAGATTATAAGCACGTGATAGAATATGAACCTATTCATATCGAGAAGGACTTAACGTACGAGGAAACGCCGATTCAAATTGTCGCTAGAAAAGAACAAGTTCTACGGAATAAAGTCATACCTTCCGTGAAGGTGATATGGAAGAACCACGATGCAGAAGAAGCAACGTGGGAGTTAGAAGAAATGATGAAAAAGAATTACCCTCATTTGTTTGTGTAATTTTTTTTTATATATAGCGAGATTCTGGGGACAGAATCCTTATAAGGGGGAGAGAGTGTAACGCCCCAAAAAATCAAACATTTGTAAATACTTTTAATAATGAATAAAATAATATTATTTATTATTATTACATATTGATAAGATGAATGTCGTTCTATAACCTAGAAACGTCGGAATTTCGTAGTATTTTAACTATGTGAGAGAATTAAAGTGTTTGAATTTCTAAGACGAAAATAAAAGCTTTCCGAGAAATTTTTTAAAAAACACTATTCATCGATTTCTACTCGGGAATTATTTTTGAACTTCCGAGAAATACGTAACATTATAATATCAAGGTGATATTGATTATGTAATAATAATCTAAGTATGGAAAACGTAATATTTCGCATGCGGACCTAATTTGGGAACGTTAGGTTTATTAAGCATTAAGGAAAGAAAGTTGTAATTGTATGATGCGTATACATTGTACGAGGTAATGAACGTAAGTATAATACGACGTATTATACTATTAAGAATGGAGAATGAAATAACGTATATTACGAATAAATATACGAGCTAGCATACGAGAATTATACGTGGTGTATATATGTTAAGTTGTTAATTAAAGGTAATGGACTTGTAGGATTATTAGCTTAATGGTAGAAGTCCAATAGAATGTGATACTCAAGCCCAAGTGTTTGATAAATCATAAGTCCAATCTATTGGTAGCATAAGCCCAATAAGGAATTAGCTAGATAAATTAGCAAGCCCAATGATAAGCCATGATCCATGGAGCAATCCAAGTGTAAGTGGGCAGACTTGATGGGCAAACAATTTGTGTGATGAGCAAGTGTTGTGGCTAGCAAGTAGACTTGGATGTTAAGTAATGAATAGTAAGGAGGTGGAGGTTGAGGAGGTTAGTAAGGAGGTGGGAGGTGTTATTGACCATAGTACCCTCACTTTAAGTTGCCTATAAATAGAAGGCTTGATTTTTCATTTGTTGGTTGTTAAATTTCTCCCAACTCCTCTCAAGATAAGCAACTTAATTGTTAGAGAAAATAAGCCACATAAGCACTTATAAGTCATTTCAACCTTTGCTAGATTTTCCAAAGTGAAGTGAAGTAATAGTCTTCAAGGGTAAGACTCATGTCTATTATCTTTATCTCTTCTATGATAGGATTGATAGAGAAGTGGGATTGTATGCTAAGAACATATAGTAAGTCTTTGATGAATGAACTTAAGCTAGAATAAGTTGAATAAGCAACTTGAACCTAAATAAGTTGATAAGCTTGTGAAGAACTTATCATATGTTTTTCATATGATGTTAGTATGTTCAATATAGTATGAGAACATTGATTGATGACTTAAGTTCATAGTAAGTCATAATCATAAGAATATGTAGTTAATAAGTTGAATAAGTCATTGACTTGTGAGAATAATTTAAAACCTACATTGATAATAAGTTGGTGTAATAAGTAACTTGTAATGTTCATATGTTGGTTAAAATCCATTTAGAATGATTAATAATGAGGTATTGCTTTATTCACACGATTGATCGATAATCGTCAATTAAATGAAATTCTCGGAATGGAAGTCGATTTTGTGTTTGAAGTCTAAACGTTGGTTTTCGATGGAGACAAGTCATATTTGGCATTATAGAGTCATGGACTCGAAAATGACCGAATTACGACTTAGAAACGAAGAAACGAGCGTTGAACATTCACGAACGTTTATCGTTTTCGTTAAAAATGAACTAATAGGTGAAATTTTAGCAAACAAAGTTAATTAGATAAAATTATTGCATGAACGCATAAAGTATGAAATTTGTGAACCGTAGGCTTTTGAACGAGCCAATTCGGACTTATAACGAAGAAGTTATGCGTCCGGGAGTTTCGCCAAATTTGTAAAAGCTGCAAATTTTCTAAGGCACAAAGTTGGCGCCGCGACGCCAACCCAAGGCCAAATGGTGGCGGCTCACAGTACGAGTTTGGGGCTTGCTTAATGTAAACTCATGCCACGGCGAGAAGAGAGACTATGTGTAGCCATGGCAATACTGATCCTGTGGTTTTGCAGACAAGAATGTTTACAAGTATAGAATGAAAGATAACTCATTAGTAATGAACTAAAGTGTAACATAACATTGTTAAGGCATTGTTAAACACTTAATGTATGGTGATTAAAGGTTAATAATCAATTGAAGATAAACGTAATGAGAACGACATAATGAAAAGCCGGAACCAGTAAATAACAAATCTAAGTCAGGATTTAGATTGAGAAGAAGGGTAAGATATATTAGGGTCTATGTATGTTCATTCATGACCTAATGTGGTATGTTATATGATCATGTATTGTAGAGACTTAGAGACTTAAAGTGTACGTATGATAATCGATGGCGAGACGCTTAAAGGCAAGTATTCTAACCCTTGTTCCAGTTCAGTCTGGACAAGCTTTGTAATTCATGTATCCTTTCGCATGAAGTTTTGTATGAGGAAGTCAAAGCCAATCCTTTCGACTAGACTTATGTTATGATTCTATCAAGCATGTTTAATGTTTACCAAGTTATATTGGTGTGGTTTTCAATCGAAGACTGGGTATGCTAAAATGTTTTCGTCGTTTAACTACAGGCACGTGAGGTTGCCACAACTTAAATGTATACACGTTTAATGAATGTAGTGTTGATTAACATAGAGTACTATGGGCTGATCACCCAGAAGTGCTCGTAAGCTATACCGGACTTACGGACTTTGTGCTGGGTTGTCCTTTTCAAAAGAAATTATGAACTGCTCATAGTCTTGAGCCATAGTTAATATTCTACTGAATATTGTTGTTGTGAAACGTTTTGAATGAAAAGAAGTGCTATTTAGAATTATCAATAGTACTTCGTAACTATTGTTTAGTTACTGAAGATATATGAGTTCTATGTTTCAAGCATGTTGTTTATTAGAATTGTAGTACTTGCTGAGCTAGTCATGCTCACTCTTGCTTGAACCATATGAACACGGCCAAGATTGAATCTGGATCAAGACTCATGCAAGGATAAGGGCAAAGCGAAGACGAGCCCTTAAATTACTTATGTAATAGAATAGTTGAATGTCTGTAATACATTGAATACTATGACAAGAACAAACGAATGGGTTATAAAGAACCTGGGAAATGTAATATTATTTTGAATATATAGAATATATATTAGTTCTTTTGAGACTTTTCAATTGAATGAATGTATGAATGGTAGTACCGTGTAGCACCATCTGTCGGGGTGGAAGATACCCGGATTTGGGGGCGTCACAGTCACAAATACCAATTTTATATGACAAGAGACTCGTTCATCACTAATTAGATGAGTGGTTAAGTGACAACAATGATTCATCATAAATGCTTATATTTAGTGACAAAGTATGTAATATCGTCACATTTTTATTTGGAGGCAAATTTTTTTAAAGAAATTTTGGAGGCAAATTTTGTAAAGACGAAAAATTAATAGTTTATGACAATTTTTATTGTCACAAATACCAATTTTATATGACGAGATATTAGTGCGTCACTAATAAGATGAGTGGATAAGTGACAACACTGGTTCGTTATAAATTCTTATATTTAGTGACAAAGTATGCAATGGCGTCACATTTTTATATGGAGGCAAAAAAATTCCCAAACAAACTTGTATCCAAGAGATGTCATCGGTCTTCCTTTCATCATTGGCAGCCTCCATTTAGTCAAGAACCTCCATTATCAATTTTCAATAATCCAAATTTGAAGGCAAAAATTATTTGACATTTTAGGTATGTTTCTAGATTTTGATTTGAATTGATTAGTAGTTGTTGTATATTAAAATAAGAATTTCGCCACAAATTTTTTTGGAGGCAATTTTTTTCAAAGAAATTTTGGAGGCAAATTTTGTAAAGACAAAAAATTAATAAGTTATGACAATTGTTATTGTCACAAATACCAATTTTATATGACAAGAGACTTATTCGTCAGTAATTAGATGAGTGGTTAAGTGACAACAATGATTCGTCATATATGCTTATATTTAGTGACAAAGTACGTAATATCGTCACATTTTTATTTGGATAAGAAATTTTGGAGGCAAATTTTGTAAAGACGAAAAATTAATAGTTTATGACAATTTTTTTTTGTCACAAATACTAATTTTATATGACGAGACTACTAGAAAACTAAGCATGCTTGACGGATCTTGGTGACGATTTGCAAAACTAATCACAATAGACAATATTTCGTGATGGATTATTTGAGTCATCACAAAAAATATTATATATGATGGTTTTACTGATGTCTAGTTGAATCATCAGTATAGAATATTTGTGACAACCATTATAATCACTAATTTTTTTGCGTAAATTATTTTTTTTTTGAAAGGATGCGGGTACAATTGATAAAAATTTCAACGAACGCATGAATTTTATTTTTTTTTGCCATTTATCGAATGATGTCTTTTTCAATTTATTTTTCTTGATTGTGTTTGAACCATCACACAATATTTTATCTAAAGGAAAATATTAAATCTTAATGCAATCACTTATATTATTTTTTGTCGGACCTGGATAAGTTTTATCCAACATTATCATCATTCACATCCACTATATTTTAATATAATTAAGAGTAATATTCTCTAAAATAAGTAATATATCTTTTGTCCCCAAAAAGTCTTCAATCATTAAAATAATTTATCCACTAAAAATGACAATATTAATTAATAAAAATCAAAAAAATATATGCCTACAAAAAAGTAAATGTTAGTGGTACAATGTCAAAAAAAACGTGGTATGCACAAATAGTATATTAAACCCTTAAAAATTTAATTAAGCATCAATTTAATAGTTTTTTTCAATTTTTCTTTTTTAGTTTATTTTTAATTTCATGTATTCACTACAAAAAATTATGGATGTAGTGAATAAAATTTTATAAATGAATTAATTCCTTTATATAAGGAGTTTTCTAACGGAAGAATTATGAAATAATTTAAATTTTAAAATTTCATACATTAATCATGAAAAAAATCAATACCTTATATATAAATATAGCAAAAGCAATTCAGGCAATCCCAATTTAGAGTCAACTCTTAATCAATTTGAGCCGATTTCTTTCAATTTGACTGAGTTATTTACCAAGTTCGTCTTATCTCTTCCTCTTCCTCTTCCTCTTCCTCTTCCTCTTCCGTTCGTTTTTTGATTAAATTCAATCGTGTCTTCATTTCTTCTTCACTTGATAGCACTGCAGATGCAGAGATCTCTCTCTAAACCCCCCAACTTCTCATCTGCCCCGTCTCCGCTCGAGGCCGCCGACGGCGCCGCCTTGGAGACCCGCCTTCGGGAAGTTGAGGATCGGTTGAGGGAGGCCGTAGAGGAACTGGAGCTCCGGCAGCGGCACACACGGCATCGTCACCCGCCCTGCGATCACGCTGTTGATTCATGGTTGCTTATCTTTTCGATTATATATTGATTGTTTTGATAGGTTTTATGTTGATTGTAAGGTTCTTTCTCGCGTCATCGCCGCCTCCCGTCGCTTGGCCTCATCGTCACCAACAGCACCGGCGTCGATTAGTGGGGAAGCAGATGCAGAGGTTTTGTCAACAGTGCAGCAGGTTTGTGAATTCATTTCTCCGATTCAACACCATATTATCATGTTGTTAATAATTTTTGTTTATGGATTATTGTCTATTTCCCCTCTCTTTAATGTAGCATCAATTTGTCATATGGATTTCGAATAATGGGTTCTTTTTCATATGTTGTTTTGTACATGATTTAATTGAGTATGGCCCCCAATTTTGTTCATCACATAATGGCTTTTCTTGCACTCCCTTTAGAAGAATCTAAATGGAATCACTAATATGAATCACAGAGCCTGTGTGCATCTTTCCCAGATCTCAGAAAAGGGTTATGATATCCAATCTGCTACCTTGCACAAAGTACTCTTTTCGGATAGTATCCTACACAGAAGCCGGTGACTTGGGACACTCTGAGGCAAAGTGTTTCACCAAGAGCGTGGAGATTATTCAGAAGAATCCCAACTCGGTTGCAGTAAATCATAAAATGGAGAATTGTCAAGTTGGAGGAAGTTCAATTGCCAACACAGAGCACAAGACTGCAGCAGATGTTGAATCTGATTCTGGATTCAAAGTCCGTGATCTTGGGAAGATCCTGCGACTCGCTTGGGCTCAAGAGCGGGGTTGTCTCGATGGGTTTTGTGGTGTTAGTATAGGAAAATGCTGTGGGGTTGGCAAAGAGGTTAAGCCTGAATGCATACAAGAAGATCAGTTGCAATCTGTGTCACGCGAGCTTGATTTAAATGTTGCTTCAGTACCTGATTTAAATGAAGAGTTAATCCCTCCATTTGAGTCCTCTAGGGATGAAGATAATGGATGCGCTTTCGGGCGGGCTGTTGAGCTAGATGATGATGTGGCCTCTCTTGATAATCAGAGGAATGGTGCAGCATACTCTACTGTTCTATGTAATTCCTCTCTCTCTATCTATATATATATATATCTCAACAGTAACTGATGAAAAATTATGACTATTTGATTTGGTTTGATTGCAGATAGAGCTTTGCTCAAGATCACGGAGGGGGATTTCTCCGGACTCCCAATAACTGTAGTTCCTATCTCTATGTATACGTATCTCTTTAAATCTGACGTCTAAATATGTATGTAATGGATCTAGAGTTTTGATAATGGCGGCAGGTGATAGGGGAGCTGTTATCAGGGCTGATTTTATGCATGTGGGCAGCATTGACAGTGTCCGGGAAGTTCCTCTCCATTCTGCCGGATTCTGATGAGAACAGGTATTGTTATTATTATTTTAATCTTTTGGTTTGTATTCTGTCTGTATATTACCTTATTTCCTTAATTTAACTTAAATGGTAATCATTTCCATGTTCTATTATTTATATTATTAGGTACTGATTTGAAGGTATTGACACATTAATGGCTTTTCTTGCACTCAAATTCAGGTTTTTTTGATTCATTTATGTTTTTATTTTACATATAAAAATGGCTGAATTTGTATTTTTTATATACATGGGTCTGTTGTTCTTTGATATTTTAGATGTTTATATTTTTTTGAATTAGACCATTTTCTCTTTTATTGGGTGATCTGAATTTGAATGCTAAAACAAATTGTTTCTGGGTAAAATTTAGTTGGTCATATATATTTTTGTCATTAATCCAAGTCTGAAAATTTATAGACCTTAACTAATTTATGACTGGATTATTGAGGTGATTTTCTAATTTTGTGGCAATTTGTTACTGATTTGCTTAAGTTGCTATATAATGAGGGGAAAAGTGTAGCTCTAACTCAGTAACTCAGATGAGAGCTCATATGAGAATATGAGGGCTGCCCTTCCTAAAGTGGTTATTCGGGCAGAGATCTCAGTAGCTCAGAACTACGGATAGGAGCAACACTGTGGTTTCATCCAGTAAGCATTTTCAACCCAAACCCAGATTTTTTGATTCATTTATGTTTTCATTTTACATATAAAAATGGCTGAATTTGTATTTTTTTTATATTTTTAGTCATTCCGTTGTTTTATCGACTGTGAAATAAATTTACAGTAGGCAAGTGGATGTAGATAAATTTGGCATATGCCTCATCTCTAAGTATCTTTATATAGAGAATACCCAATATGATGGTGCTTGATTAATGAAAACAAATATGATGGATGCCTCATCCACTTGCCTACTGTATGATGGTGCAAGCATCTTTCACCACCAACAAGATACTTGCCCAGTAGAGAAATCCACTTTCATCCAGTAGGCAAGTGTGTTCATCACCAACAAATATGATGGATGCCTCATCCACTTGCCTACTGTAAATAGAGAAATCCATTTGCCAAATACAACACACAGTGAAATCCATTTATATCTTTGTCATACTAAACACGCAGTGAAATCCATTTATAGTTGATGATGATGCAACTATTATAGAGATACTGCATATTCTTTTTGAACAAGTGTTCCACTTTCTCTTTGTTGGTGATGAAGATCAAATTCATGTGTCATCTTCTTTGTCTTTGTGTAGTGCAAAATTTGAATTTATTGAAAGATATAGGATCTCAATTATTTGTCTGCAATATGTGAAAGGAAGAGTTAGCTTTACGGAAACAAGTGTTTTTTATTACTTAAAGGCAGCTTCTTGAAATAGAATTTGGGCTGCAGGGAGATATACCAACTCAATGTGTCCATAATATATGATTATGTGCCAATACTATCTACAATGAATTTAAAATTTATAGATTTCTTCTTTGTGACTTCAGTTTCTTATGATGCTTCTTGCTTGGCTCAAAACATTATGCATAAGAAAACATACATTTGTAAGGTTTTTTTTATATGTTACATAATGGTGAAAGCAACATTTTCATCGTCAGATTAGATATTTGAACCACATTGTGTCATTTCCCCATGCAGCTTCTAAGCTTGAGGACTTGCAGCCTTGCACTCTTTAAATATTGATGTTTCTGTTTCACCAACAATTTATTCACACTTCAATTATTTTAGTCACAAGGATATCAAATGCCATTTCCTTAAGATAGTCCTGAATATTCATTTTAGTTGCTGAATATGGCCTTATGTATTTTCCATGGATTACAGGTGGATGGGATGAATTGCCTGATTTCTGAACTTGCTGATGTAGTAGCACAGGAAAGAGCCATGCTTGATGAATGTGAAGCTCTATTAGCAACTACAGCGGCTATGCAGGTGAGAACAATAACAAAGACGCTTGGTTTCACTTCAAGTCATGTTGTAAATCACATTTCATTTGTTTTAATAATTTTGTCCTCATATTGCTTTCTGAGTTGACCTTGCTCATAAACTGAGAACATCAAAAATGATCATGACTTATGTTCTTTATCATCTCTCTTTCTGTGCAGTGTTACAAGCTTTAGTGTTACAAGTGCAGATATGGAATATAGCATTTCCAGGAAAAATCAAAGAATTTTGCGTTCAAAATTTGTATTTCTGAATTATGTTTCTTATCAGCAGTAAAATAATTTCGTATGTTTTACAAATTTTAGTTTGAAGTAATAATCTCATGATTTTTAATACAAGAACTTCATCTAGGTTATGTTTGCTCCCCTTTCTCAGGAACCCAATGCTGAGTGGACATGGAAGGAATTTATATAGACAATGTTGAAGTTTGTGTGGATCGACCTTGAAGACTAGAACATTACTCCTTCCTACCAATAATAAAAACCAATCTGAAAAAGCTTTCACTGTTTATTAAAGTTTGTTTCTTCATGTCATGTAAAAATGTATTGAAAAATTTATATGAAAATAATTTATTATAAAAAAAATATTTTTTCATTGTAATTTTAATAAATTATATAATTTGTTATTCAAACTAGCCATTGCATTGCACGGGTTACCAACTAGTAATAATAATAAGGATAAGACTCTTATGTGGAATAGACTATAAATGCTAAAAAAATTACTCATCTATTATTATGAAGAAAGAGTTGAGTTTAAGAAAAACTCAAATTGTATTATGATTAATTTTTAGAATAAAATTTTATTCTTAATAATGTTTTTTAATAATTTTTAATATTATATGTTTTATTAATTAAAATATTAAGTTACAATAATTCAAAATTTAAAATATTGTAAATTAGTAATAAAAAAATTATAATAATTAAGACTATATTTGTGAAACAGATCACACGTGTTAAATTATTACTTTTTTGTTTCATAAAATAGTTATATTTCAGTTTATTATTAACTAATTTATGACATTTTAAAATTTAAATTTAAATCTATTTAAGTTTTTGAAATCAATAATTTTATTTATAATATTATTTTTTAAAGAGTTTTTATTTTTATAAGTTAAAATCAAGCTCTTTTTTTGAAACAGAGTCGTTGTGTACTTGATTGGATGAGAAGTCGAGTTGGACGTGAAAACAAGTATAGAGGCAAACCAAATCGCGTCTAAGTCTCTGCTGCCCTAACCCAGAACTCCGAATCACGTCTCTTCCTCCGGTCTCTCCGCGTCTCTGACTCCACCTCCGCTCTACTGGTACGTCAATTATTTTGATTTTTTGTTCTTCATCCACAAATTAAGACTAGGGTTTGAATGTATGGGCAATTTTAAAATAGGCATGAATTGTACTAAAATAAGAATATGTGGCTCATGAATTGCCGAATTAATTAGACTAAGACGAAAACCTCAATTGAGAATATCTAATAGATTCTAATCAACTTTTTTAGTTTTCTTATATCATAATAATCATCAGTTTGTGCCATATTTCATATTTGTAATTAACTTTTTTAGTTTTTCGTATTGCCGCAGTCGGTGGTTGTGGTCGTGATTGGCCTGTGGAGAAGCTTACGGTATGAGTCTCTTGACTCTTTCTCTAATTGTTTGAATTGATCCGAAAATTATGAGTTAGAAGCAGAGATGAGTTTAGTATGTGTTTATGTTTAACTTTGATTGGATCAGTTGTGTTGAATTAAATTGATGACTATTTATGCTGGTATTTTCAATTTTCAATGATTTTGAGACTGGAATTATTGTTAGTCAGATAAAGACAACTCCATTTGTAGTTTTGTTGGGACACATTTAGAGCTTTTTTGGTTATTGTATAGAATTTTGGTTGAAAACTGATAGTTCTTTCCCCTTAATCTTAAAGTAATTAGGGGTTAGCTTTATTAAAGAATTCGCTGACTGCAAGAATTTCCTCTTGTTTTGTGTTCTTATTTATGTGTAATTCTGCAGTTTTTTTGTCAATTGTGTGGGTAGGTTTGTGTTTTGAGAGAGAGAGAGAGGGAGTGCGAGAGAGATTAGGGTAAGCTCAGTTGTTGTTTTGTGTATAAAGTGTGTGAAACAATAAACAAGCAGAGGTTTGGACAAATGTTTGCATATTTAAGATGTAAATGAATTCTGTTAGAAATAGAGCTAAAGCTCAGATTAGACGAAACCTAACTGTGATTATTAACCTCCCATATTTAAGATGAGAAAAAGATTAATGAAAAATGGATTATAGAATTAAAACCATTTCACTTGAGCTTATGAAGTTGAAATTTCGCAATAATGATATATACAGACGGGATTTGTTCAGAATTAGGATGTTATGGAGGAATAAAAGATATTACGGTAGGGAAGGTTGGCCTGGAATTTTTTTCCTTTCTTAATTTAGAGAATCTCATTGGTAGTGCTCATAAACTGCAAGTTTGGCATTTATTGTGCTTAAGAATGTCTGGGGATAAAAATGGAAATGCCGAACTGAACCGAAGTCGGGATTTCCTGCAATATTTATGCCTAAATGGTTTTGAACGCCAATTAAGTGTAAAAAGATGGTTGTTACTGCCTGTGCATTGTTATCAAATTGGGAACTACGGCTGGATATTAGTTAGAATTTTTAATTTCTGAATTCCTTTTATGCTATATCATGTTTGTATGAAGTATCATGTGTTTTAGAAGTGGTTAGTGACAACATGTTTTAATGTTCACCTCTCATAATTTAATAATTTAGCTGGCACATGAAATATTTATTTACCTCTACTGCATATTTTGAGAGGGGACAACAAAAGATAGTGTTTATTCTATTTAGGTGCATACTTTTGTCATTGTTGTTCATTTTGTGCTTGTAGGTTTCATTGCACCTATATTTAATTATGTTATGCTCCATTGAATTGTACCAATTTAAGTGATAGTAATTTCAAGTTGGGTATGATTTTTACCACACAATGCTAGTCTATGAATAGATTATATGTTCACAACATGGGTATATTCAAAAAATAAGGGGTTAGATGACAAGGGATATAACAGAAAAAGATATTGAGGTACGAGTACATTCCAAATAAGTCAAAAGTAACCCCATGGTCCCCATTTGGGAACTATTGCTTGTTACTTTACATTTATCTCAAGTATCTGTGGTATTGCATCATTCTTACATTTATTGAATTGTGATTCCTGTAGGCTATGCCAGGCCACTTGTTAACAGAATAAATGCTATAAATTATTTTAGTCACAGACTTTATTGGCCTTCAATAATTAGCACGTACGTTTTTGCTACTATCAACATAATTTCGTTCCAGGGCCCTTTAAAATTTTCTTGTTATTTACTGGGTTCCTATAATAAAGAACTAATTTTGCCATATGTTCAATTCAATTAACAAGTGCTTTATTAGTTTCCCCATTTGTTTATCACGTGTATAAAGATGCATATTTTTTTTTTTTTTTTTTTTTTTTTTGGGGGAAGAATACTATAACTGTAGAACTTGGATACTTATCTTGTCATCTTAATGGATGAACATTATTGTTTGGTATGTATGTTGGATAGAAGTTTACTTGGGTAAACTAGGACTGCTAGTCTGAGTGGTTTCAACCTCTAAATGGAAAATACATCTTCAACACATATATGTTCTGTATGCTTGCAAATTCCATTTTCAGACTAGTCAACTCCAAATCAAAGACTTTTCTTATTTCACCTTCTTTTCAGAAGACCACTATGTTTGACTTTGGAGTTAATTGTAAAATGATCTGATAGTGGAGTTAATATTTATTGCAGGTTTACATACTTTGTTAAACAGATCATTTGTAAAATAAGTACATCATTTTAGTTAGATGTGCGGTCATTTGCAATTTCTTTCTCGTGCTTAGAGCGTTTTCTTTGGTAAATTCTACTTCTCTTGAAGTATTTTAGTTTAAACAGTTTGATGATTATCTTTTTATTATGCCTTTAAAAAACAAAGTTTCCAGGTCGTTTTTGTAATTTAATTGGGTTATTGAATGTTCTTACGAAATTGAACTGTCCCCATTGTGCTGCATAGCCTAGGATTGAATATTTTTGTAACAAGCCTTCTTTTTGTCCTTGTAAAAAAAATTGGGAAGCATTGTGCGATTATTTTGCAACACCTAAATTCAAGGTAATAATACAAAAACTTAAACATGTTTAAATGTTAAGGTTCAGTGTTTAGGTTATAGCTATAGGTTTGTAACATTGTTTAGAATGTCATTGTTCTTGTTTTTATAGCACACAAGTTTTGTGAATGGTGGGAATAGAAGACAGGTGAGAGCTCCACATATTTCAGGCAGAAAGCCATTTACTGTTTGTCGACACGAGATTGTAAGTGTTCTAAACTTGTACTTTTGTACTACTTTTATTCTAATAACCTTTAATTGAATATATCTTGTTTTGGGATATGGAAGTGTGGTTTTACAAGAGTTTTTTGGATCTTGTTTTGCTGGAAGGGTTTTTGTTGCCCCAATTTAGATCTGTTTGGGATTTGTTTGGTAAACTTTGTGTTAATGTTATCCTACTTTTCTCTTTTCTACTGTGTCCTTTATGGTTTGGGTATAAAGTTGATGTATTGGCTGGGTTTGGGTTGTGGCTGGTTATGCGGCTGCAGCATTTTTGACTTTTATGTTAGTAAAACTGTTAAGCATAGGTTATACATACACAAACGCATGCGGAATCGCACAACCACCCCCCACTTATATGTGTGTGTGTGTGAGCTTTCTATTGTATAATATCACATAATGATATCAGTCAGTTCATGTCATAGTTTTCTTTTATTTCATAGCAAAATGATCTCACAGAAGTCAGAAGCAAATTTTGACTAATTAGACCAGGACTACCTATTATATGAAATGGAAACCTATATTTGAGTATAAACATTATACCTTGAAATAGTTTTTTAGTAATGTTATAGCTATAGTTCTGGAAAATTCACAATTTATTATTTAAACATTTCTTTCTTTATATACATTTCTTTTTTAATTTCATAAATATTTGACTGATTTATGTCTATATGTTTTTTTGATTTGCAGATAGAGTTTTTTCTGGAAGGTCAATAACCACAAGGTTGAAGGTTTTAATTAAGCATTTTCTTAGGATATAGATTTCAGAATTTTAGCTTTTTGGATTATATAATTTGGTTTTGTGGTACTTAGATTATTTAAGCAACTGTTTATTTCCTAGTTGGGTACAGTAAAATCTCTATTTAGGAATAGACTTGAGACCAAACTATTTGTATTCTAATTGAGAGGTTATTACTAAATAGAGGTATTGATACAAAATATTTTTCGAACATCCAAAAATATTCACTTTAACAAAAATATAGATTTTATAACAAAAATTAAAGAAAAGATAAATTATTTAGATTTTAAACTAGGAAAATGTAGTCTTTATAGGAAAATGTAGTCCTTTATAGGAAATGTAGTCTTTTATAAAAATGTAGTCTTTTAAAATTAATATTGTCTATCTCTCATATATATATATATATGAAATTATTACTATATAGAGTATAGTTTAATTGTCTTAACTTAAAAATATATAACATATATACAATTTAAAGGTTATTCCTATTTATAACTGGCCCAAATTGTGACCAATTTTTTTTATAATATTGTAGAGCTTATTCTTATATAGAGTATTCATAAATAGGGGTTTTACTGTATTTTGTTGATTCAGTGAATCTACTATTTTTTATAAGAAAATTACTTTTTATTTTAAATGTTTATTGCCTTTTGCCTCTTATATTATATACAAGTGTAAAGTTGATTTAAAAAGCTCACTAAATGTATTATATTTTTTTTATTGAAAATTGTTAATGTGACAATACATTTTGAATGTCAAACAACTTAATATGACCACCACATCATCACGATTTATAATCATTTATTGACAAATAATATTTGGTCAATGAAAATTAAAATTTAATGACGAATAATATTAACTCTTTAGAATTAATAGTATTGTCATTATATATATTCATTTAGTTATGACAATTGATTTTGTCAGTAATATTAACTATTTTGTGACAAGTTATGCCGTCACTGTTATATATTCATTTAGTGATGACCTTTAATTTTGTAACTATTAATAACTCTTTATGTGACGAGTTCTATCGTCACCATAAGTATTCAATTAGTGACAGAGAAAAATGTGTCCCAGAAAGTAACTCTTTGGTGACAAACTATATAGTCACTATTATATATTCATTTAGTCACAACAACTAATTTTGTCACTATTAATAACTCTTCCTGTGACGAGATGTATCGTCACCATAAGTATTCAATTCGTGACATTGAAAAATGTGTCCCAAAAAGTTACTCTTTGGTGACAAATTATTTTGTAATATTATTTAAAATATGAAATACCGACGACATAATTGTCATGTTAAATATATTATTAGGTGACGAATTGTTCTGTCGTTATTTATTTTCTTATTTTTGGTGACGATAAACACAATAACATGACGAAAGAATAATTATATATATGACAATATTGTCGTCATTAAAATTGGATTATTTAAATAGAGTAACATATTTTCGTCACTAAAACAATATCATTTAATGACAAAAAAGTTTGGCGTCATTTAATGTACTACGTTTTGATGTCGGAACATTATATAGTGACGAAATTTTCATTCAAATAGTGACGCTATTAACGTCACTACAAGTCATAACTTATAGTGACAATGGTGTAGATCGTCACCATAAGTTAAAACATTTACTGACGACATCATATATTGTCAAATAAACCTTTTACCACGCTCATACGGTGACGGTCTTTGTGACGATTAACACTTGTCACCAAATGTTTTAGTGACGAAAAATGAATTTTATATGACAAATTTTAGCGTCATTTTTTGTGTAATTTCTTGTAGTGCATACTTCAAATCTATAACTTCTAACACAACAAATCATTAACAGGTAAGAATCTATGGCCTCTGACATTTGCTTGTCAGGCCATAAATTAGGGTTCTTAGAGTTTTTTCAAAACTCCATTTTTAAGCACTTTGATGTTATGGATCTATGATATAACATCATAGATCACTATATAACATCTTACAACACATATATAAACACATAAAACATACTCTATCTTAGCATACAAGATTAAATGAGTTAGGGTTTATACCTTCTCTTTATCAAGCTTTGATCTTGGCTCTACTACACTGATCTTGATGTGTTATGGGTTCTACTAGGGACTGAAACACTTGATATTTTCATGGGTTTGGAGAGAGAAAGAGTTGGTTAAGTGTTTGTGAGCAAATGACTTAAGTTTTTATAGATTTTCTCTCTTTAATCACATAACTTAGATGCAATGTATGTATAACTTGCAAGGTGTCACAAAGTGTCACTTTGTATCAGATTTTGTATAGATTTTCCAGCACATGGGATATCTCAAGGTGATGACTCACTAAATTTGGCCATATCTCTTTACTTAAAATCTAAGTAAAGGGGTATTTTGGTCATTTCGCCCCAAAAGGGTATTTTGGTAATTTTCTGCATGATTTTAAGGGTGTTCTAGTCATTTGACATCATTCTCTTTAATTCTAACTCTTAGGGTTTGATAATCTCAATTAGGGTTTGCTAATTAGGATTTAGGGTTCCCGAATATAAAATTAGGGTTCCCGATAACGCAATTAGGGTTCCTAACTATTCGTTAGTTTCTCAATCACAAATTAAGGTTTCTAATCCAAATTAGGGTTTATTAAGGTTATACCTTATTTAACATTGATCATCAATTCTATACTGTACAAACACGTACTCATGAATACAATTATTATAACTGTATTATCTACCGAATCTCTATCTGAAATTAGGGTTAGGGTTTCTATTCTATGTTAAACAACACTTCACTCATATTTCTCAGTCAATATGCAGTTTGACCATCTTACTAAACTCGTATCATAGATATTGATAATCAATATCAATATTAAATTAAAAAAAAATTTATTCGTAAAATTTGAATTATTTAAAATTCTGGGTTCTCACAACCCCCTTATAGTAGCACTTATGAAAATTTTCAATCAACAGACATCAGGTGTGTTTGAGGAGTCATAATGTAGATCCCCTGAATCTTCCATTTTGCTGACATGTGCCAAGTTTGCCTACCAAGTGCGCCCAGCGCCCTACGCTATCGCCTTCTGTCGCATGATGTTGCACATTGTCGCCTAAGATGAATGTTATGGCCTAACCTTGTCATGTTTTTTGGCCAGAGCCCAAATCACGTCTACCTTTACGCCCAAATATGTTATTGTCGCGGCCCAATTGCGCCACACTGCAACAACCGTCATACGACCATGCCGAGGCCTTTGGCCTACTGTTTAGCCATCCCACATGTCAAAATCGTGTCAAGCCAACAAGGGCATTGCATTCCACTATATCATCACTAAGGGGGGTGTATTCAATTAAGATTTTTAAAGACTTTTTTTAAGTGACAAATTTTTGTAGAATTTGTGAATTTTAATGACTTTTAAAGACTTTAAATACTTTTTTAAAATGACTTTTATAGACTCTATGAAATAAGTAACAGACTTTTATAAATTTTTTATCAAGACTGTGACAGACTTTTGTATACATCTAATATATAAAATTGAAAGATTATTAGATTTAAGATTAAAATTTTGCTACACAGTTAAATTATATATTATATTTTTAGTGCATATATTATAAATAATAATTCACTGCTTATGATAACAACTTTCAAAAAACATATTATACAAAAATTTCAAGTTCTGACAATATTATTTTATCTAAGCATTAGAATACGTATATATTCTAATATATTTATTACATATTTCGATCATTCAATTATTGGCTCCATGATTTTAATTTTTTCCTTCAGCAGAAAACGATATCCACACTCTTGTGTGAGCGTGTGATTCAATACCATATTGATTGTTTAACTACTATATATATATATATATATATATATATATATATATATATATATATATATATATACTACTTTACCAAATCATGCAGTATAATTAATAATAAGACAAAAGCTTTAAATATATATACATACATAATCTTCACAATTGATATGAGAGTTTTATGATTTTATATCACCTTTATTAAACAAATTTCTTTCTACCAATTTATTGTGTCTTTTCCCTCTTTCCTCGATTACACGTACCGCGAGACAGATTAAGCCTTTAGTTATTTGTTTACTTATTAATATATCTTGTTAATTCTCTTAATTATAATATGATTTAATTTTATCCACATATAAATTAAATCCAATTAATTTTAAGGCCCAAATTTTACCAAATTAATTTATCCTTCACATATTAATACTTATTAGCCCATATAAAATAAATAACTAGTTTGACCCAATAAAAGACAAAGTCCAATTAAATTATTTAAAATATAAATTTAAATGTTATTTTTTATTTTATTTTTTTATTTTTTTTATTATTTTTTGGGTATTACACCGCTAATTTGTATTTACACCACGAATTTCTGGGTTCCCTCTTTATTGACAATCCAAATTTCTACCTTTGTGTTTAATATTTAAAAGTCTTTAGAAGTCTTTAGAGATGATGTCAAACTTTAGATATGGGTTGATAGTTATAATTCTTCTTCTAAAAATCACAAACTCTACCATTTAATAGAAATCTAAAAATCTATGACTTTTTTGAATACCAAAATACTTTTATAGACTTTTATAAAATCATAATTCAATACCACCTAACTTTTAAAGACATTAAAAAGTTTTGAATTGAATACCCAGAAACTTTTTTATAAACTCTTTAAATGTCTTTGATTGAATACAACCAAACTTTTAATATCTTTAAAAGTCTTTAAAAATCTTAATTGAATACACCCCCCTAAAATGCCACTATTGTATTTACTGCTCGGCAGAATTCGTTGTAGATGAACTCGTCAACCATGGATGAAAAATTGTTTAGATAATGAAAGACTTCAACAAATTTAGCATGGTGAAAGACAAAGATTTTGGAATGAGGTATTTAAGATTGAAACGATATCAGTTTCCAGATGAGGGCTTGTAAAAAAAATATATTTTGGATATTTATTCTGACTAGAATAATAAATATTATTATTTTGTCCACAGTATTAAATGATAAAATATTAAAAATTAAATTACTATTATTCCTTCTATATTTGGATGAACGCTCAAAATATTTATAGAATCGGTCCGGATCTTAAACTCACCCCTTATCTAACATATCTTGCTTCACCCCTTTTAATGATTTGGATCGTATTTACGATTCGGTAGTTGCTATATATAAACCGTCGCTATATGTTGTCCGTCACTAAAAGTTAGGCAAAAATGACGGTTACTATATATATAATGACGAGACCTAATCGTCGCCTCATCCGTCGCTAAAGTAAAAATGATCAAAGATGTTAAATAAAGGTGAAAAGCCTTAAGATCCGGACCGTTGATAGAATAATACTACTCATATTTATAACCCATATAAATATTTAGACCCATGAGGCCAAAAGCTAAATATACTTACGGAGAGTTCGCGGACGGAGACGGAGAGAAACGATCGGAAATCCGGAGGGGTAAGAGAGATAGATCGGAAAATCAAAAGAGTACAGAGAGTTCCCCGGAGACAGAGGAAGGAATTGATCGGAGTAGTGGAGGAGGTTGGTTATCGAAGAGAAGAGTACATATAGAAAATTTGAGTGGATTCGAACAAAAGCTCCATCAAATCAGACTGGGACGGCCTAATTTGCTGATGAATAATTTTCCATAATTTTTTGCTTCGCAAAGAGTCAAAGAATTTGCATAAAAGGTGCTTTTTTTTTTCGTGTGTTTGGATTATCCCCTCTACAGTGCCATTTTTTTGCACGTAGGGTTTAGGGTTTGTCCGACTGGAACCTTGTTATAGCGAAATGCTGTAAATTTTGCCTGTATATACTGCATCAGCAGAAAAATTACTTGTATATGCTGCATCAGTTTTATTAAGAAGTTACTTATTCGGAGTATATATTTACTTTAATTTTGCTTCGCTCGTATTGCAGAGTTGTTGATACAACATGGGGTTTGAGCCTGGTAGTACTTCCCAGGATGGTCGGGATGAAGGTAATTAATTTTGGTCATCTTGAAAGCTTTCTGTTGTACTATGGTATGATGTTAGTGATGCCTAAACATTTCCCATTTAAAAAGAAAAAGAAAAAGAAAAAGAAAAAGAAGAAAGTTTCGAGCAGTTTAAGAATATGGCTATAATTTGTGGCACTGTACATATTTTTGATACTGTATTATTGAGATTCTTGAAAATTGTATTGCAGATGATGAGGACGAATATGAAGAGGTTGGAGAGGGTAATCGTCTTTTGGGATTCATGTTTGGAAATGTTGATGGCGCTGGTGATCTTGACATTGATTACCTTGATGAGGTGACCTTATTTCTTTCATTCCTTGGGTTATGTTTTAGACTTATCAAAGTAAATTAAATAGAGGCTCAAGTTGACCATACCACTTTCATGTGCAGACACAGATAGATACATGTATATATGCACATTAACTTTTCTGTACCTCTTAGATAAATTTTGTAATGGTTGGCATGTATGACCTTACTGTAGAACTTGGACAGACATTGCATTTGAAATAACATTCCATAAGAAGTTAAGAACTTGGGTGTCATTTATGTTTGCCCTGTCCTGAGGATTGTTGTTTGAAGCACTGATCCGACTTCAAAGGAGAATCATGCTATTTCAAAATTTTGATTTTATCTCTCATCATCTTAGTCCTACATGTTCTAATTTTAAGAAAAAGGGTTCGGTTCACCATGTATGAATTGCTTATAGCTTGAGGATAATATCATAGCATGAAAGAATTTGACTGAAGTTTGCAGATAATTGTCTTGACAAAGTTCTGGTGGATGCTCGACTTTCTAATTAAATGTCACCCTTAGCTTTGAAATGAGCATAAAAACTAAAAGCTAAATTGTCAGATAAAAGGTAGAAAATTGAAAACAAATCATATCGTATTGCTGTCCCTTAAGATTTGCCATTCAATCTAAGGCGGTGTTTGATAAAACTGAAAAATTAAGATCGGTTAGTATATCTTAATAAATTTGATCATATGAGTGAAATAACATCTGAACTTAAAAAATTGTTTGGTAATTAAAAAGTATAAAACATCTGAATGACTTTCAAATTTAAAAATATCTCAAATTGACTTTTCAAAACTCAATAATGAGCTTAAAATTTTGAATGGAGGGAGTACAATATTTATAGAGGCTCCATAGATTTAAATTTATCATTATGAGGCAATTCTTAATGATTTAGATTTATATCTTCCTTTTTCCGATTAAGAGATGATAAGAGGCAAACAAAATTTTTTCAAACAACTTTATCCTTTTACCGAATTAGATGTTGAGTTGTTAAGAGATATTAAGAGGTAAACAAACACTACCTAAGTTGGAAGAGCCATTTTTTTTGTTTATGCTTTCAAAACTTATTGTAGACTTAAAATCTCAAGGGCAATGTAAAGGATCTCAACTAGTTGTTTTCTACTTTTTCTTAGTGTGTTATTGGGATATGAAGTGAGAAAATTGATTAATTTTTTGATAGAAAAAGAAATTTACAAGAGAGAAGAGTTATTGAAGAAACCAAGGGGTTCTCTAGCAAGATGTAGGAAGTTTTTTTTTTTTTGGGGGGTCAGAAGAGGAAATTTTTCATCAGAGAAGATTTATTACAAAAAGTCCTCTAGCAAGATACAATTTGAAAAAGTAAAAATGTCCTAATGAAGGATCACCTGGTAACATAGTTCAAAGTTTCGGCATATCAGAGTATTTTTAGGTCCTTGCCAAACCGCAACCTTGTTACGAGTTGGAAAATCAGTGATTATTCATGTAAAGGATATATTTCAGTGAAATTTTGGCCTATTGGAGTAGCGAAATGGTTTCGGACCAAATATCAGAAAAATTTTAGCGTAAAGGGGAGAAACACCACACAAAAAAATAAAATAAAATTGTGTTTAATATATTTTAACTAGTACCTAAATTGGTATTAAAAAAGAAAATAAAATCAAACTAGTATATTTGATTAACTACAACTTATAAAATTGTCACAAAACTACTTGGTGAGAAAAGAATTATACCTACTATATAGTATATAAGTTAACTATAGTCTAGAGTAAAAAAATGTAGCCATTTTACTTAGAAATAAAAATGATATATATTTTATACATGTTAATAAAATAAATTCTATATAGTACCTACTTAAGTTTAACTTTAAAATATCTTAAGAATTTACTGTTCATTTTATGCAATATAGCATTAGACATGAGATGTCCGTTTAATCATTTGGATAGTGCTATGTGTACTATATAATGTTTTTTGTGAACTTAATTGATCCATCTTGCTGTTTTTATTATTTATAATTTTTTCATAATTTTTTAAATTTTTTTGAAGCTCCTAACTAGCGTAATGGTGCGTATGGCCTGAAACCAATACTGAAATCCATATTGAGTCAAAAAATTACCATTTGAATCATAGTCCGCTGTTTGGTCCATAATGAAAGCCCAAAGTGGGTCGTAAATGACACCCTATCCCATAGCAAGGGAAGAGGAAGTATCCTTCTATAAATATTTTCTTTTAGTATTGATTAATTCTTAGCCCATTTTTATCGTTGATAAATTTAGTTTAGCCCATAATGAAAGTTCAAGTATGATAGTCTCGTAGTCCTAGCATATTCAATTATGTTATCAAAAAAACCAAAAAAAAATGACCTTACTTGTATTACAGAAAGTTGAAATTCTATCTAAGATGGATGCTCTAGATGTTTCTTAAAACCCTTAAGTTGCTAGGAAATTGGTTGCATCTATGCATACAACAATTTAGAACTGTTCTATTGATAAATAGAAAACTTGAGCATTTTTAAATAAAATGTGAGTATTAGATGCGCTCTTACACAAGGAGAAAGTAATAATCTCAAGGTCACAGATTCCAAATGCTTACTTGGGGTCAAACTTACCTCTTCTACCAAAACAAAGAAAATTATTAATATATAATGTGAACTTCAATGAATTTTGTTATATGAAAAATCTTCTGCTTTTGCCTTTAGAGTAAAGAATATTTGATTACACTATTTGCTATAATTTATTAGTTTCATACACTGTTATGATGATTTTTAGGAATCAATGATTTTAGACAAAAAATCTGAAGTGAGGGTAATATGACTTTCTCCAATAAAGTAATAAAATTTTTCTTCTTCTAAGGCTCAAATTTTCATTTTAAATGGGAGGGTATAGGGCATTTGTTACAGATGTATAAATTATCTGATTATTTTACCAAAACTTTGAAGCACTTAGGGCATGTGTGCCCGATGTACTTGGGATCAGAAGCTTTTGATGTGTGCCATAGCTGTGAATCTCTTGCATGCAAACGCTTCCCTATTTACGTTTTTAAATTTGTTTCTTTATCACTTTCTACCTAGGCTTCTAGGAACCAAAGATATAAAGATTCTTTGTGCCAATATGTTTTGGCAGTTCATGTCCTCTTCCTCGTCCTAATATGTTTACAAGGCTTCCTTCCTGATCCTATCTCCAAAACCCTTACTTATCACTGTTTATACCATAACCATGAGAGTAGAAATTTCTTAGATGATCCTAGAATATATGTATTTTAAATTTTTTAAAATCAACTTCTGCTCAGAAATTTTTAAATTATTTTCTTTTGTTGCACTATGAGAGACTTTTTTCTCATGTTTCTTCCTCTCTATAATAAAATCTTCTTATTTTATCCGAAAATATAAAAAATAAATTGCAATTTCAAGACTCTGACTACAAGTCTACAACATAGTGTTAATTTAGCTAAGGTATAACTTCATTTTCTCTATTCGAAGCTAAGGAGTCTAATTGATTTTATCAGGCAGCAGCAGGTCAAAGAAAGCCATTAATTAAAACACACTACTTTGCATCTACATACACTTATTTAAAACTTCTAAAACTAAAAAGAGTCGACGGACTCTTCTATTCTAGTCTGCATGTTCTGCCATGACCAACTTATAAGTCATTTTCATTATTTGGGTGTTTGGCCATGACTTAATTTTTTAAACTTATAAATTGACTTATAAGTTGTTTTTGAGAAATAATAATTTCTTACTTCTCAAAAAATGACTTGTAAGTCATTTTAAATAAGTTAGTTTGATATGTAATGACTATTCTACTCCTCATCTATTTCACAAATTATGTCTAATCTCTCTCCTTATATCTCCCTCTCTCCTCCTTTTCTCTCTCCCTTTATCTATTTTTTATTTTAATATTTTCATTGATACTGAAATTTTAAAAAACTAAAAATTAAATTTACATTTTTTAGGGTAAACGTTTTCTCAACATATATTTATGTTTTGCTTTCTTTTAATTATTGTGAGTTTTGCAAGTCTCAAAATGTAAAAAGAATAATAATGATAATAACAAAAGAGAATAATACTATATTAAAATGTCTAAAAGAATAATAATAATAATAACTCATGAATATAATATAGAAAATAGAAAAACTTATGGATATTGAATTTTGGTTCTTTTTAATGTTTAATTAATGTTGGAATGTTATGTTGAATCAACGTTTTTATTTATTTATTAATGTCCTTTGTTGTAATCTTTACAAAAATTTATTTTTACTTGCAAGTCATTATTAGCCAAACACATTCACAACTTGTTTTAACTTTTAACTTATAAGTCAAACTGGTGCCGAACACTTTTGCTTATAAGTCACAGCTAAAAGTGACTTATAATTGATTAAGTCTTAACTTATAGTCATTGTAATCTCACATATCTAGCCATTCTCCATGCAAATTCTGATTTATTGTTAAGTAATTGCCGAACGGGCCCTTAATGGTTCTCTTGTATCTAGTTTTCGTTGTAGAGAGGGCAAATCTAGTTCCTTGAGTTCTTACTTCCTAATTTGAATTTGAAAGATTATTGTGTTGCTCAACTCTATTTAGGTTTTTTCTTTTTATGATAGACGTGTGTGAACTTTATACCCTTTTGGTATTTTTGTTGTATATACTTGTTGCATGTGGATGGCCGAAGCTTTGTCCAAAATCTTTTATTCCAAATACTGTCGTCCTTTCCCGAGGTGTAGATGTTATGCGCCTCTATGTTCAGATGTTTGTGCTATGTGAATGTAGAGCTGTTCATCTCGTTTTATCTTTTCTTGCTTTGTACGGTTGCATGGAGTATGGGACAGTCTATATATGCAGTACTTGTGAAGAGGATTAGGTTTGCCCTCAGGCTGTTGGCAAGTTGTTGGTGACTAGATTTGGGGGTTTGGAAAGAGTAAAGATGCTAAGGTTCTATGGACATGTCATGTCTTTGCAATTATTGCGGGTTTTTGGACTCAAAGAACTCTAGTATATTTTGGGATCCTCATCTCCCTTTGATTACTTTGTTTTTATCTTGCATAGTTGTGGTGGTCCACTATGAGAGTTTTTTTGGGTCTTTCTATTTCAAATTTACTTAGAGAATCACAATGCACTTTATAACCCATCCATATTTGTTTCTTTTACCACTTTCTTGGAGGGAATATCCGAAAAGAAGCCTAAACAAAGACACAAAGTAAAGTGAAATACCCCACAAGAAAGACTAAAGAAAGGTAATCCTCCCTCTTCCGACAATTAAGTCATCTTGCCACTCTCACAAGTGAATCCCTAAGGGATTGTGTAAGGCCAAGGGCCATCATGGAAAATAAATAAACATTTAGGGACTTCCTTTTTTGCTAAAAAATAATATTTTCTAAGGCATGACTCATTATTGGATTGGTGAGTAAAATAGCCAAAACCTATTTACCTCTGTTTTGTTTATTTATTTATTTTCTTATAGGTCTAGAGTAAAAAAATGTTTATTCTCTAGCTTCTTCGGAATGATAATTCTAAAATTCCTTCTAGTTTTTATATTTATGCTTGTTGTGGGTCAACATCGGTTAAAATTATTTCTATCAGTGCAGAGTGTATTATTTTAATTTCTCCTTGCTTTTTGAAAGAAACAAACTTATGTATTTTTGAGGCTTCACATCCTTTCGAGATTCCATTGTTGAAAAATAGGTTGATAATTAGTACAGAGCTTTGTCTTGACCCTTACCTTTGGCTTGTGCACATGCTATGTATATTGTTATGTCCACTGCCAATGAATGTTGCCCATGTTTTTTTTTTGTGAGAATCTATACTAGGGATACATTTCATTCTAGGGGGGAACCTGGGAAGGGGGGTCAGGAGGGTAACTATGGGAAAACTTACTTTCAATCTTAGTGTCTATTGGTTATGACTTTTTACCCATGTGTTTTCGCAAGTTATAGATGCAGAAATTTGATGGTATTTATTTTGGAGTTGACAACACATAACTTTAACGGTTGTGAAGGAAGGCTGTGTTTGACAATAAGTAGACCTTATCGGCATTTCATTGAACCTTATCAGAGACTACAAATGAGCAGGTGGAAAACACAAGTGCTGAAGTTGTCAATTATTCCAAGCCTATAAAGAAAGCTGAGCATGAAGAAGTTACCAAAGTGAAGATCAAGTGCTAGTCCAGGTTGACCATGATGATAAAAAGGAAGACACAACTGAGGTGAAACAAAGTTTATTTTCTTATATCAGATGGTGTATTCGAGTTCAAAATTGGATCGAAATTCTTCACTATGTCAATGATATTCCTGAAAATCTTGATCATGGAATTGAATGTGGAATGTTCAAGGTTTGTTAGATGATTCTCCGATCATGGTTTCTTGTTCTAAATAATCACAAAACTCGTGGACATGTTTTTTTCAATGGTGATGAGAATGATGCGGAATGAAAGAGGAAACTTAATTATTTTTATTTAGAGATAAATATTTGATTACTAGTGTAATTATTAAAGTAAGATATTCTAAAAGTTTTAGTTATAGCAGTAGATTAGGAGTTTCTTTCCTTTTTATATTAGGGTTTTACTTGGTCTCCAAGTAGTAGTATTAGATTTTCTATTTAAGCATTGTGTAATACTTCATTACTTTTCAGATTATTGAATGAATTGAATTGAGATCTTTGTGTTTTGTGTCTTGAGAGCATTGTTTATCCCTTATTTCACCATCCCACCCACCCCAACACTTGTCCTACATCAGGGAGCCTCTCACGGCATTCTAATATCTGATCTATCTGGAGATTGGAGGGCAGCATTTTCTTAATTGTGCCATTTTCTCTTTTAGTTCCCCTTGTTTTGGGGTGGTTGGCTACTTCCCCCAAAAAAAAAAAAAAAAAAAACAATTCTAGTCTCTCTTTTCTATTAAATTTTTTATCTTACAATCAAAAAAGAAATGAGTGGTAGTATTTTCAAATTAAAGGTGAGACACCTCAACTCTTTCCTTCCCATTGCAGATGGATCAAGTAAACCAACTCCTGAAGACATGCCTGCCAAACTAAAGAAACTTTTACCACATTAATGTTTGGCTGAGAAGATCCTACAATAGGAGCTTTGGCATAAAAAGATACAAAACAACTTTGAACGTTGGGATACTAATCACTCTTGCAGTGCAGTTACTCATTATAGGCCTTAGAAGTTTGTGCTTCAGTGTTTGATCTTTCTCCTTCCACTGGTTAGTGAAAGAGTTGGTAATGGGTGCCTGGTTCATTTTTTACGAGGGTGTTTGGCTAGGTGATATTTCTTTTGCTTAGCTTTTCAAGGTATTCCACCTTTCGTTGCTGAATGCCCCATTTGTTAGATTTAATTATAGGGAAAGGAAAGGCAAAAGTGTTTCGTTATTTTTTTCTGCTCTGCATTCTTAATGATGTGAAGTAGTGGATTCGTCTTCCATACTGCTATTATCAACTCTTTTTTCGTTTCCTTCCCTTAGGATGTTTGCTAGTTGTCTTTAGACTCATGGTTTGTTTTCTTTTAAGTCTTACTGTCTTTGTTTTGCTGGAGAAATCTTACTTCTTATCCACTATAGTGTTGTATTTGGAAACCCAAGGCGACTTCTAAGATCAAGCTTTTGTCAGGTTTGATGTTCTCAATTGCTTAAATACCAATGACTTATGGTGGTGTAGGAGGCCTTATTAGTTGTTAGTTCTCTTATTTTTCGTATTAGTTGTTATTCCCTTATTTGTGCATTTGCAATCTGAGCGCGGAGATTCATAGTCAAATTTTTTACATTGTCTGGTGGCTAGATACTTGTGAATATTTTTGTGTGGGATCTGTGGTGAGGATTGGTGTGCCTTATGTTATTGGACTGTATCCTTCTGATTTGATTCTGTGATTCTTTGGAAGTGTTGAGCAAATGAAGATTTTTATAGCATTGTGTTTTTGGCTATTCTATTGTGGGTGTTTGGACTTACTGTAATGCTCACATCTATACTAGTAGATATATTCTGCTGCCTTTGTTATGGGAGTGGGTGACTTTTGTTTCCTTGCTTTAGCTACAAGGGGTTTTAGATTTTCGACCTCCACATGAATTTGGGCCTGGGGGACAGTGTATTAATCATTTTGGTTGTTAGTGGGCATCTTGTACTCTCAAGTTATCTTCTCATTTCATTCTAATAAATCTTCTTCATTTTCATTCTAATATATACGTATTTTAAATTTAAAATGGGGTTGAAATTGAACCTGATTGTTGCTTCACAAATGTTGTTTCTTTTGTCGATTTAGTGATTTACTATTCTTAAGCTTCAAGTACAAATTGGCAAGTGGCAACTATTGTGGTGCGCTTCCACATAAAAATATTAGGCTTTTAAGATTGAGATACTCTTCATTGATTTTTTCATTTTTTTTGGTTTTCCCTTTTTAATTTTATTTTATAATATTTGATAATTTTGAAAACTTCCTTGTAAGTTGCTTGAATAAATTTGCTGTTGAAAAATTTCCTCCTTGGTATTTGACTGAATTATTGGATTGGTTAAATGGCTTAAATAGTCATGCTAAACCTGTAGTTCTGCTTCTCAGGAGGCGAAGGAGCATCTTGGCGCACTGGCTGACAAGCTTGGTTCATCATTGACAGATATAAATGTATGGGACCCAGTTATATATCTTAGCCTGTTGTTTTTACATAATATTTGAGGCATATGTTAGTTTTCCATTCAAGTACTCATTTTCTTTTGTTAACTTTCAGTTATCAGTAAAATCAGCACAAACATCTGCGGATGCGGCTGAACAGGGTAAATTTCTATAGAAGGAAAATATCCCAAAAGTTTTTAATTTGTTGTTGGTTTATTTATATATTTTACTGATGCCTTCTTCAGTATCTTAGACTGGCCTGTCTTATTTTCTGGTATCATATTATCTAATTAGGGATTGAATTTTACTAAATCTATATTGTCATTATTTCATTATGTGATTATTAGTTCCTTCAATTTAGTTATTAAATTATTTTCAAAGATGGCTAAATTTTTAATTTTATCAAAATGTAAATAAGAACTAAAGATGACTTGATTCATTCTCATCATAAACAGTTTGACGGACGTGTTTGAATGATAAGTTTACTATGACAACCTCACTTTGATAGCCAACTCTCAAAATGTAAAGCGCTCTGGGAAACTGGTTAGTGCTCCTTTACCGAACTGTTTGACGGAGGGCTTTACATGTGGTATGAACCTCCTCGCTTTCTCTATCTTCTCTCTTTAAAGAAAGCTATTAATTTGGGCTCAATCTTGACCAAGGTGAGTGTTTTCCCAGCTAGAATCATCAATGCTAGCAAAAATGCCTTCAACGCTACAAATACATTTATCATTATCATCTCTCTCTCAGTGAAGAATAACACATACTAGATTAGAACAAGGAGAAGATTGAGGCAAGATATAAGTGAACGAACTAGAGATTCTCTTCGCTACTAAGAATGGTTTGTTACAGGTAAGAAATGGCTTTATACCAGAATGTACTCAGCAACACCTTTTATCCCAAATTAGTTGGGGCTGGCTGAAAATAAATCCAATATAAAAGCGATGAAATCTGAACCTTTTATATAAAGTTGATTTGGAGTAACGTGTCAATTTTGAGGAAGGGCGCGTGGATGGGCAGGTTTATAGAAGGTCAATAATTGTAAACCCTGCCCAACCATAGAAGGTCAATAATTGTAAACCCAGCCCAACCTTTATGAAAAAGGGGTTAGGGCTGCGCTGAATTGCGATCCCTCAAGGCTGGGTTGAGCCCAACCCGCCTGTTCGTGGTGGAATTTGCACTTCTACATTCATTTACCTGAACTTAGATGTGTTTTAACTATAATTTTTGAAAGGTTCCAACACAGTGTTTTAAAAAGCGGCCTAGGCGGCCGCAAGGCGCCCCTAGGCCCACTTGGCGCTTCGCCTAGGCGACAAAAAATCCTTGTAGGCAGGCTAGGCGGGGCCTAGGAGGGCTAGGCGGGAAATTAGGCGGGCTAAGCGGACAATTTAAATTTTATTATTTAATAGCAATCTTGTTTATGAATAAAACTAATACGTTAAATAGCCATACTTAGCATATGCTATTTGTTATTTTCTTCAATTCCTCAATTTTGAAGATTACACAAATAAAAATAATTTCATAATTAATAATATCAAATGCCTCATTCAATACACTTCAAACTAATTTTTAAAAATAACATTTATTTAAATTTAAAAATATCTCAAATTTATTTTTAAGAAATTAATGTTAATCAATGTTCTAAAAGGCGCTAGGCGGAAGGCGGGCGGCTGGAGGGGGCCTAGGTGGGATTTTTTATTCTAAGCCAATTTTAATATTTTATCTTACATTTATCCAAACAAAACAATAATATAAAGCAAAACAACCTATAATAAAGATAATAAAGGCCTTTGCTTAAAATTCAAACACATATCCATATTGTTAATGTCAAAGTTCAAACACAAACATGCAATTGTTCAAAGTTCAAACATAATTTTAACGTATTAGTTTTATTCATAAACAAGATTGCTATTAAATAATAAAATTTAAAATTTCAAGAATTTAATTCAATATTAAAAGTTAAGAAACGAAACATAAATTTAAGAATTATATTGAATTAAACTAAATATTACAAATGTATCATCATTTATATAATTTAAAGTTGGTACAAGTTCAAAAAATTACAACTATAATAAAATTATCCATTTTGATATGCTACAATCTATATTATGAATATGGTAAATTATTAGAAAAATAAATATATAAAGATTTGGTTTGGGTAGTTATTAAAATAAAATAAAAAAACTCTTCATCTAGACCCCGTCTAATTTTCTAGAGGGATTTTTTTGCCGCCTTGGCCCTAGGTGAGGTGTCAGGAGGGCCTAGCACCTAGGCGAGGCGTCAAGGGGGGGCCTAGTGCCTAGGCGGGGATTTTTAGAACACTGATGTTAATTTGTTTGTGTTTGAACTTTGAATAATTTTATTTTTGTGTTTGAACTTTGACATTGGCAATATGGATATGTGTTTGAACTTTAAGGAAAGATCTTTATTATCTTTATTATAGATTGTTTTGTTTTATATTATTGTTTTGTTTGGATAAATGTAAGATAAACTATTAAAATTGGCTTAGAATAAAAAATCCCCCTAGGCGCCTCCCCCCTCCCTCCCGCCTTTTAGAACATTGCTCCAACATAAATAACTTCCTTGATACCAATTACATAAATGTCATTCTAACTCACTCGAATATTTAATGGTTTTCTAAACTTTTCTTATGTGTTTTCCTGCAATTAGATTATGATGAAAAGGCTGAAGATGCAGTTGATTATGAAGACATTGATGAGCAGTATGAGGGGCCTGAGATCCAAGCTGTCACAGAGGAGGACTACTTATTGCCAAAAAAGGATTATCTTTCTACTGATGTATCGACGGCTGTTGGGGGCTCAACTTCTGTGTTTGATGATGATAATTATGACGAGGATGACGAAGAATTTGAAAGGAGATTGAGGCCGTGGATAACAATTCTGAAGTTCAAACTGCTTCCTTATCAGGTGTAATATGTGATTTAAAATTATTTGTTTAATGATATATAGTTGCATTATTTTGATAAGAAAATATGGGCAAGTAATTATGTTTATGCTGGTATATGTGAATTGTCAATATATGTATGTGTGTGCATGTGTAATTTACCCCTTCTTTCTGTCTCCTTAATCCCTTCCCTAAACCCTTCCAGACCTTGTCCGGCATCAAATTGGTATCAGCTTCTAACCTGATAGTTTGATACTGATTTCAAACGCCCTATTTTACCTCTTAACAAAAACCATATACCACAGCGAAAACCCAGCAGCACGTGATCACCAGTCAATCCTTGTGACTCGCGACCCACCTCCATATTTTCATCCTTTTCAAACAATCCAAATAAACCCAGATTCATTAAAAAAATAAATTTCACTGTACTGCAAAAAAATCTCACAGGAATTATAACTCCGGTTTGCCCCGCAATTGTCGAATTTGTCAAAATACAGTCACCCAATAAAAAGAATAAAACACAGCCACATCCCAGCACCATCCAGCTATATCTTCCCCAGTTTAAGAACTCTCACTGTCGATCCTCCTTCAGCCACACTTGACAACCACACCCAGCAGCAAAAGTCACCTCATTACAGTAGCGGATCAAACATCCAAAGCAACAAACTGATACACCATCGCTTAGAATGAAAACGGGCCAGCCGTCACTGACTTAGAAACTAGAGAAACAGCCGCTGCTGTGCAAGAACCAGTGCAACAGCTGACCGTAAAAAACGGGAAAAAACAAAAAGAGAGGAGCGTCGTCAGAGGTTCCCATCTTCATCGACAACAAATGAGTAGCGACTTGCATTTGGATTTTGAGATTATAATTTGGCGTGTTTTATGAGTTGAACAAATGAACTTTTTGAAAATAAAAATTTGCAATTAAAATATGGCGTTCTTTTAAAATTAGAGGTTTTTCCTCTTTGGATGTGTTTAAATTTAGAGTTAAGTGGAATATTATTGTATTTAGCCTGTTTAGAATGCAAGTTCCCCTACCCCCAATTATCTTTTCACCCTTGCACTTTAATAGTTTAATTAGCCCCGGAATCAAGTCCCTCAGACTACTCCAGCTAAAACACTGAATGCTTAACATGTAATATGCCTTGCCAAGTTTCCAGGAGCTCTTCTAAGGACACCAAAGTAATTTTGGCTATAAATTGCTAAAAAATTATTAAACATGAGTCAACTATTTTGAACTAGTTAATTCAGTTGGCTAAAAATAAATTTATCCTTGCCGTAGGATTTTCTTCACTAAACTATTGTGCTGTGGGCTTTTGGTGGAGGTGAGTTAGAGGTCGAGGTTTTTGGTGGATAGAGGCAATGATGAGGTGGTGGTGGTGAGTTATAGGGTGCAAGGATGAGTTCAAGTAGAAAGTGACCGTTTGGGTGCTGGCCAGGTTTAGCACGAGTGTGCTTGTGTGAGAGAGTAGTTAAAGTAAATGCTATTGTATTCAAATTATTTTTTTATTAAAGTATGTATTGTTGCAAGTTGAAAATATTAAAGTAAAGACATGATGGATTATGAAATTATCTTGGAAATGTTGAATGAAATGATGGTGGATTTTGAAATTATATTTGCACAATTTTCTATTTGTTGATTAAAATATTTTTTTTTTCTTTCTTGCATCATTAATTTATTATAAGAGAACTACATAGCATCCTCCCGATGCCCAACGAGTATGCCCATCTACTCTCTGGATGACATGCTTGGGTTTTTGTGTCATGTCTGTGACTCGTATGAGTCAAAAATGTGTGTTGCTTTGCCACAATTACTATCGGTTTTCTGTTTTGACATCAGGACATCCATTAAATTTAATCATATATCATTTTGTTTCGAAATTTTATGTCTGACTTGTATGTTTCATAAATTTTAGGTGAACTGGGTGATAATCTTGTAGTGCTTTCTCAAGGGGAAAACTCTGTAGAAGATGATCTAAGCAATGGCACTCTTGAAACTGAAGATCTGACACCTGTTTTGGAACATTTTCAGAAGGTTGATATATAGGTGTAAACCTTATGTTGTGCTCTGTAATATTTTTTGTCTTCATTATTGTCTTTTTTTTGGACTCTTGCTAGGATTTTAGTTACCTGTCAGGCCACACTTGGTCCTGACCTTGAATCACAGAGATAATAGAGAGAATTGGGAGGAGAGAGAGACTGATAGAATTCAGTAGGTGGGAGGTAGGAGGGAGATAGGGTTGAGCAAATGCTACTCATCATATATTTCAATACTAGCCAATGTAAAAGCTATTACAACTTTTTATAGGAAGAGATTACTTGCAAAGAAATAAAGCTAATCCTACACCATACTTATTCTTCACCACAAAATAATTAACTGTGACATGTGCTCCCATGCACTTCATTGTTACTAGAATCTATTTTTTATTCTATATTCTCTAAAATAACTTTAGCTTGACATTCCCTTCTCTTTAAAAGCTTTCATGTCCTCATGGAACAAGGCTGAACTCAGGGAAGTTAATCTGGCTTAACTCCTCATCTTTCCATGATGCATCATCAATGTTGCTACCCTTCGATTGGACTAGGTATTGGTATATGATCTTGTTTCCCTTATAGACCTTCATTTGTTTAAGAACTTTGGGATGCCCAATATCAAAATTCAAAGGTCCCATCTTGTGTAATAGCTGGTAGTTGAGTTTGTGCTTGAACTGCACCCAAATGCTTTTTAAGTTGGGATACATGAAATGTAGGGTGAATTTAGAAGTGTTAGGTAGTTTTAATCTATAAGCTTACTTCCCAATTTTTTTCATAATCTTGCAAGGACCACAAAATTTTGGGGCCACCTTTAACTTCCTCCTTATTGCCACCGAACTGTTTGTAAGGCTGCAGTTTGAGATAAACCTAATCTCCAGTAGTCTCCCTTTATCAGCTTGACTCTTGATCCTTTGCTGTGCTTTTACTAGATTTTTCTTGAGAATATCCATTTGTTGCTGTTTCTTTAGCAGGATATCCTCAACTGCTGCTATGGGGATGTTATTTGTGTTTGATATGGTGGGTAGGATTATGTCCATACAACACCTTATAAGGACTGGTTTACAGGGAAGTTTGATATGTTGTGTTGAACCACCATTCAGTCATAGGTAACCAAGTGCTCCATTGCTTGGGGGAATGACTGCACATTCATATGAGATATTGTTCTTGACATTGATTCATCCTTTCAATGCTGCAATCAGTCTGGGGGTGGTAAGAGGTTCTAAGGTGAAATCTGTTTTCAGATATTTTGAACAAGGTTTGCCAGAAATCACTTGAAAATATAGGATCCCTGTCACTTACTATTGAGCTGGGCAACCCATGTAGTTTGTAAATATTTTCAAAGTATAGATGGGACAAGTTTCTTACTTAGATGGGGTGGCTTAGAGTTAGGAGGTGGGAGCTTCTGCTGTATCTATGGTGTCATGGTTTTTGGACCTAGGGAGGCCACTAATGAAGTCCATAACAATATCTCTCCAAGCCTGCTGGGGGAATGGGTAGATTGCAGGAGCCCAGGAGATTTTATTGTCTCATGCTTAGAAAATTGACAAGTGGCTTTTCTTTTTGAGCCTTGCAGCCTTACCATTTTCCCTTGGTGTGAGAAGCTGAGCAGGAGGTAATTGTAATCCAAACTAAGTTATCCTAATTGTTTCAACCATTTAGTTCCCAAAATGGCATCCCATGATTGCAGCTCCATTATCAACATTGGAGTTGTGAACTGGTGTGTATTTATGCTCCATGTGAATTCAGGTATCCAGGCTTGGCTGTGAACCTGTTCCCCATTTGGGAGGGTAATAACCAAAGGTTCACAAGGTAGGGATGCACTGAAGATTATCTGCAATGATCTGGTTTATGAAATTAAAGGTGCTACCACTATCAACTAACATTTGAAGTAACTTCCGTCCCTTCTTCCCTTGTAATATTTAGGTTTGATCTTGATGTTCAAGTGGGGTTTCTAGGGCTGCCAGTGGGGTTTGTTTTCCCCCTCAACATCCTCTCCTTCATGCTCATTTACTTTAGTTGGACCCTCATCAAATGAGGGTGGTTCAGTGTACAGGACTGCAGTAGTTGTCTCCTACTATCATGAAGGACTTAGGATTCTTGCACTGGTGCCCTTTGGGTATGTTGAAATTAGTTTTGGGATAAGTAAGAAGGGGAGTCTTGGTAGTTGTAAGATCATGGAAATCCTTTTCGTGTGAACTTGCATTGGTTTGTATAGTAGTGTATGGTTTAATATGGTTGTTGTCTGGTTTTGGCAGGGGTACCTCATAAAATTTGGCTTGCTTATAGGCTTTAGACAGGGTGTTTGGATCAAGGAGTTTGACTATCTTCTTGGTTTTTATCTTTTAAGGTCTCCAATGAAGTCACCCACAAAGAAGTCCTCTGTTAGCTATGGTATTTTTTCAAGCAGCTTGCCTCCGTGCTTCTCAAACTCATGATGACAGGCATTGATTGTGCTGCTTTGCTTTAGAAGTTTGAACTGCTCATAAATGCTATCCCACCCTGCCTCTGAAAATCTATTAAAGAATTCCTCAGCAAAAGTTCTCCAAGTTAGCCCTTCCTTATGACTGACAAAAGACTTGTACCAATATTTAGGATGCACATGCAGGTGCATACCAATAATGACAATCCTCCTGAGTGGATGCCATATATATCAAAGTACTCTTCACAATCATGTACCCAACTTTTGGCATCATCCCCTTCAGTAAATGAACGAAATACTAATTTAAGGTGTTTCAACTCCTTATCTTCTCCTTCTTCACTATCCCAGTTGTTTCTCTTTCTCTATGTGTCATCTTCTTCCTCATGTGTCCCGGTCCTTTCCCTTTCATCATGTTCAGGGTTTTTTAAAAATCCTTTGGTGACCTTGTTAACCTCTTGAACTGACCTCTTTCTTCTGGCCTTGTCTCTAAATGGATTTTCAAAGTTCTCATGGGAATCTGGACCCCTGTTTCAACCATAATTGTCACAGCGCCAAGGCGGGACACTACGGTACGCTTAGGCGATAAGGCGCCTGCCATGACATCCTTATGGCGACAAGTCATTAACAATGTGCAATTTATACATTATTTATTTTATTTCAAAAGTATATTGCACAATAAAATTTTATATACACTAAAACCCAAAACATAATAACTAACACTATGAAAAAGTCTCCACTCTATACTCTGTTTCTAGTCATTGCTCAAGCAAAGTCATCAACTACGAAGTCATTTCCATCTCCCTCACGAGCATTACTCTCATTCAAAAGAGTAAGGTCATGGGTTAGGTTAATATCATGAGTTAAATTACTTGGGTAATTAGAAAAGTCCATGTGTTATGATGGGTCATGGTAAAAAATAACTTAATCACTTAACTTAGTCCCGCTACCAATGCGTGAGCCTTGGCGGCTCGGCATTCAAGGCGGTGCCTTGCCCTTCTCCAATGCCAGGACGCCTAGGCGACATCAACAACTATGGTTTCAACAACTCATTCATCCCAACCATCCCATTTTCTCATTAATGGTTCCTATAGCTTAGGAAGTCCTGTTGTAACAGTTGGTTGGGGTGGGATCCTGCCGTCACTACTATTTGTATGTATAGAAGGAATTCCCAGAATTATTGAGAATTAGAATTGAAAACTTTATCCAGTATTGACAACACTACTTGGTATTCTGTGTAAATGAGCTAGAGTGCTTTTTGGTTGTGTGAACTGAACCTTACACAAGAACAATTTGTGGGTTTGAGTTTCAATGGAGTTTAATCCTGACTAGCATTTGGCTTAGCTACTATAGCTAGGATTAATGGAGTAAATGAGCACAGAAGGAAGCTAGGCTAACAAATGACCAAATTAGTATTAACCAAGTACTAACAGTAAGCTAATACTTGGTTAAAACTAAAACTGAGCAAAAGCTGTTTGCCGATACAGTAGGTTTTTTTGGGATTTTGGATAATAATCTAAGAGAACAGGCTAATTAAGTGTTGTAAATGCTTGGGCTATGTCATTTATACTTAAACGAGTTATGGGTAACAGAACTATACCTCAAATAATCAAAGGAAGTGATTATAATTCTCAGTTGCAAGTGTTGTCGCGAAAATAGAGCATCGGCAGCTGCTTGCTTCTGATGTTGGGCTATGTCATTTATACTTAACTCAAGCTCCTAATCCACTATTCTCTTTCAACTAGCGAGTTATGGGTAACAGAACTATACCTCAAATATCACAGGAAGTGATTGTAATTCTCAGTTTCACCGATCCTACTCTTAATCACTTTAGCCTTTCGTTCTTCGTAGACTAACCAAGATTTGGTTCACTTTCCATCGCCTTTCTTTGTTTGGCAAACACTACGTTGTCTTCTTATGAAAATAGAGCATCGGCAGCCTCGAGCTTTTTCCTTTGGATCCATGTGTTAGCTTGCTTCTGGGTTGTTTTGATTGATTGTTTGAGTTGCTTCTGATGTTGTTTGGGCTATAGATGATGGGATTTGAGTAATCAATGGAGTTTTTAGGGGTTTTATGAAGATTTTGGGTGTTTGAATAAAAGCAGAGTCACGGAATCTGGGTTTTGATTTTCTACAGAAATAGAGGAACTACAGAGAGGTTTGTGATGAAGGAAAGTGAGGAGGAAGAAGATGGAGCCAGACTTCAGCTGAGCTTTGATACCAATTTGTTAGGCCACACTTGGTCCTGACCTGTGATTAAGATAGAGAGAATTGGGAGGAGAGAGAGAGAGAGAGAGAGAGATAGAATTCAGTAGGTGGGAGGGAGATAGGGTTGAGAGAAAATGCTACGCATTTTCATATATTTCAATACTTGCCAATGTAAAAGCTAATCCTTCGCCACAAAAAATAATTTACTGTGACATGTGCTCACATGCACTTCATTGCTACTAGAATCTACTTTTTATTCTATATTCTCTAAAATAACCTTAGCTTGACATTGCCTTTTATATGTTCTTCATTTTGTGATAGCTTTCTTGTTTAATCGAGGTATTTGTTAATGCTAAGGTGTTGAATGATTAAAGGCACACTTAGTAATTTGTAGGAAATGCTAAATCCTGATGTTCTTGCAAGAAAGGCTTTCTATAAGATGGAAGATCTACTGCTTTCTCCTGAAAAGAGAGAACTAAATACACAACCTTTTTGTAATTAGTTTTGTTTGCTCGTATCTTCGTGTCAACTTACGCTGGTTGAACAAAATTGTTGTCATGTCACAATTGTCATAGGTTTACTCAACAGTGCGGCTACTGCTGAGATTAAAGAGAAAATCTGGACTAATTGTAATCTTCTTTTCAAACGTGTTAAGAAGTCATAAGACGTAATCTTGATTTCTTGTACAGCTCAAATAGATTTCGCTGTTTCTCTGTGCGTGCATATACACACATTTATACCGGTGGATCTGAGGATCTTTATGTGGTTTTAACCAATATAGTAGAATCTTTCTTATTTTGGATCCTACGTTATATAGGTTACTTGACTTTCTAGTTATGAATGATCTATACCCCATAGTGCATTGTATTTTATTTGCCTCTTAATTAATTTATGTATTTGAAGTGCCCTACTTTTTTCATGATTTTCAGGAGGAACCCAATATTCTGGAAGAGCCATTTCATGTTAGAAGTTCAACACCACTGCCTATTCTATGCATAGAGGATGGAAAAGTAATTCTACGGTTTTCTGAAATTTTTGGTATTCACGAGTCTTTGAAGAAAGCTGAAAAGAGGGATCGTAGGTATTCTGTTTCTAAAGGTAATTTGTTTCTAGTACCAAAACATGAATTATATCCCTGACATTCTACTTCACTCACATTTTCACTTGAAGGAAGTTTACTTTAAACTTCGTGTAGTCCCCAATATGTTTGCAAATTTTTTATCTAAAAAAGTAACTCTGTTATTCCAGATATTTTAAAGGTACCGTTCTGCTCGCTTCTCAACCTTACTGTTATTCCATATTGGATATGCATATGCTATACATGATCTTACTGTTGTGCAAGAGGAAAACATCCTTAGTTCTGTTTCTATATGATTTTACCTATTATTAAAATATTGAAGTCTAATCTCTATCATCTTTTCAGATAGGTATACATCCATGGATACTAAAGATGTTGTTGAAGAAGATGAAGAGGCATTTCTCAGGGGAATAAGCAAAGGCCTTTCTTGCAAGAGTCTGAGACACGTAAATGATGATATTTTAGCCTTTAAGGACGATGAATCAGAACCCTCAACATTAAACTTTGTTCAGGGTCCTGGAACAGTAGCCTCTGAAGTTGATGAGAAACACAAAGACTCTTGTCGTAGTGATGAACCAATGAAAGTAGATATATCAGTAGATCAATCTGCAGAATGGGAGTCATCTCTCTCTCCTGAACTTTACCCCCTTGAACAGCAAGACTGGGAAGATAGAATCATTTGGGACAATTCCCCAGAGATGAGTGACAGTGCAGCAGAGAGCTGTGAAATCTCTGGACCTGACTCTGATGCTTTGATTAATAAAAAATCAGAGTCAGAGACGGAGCAGCACAATATTCATCCAGAGCTGCAGATGGAAACTGATGAGAAAGATCATGGTATTTTCCTGCGTAGCTGTCCTGTTTCGGTGGAGCCCTTTGGTTCAAGAAATTCTTCAGAACAATCTATCATTTCATCAGAAAGAATATATCATCCCCAACTTCTGAGGTTAGAGTCTCAGGTTGAATTAGATAATCAAAACCAATCATATGGTAGAAAGGATGGCGTTACCGAAGAGGTCAGCCAACGTGATGCCATAAGGCGCTTTAGCAAGATCACTTTGCAAAATAAAGACTTGGTGGAAGGATCTTGGTTGGACAAAATAATGTGGGAGCCATATCAGTCAATTTCGAAGCCGAAGCTAATTTTTGATCTTCAGGACGAACAAATGCTCTTTGAAATTCTAGATAATAAGGATAGTAAGCATCTTCAGCTTCATGCAGGGGCTATGATCATAAATACCTCTGTGAAGTCCAGCTGTGGGGATTCATTTGAGCTGCATGGTCATGGAGGTCTACCTGGGGTGCGTTTTAATATTGCTAATGACAAATTCTACTCAAATAGGAAATCTTCTCAGCAGCTGAAATCACATTCTAAAAAACGTACTGCTCATGGTGTCAAAGTCTTGCATTCAATACCGGCACTGAAGCTGCAGACAATGAAAGCAAAGCTGAGCAAGTAAGAACCAGTGCTGTATATTTAAGTTTTCCCCCCTGTATTTTAAGGCTCTTTCACCTTCTGTCTGTTAAAGTTAGTTGAATTGGGAGGTCAGTTTGATAGCAGGCCTTGGTTTTCTGTTATGCATCTTCTTTTGATGATTACTTTTACATATCAAGGAGTTGTTTTAGATTCAGCTACTGTATGTTTAAGTTCTGTCACCTTCTGTGTGTTAAAGTTAGTTGAATTCGTAGAGAACAGTTTGATAGTGGGCCTTGGTTGTCTGTTTTTTTTCTCTGGGAAATTGGGAGTCCTCGAACCTTAATTACCTAATAAAGTTACATCAGGAGATCAAAGATCTACCAACTTCCTTCAACACTGCAAGACTGGTAATGATAACTATATTACGGATAACAAACTGCATTTGATGGTAGCTTTAGCCCATGTCACAGGTATGGAATAAACCAGAATAGATGATGCCAACGTTAAGAATAGATGACGGTAACTATATCAGAGAGTAGAGCTTTTCCTTCAGCCGCAGGTATGGAATAAACGAGAATAGGTGATGCCAACGTTAAGAATCCCTTTCTATTGAACTTGAAAACCAATATCAGCAAGTTCATTACCTCTATTGAAAACAACAGCACTGAAACAGGCACAACTCCTACTGTTCCTTCCTGCTCTAAACTACCAGCTAGTTGATAATCTAATAGCAAAGAACCCACCAAAATGTAAGCTATACCTTTCTTGAACCTCTCAGCCCTGTTCTAATTGTCCAGAAGGTGCCACAAATGAGAAACAACGCTTTCGGGATCCACCCGTTCATTCCTGAACAAAGCATTATTTCTAGCAATCCAAAGAGCCCAATCCTGCAGCAGTGGATACCAAAATCTTATCACTCCTCTTGATCAATTCCTTGTTTCTTACCCCAAAAAGTTTCCTTGGAAAGCCAGCGCTGAAATTCTACACCCAGGTTGCTGGCATGCCAAACATGATCATACACTTCACCATAAAAGAAGAGATGTTCAACCGTTTCAATGGCCAAATTGCACAGATGGAGCATTAGCTTCCTCAAATCTTTTAGCATATTTATTACTAACTGGTAGAGCATGCCTTGGTTTTCTGTTATGCATCTTCTTTTGATGATAACATTTACATGTCAAAGAGTAGTTTTAAATTCTGCTTTTGTTAACATCATCATATTCTGATTTATGCTGTAGTTTCTTGTGTGAATAAGACTGAAAAAATTGCTAACTGCCATGTTTTCCTGCCAACTATTTATTATCTTACATTTCTGCTCATTTTTCTATTAATCTTGTTATTTATCTGTCAACAAAACCTCTCTTGTAGGATTGATGTGTTGATGTGCAACAAGCATTCTCATTGTAGCTATTAGATATCTGGAATGTCTATTCCCTGTCCATTTTGTTTCCCAGTCCTAACAAATAACAATGTTCCCAATATTTTGTTCTTAAAGTTGCATTATTATGGTTTATGTATCTTGTACTTTTAAACTGGAACAGTGGAACTCGCACTTGTAAGTATGCAATTGTTGTAGTAGTTGAATTCGATCAATGAGTATGAAGGTCACAATATGTTTGTTAAAAGGGAATTAGTTTTATTTTAATTTATTTTTGAAGAGTATATTTTTGGGTTTTTGAAAGTTTTCATTGTAACTGAAAAGTCTGGCATTTATAATTTATTCCCTCTTCCTGCTAGTACAAGCTTGTTAACCCTGGAAATGCAGGAGTATTATGAATAGAGACCTGTATACTATTCTTTATGTGATTCAGTATGCATATTCAGATCTTCTATTGTATTATTTCTGATTTTCTTATGAATGAAGATCTTTGCTCCCACATTTCAACCTTGTTAAGTTTTTCATTTAATTTTTACCCCATCACAAGTCTTTGGCTTTCCGTAAAGAATCTGAAGTACTCATTTTCCGCTAATCTCTTTGTGTACTTGGACTGATCCTCTTTGGTGTGAATTTAATTTTACATGCATGTGCTTGATGTTTGTATGTGTTGGCTTGGAGTCTTACCTTCTAATTTTGCAGTAAAGATATTGCAAATTTTCATCGACCAAAAGCTTTGTGGTATCCCCATGACAATGAGATGGTACTTAAGGAACAAGGAAAGCTACCTACTCAAGGACCAATGAAAATTATATTGAAAAGCATGGGAGGGAAAGGAAGTAAACTTCATGTGGATGCTGATGAGACTATTTCTTCTGTCAAAGTGAAAGCCTCAAAAAAGCTAGGTTAGTATTGCTCATGCATTTTACTGCCTGCATCCTATGTTAGGTTGTGTTTAGAGCTAATATAGAAATATATGGTATTCATTTTTCTATTGTACATTTTATTTATTGTAATTGAGGTTTTTAACTTTTTGGATTTATCATACTCTAATGTTTATTTTTATATCTTTAGATTTCAAATCTTCAGAGGCGGTGAATTTTTTTTATTCCAGGATGGAGCTTGATGACCATAAATCTCTTGCTGTACAAAATGTTAGGCCAAACTCCTTGTTGCATCTTGTTCGTACTAAAATACATATGTTGCCAAGGGCACAAAAGGTTCCTGGTGAGAACAAGTCATTGCGTCCTCCTGGAGCATTTAAGAAGAAATCTGATCTTTCTGTGAAAGATGGCCATGTTTTCCTGATGGAGTAAGTTTCTCAATTAATGCTTCACAAATTTATTGTTTAGCATTTAGCAAGTAATTATCTGTTTAATTCTTGTTTTACTTGTACTTGTTACTTGAAAAATTATTTTTAGTTTTGAGAATTGGTAAGCTTAGCCGGAAGGAAAGAATTAGATTCTTAGTAAATGTCATTTTATCTAATACTCTTGCCTCAGATCTTACTCTGTCATTGATTTTTATGGGGTTTTATCTTAATTTTGACCACATTAACACAAGTTTATCTTATGGAATTGTTTTTTCCCTATGTTGATTTGTTGAAAAGTTCCATTCAACTTGGATACTCCCACCATCTGATGTAGGACAAGGTGAAAAGAAAGAATAAGAATGCCTATCTCCGCAGAAAATCGGTAGAGAAATACACAAACACTCAAAGCCTTAATCTAAACTTAATATATTAAATAATCAAAAAATTATAAAGATTACAACTCTTTATATAGGAACTTTACGGCTTAACGATCAAGTAAAAAATTCTAATATATAAAGGAAATAATCTTCTAATTAAAATCCACTACTATAAATTAAACTAATCTCCTAATTCAAATCTACAACTAAAACCTTATTTAAAAAAGAAATAATCTGCTAACTAAAATCTAGTACTATAATTAAAACTAATCTCCTACTATAATTAAAACTTCTAGCATATCCTAAAATAATTGCATTAATAACCAAATATTTATCTCTAAAATAAAATACAAAATTAATAACAAGTTTCTTGATATTGCTCTTAGTCTCTTCTGTTCCGCATCACCATCCCAACTTAAAGCCCCTTTTCCTTTCAAGATTGTCCTGAAAGTGATAGGTTCCTGAAGAATTTTTTGGAAATCGAGTCCTTCCGATTGATTGTTATCAAGCAATATTTAAAAGACAATTTAGAAGAATTGGGATTTATATTGGGTACTGTGGGAGAAATTGCAGAGGATTAACCTCAATGTAGTTGGTTTTACTCCCCATGTTGCCAAATATTACCTATCAAAAAAATAAACGTTGGCAATAAAAAAATATGGCTTTCTGTAACATAACCGTGAAAAGTCAGTCAAATCCTTTTTGCGGTTTGAATATTTTAGGGTAGAATAGAAGTTAAATTTAGCATGTGATAATGGGATTATCAGAGTTGAAAGGAGTGATCAGGTTTGGATGCAGCTAATAAGTAATAGAATAAGAAAAAGAATCATCTATAAAAGCCCCCACATTTCACATTATGCATCACAGAAGCTTTAAATGATTTTAAAAAAAATTATGTCGTTCAGTTTTTCTCTCCTCTGAATTGAAATAAGGTTTCTAACTATTGATTTTAGTAGAAATAAAATTCAAAACTAGAAAACTCGTTAGCATTTTAAATTCATTAAAGATCACTTGACAAGCCAGAATCTGTGATATATGAGCCCACCTACATCCAATTTCTAGTTTTGCCTAAATACCCTTGACCAAAGCATGATATCTTGTCCAGAAGGCTAAATTACCCTGAAATTAGCACTTATTTGTAAATGGATTCAACCGTTAGCTTGATTACACGTTGTGTGTAGTGTGCTCCGTGTGTTTCTAGTTTGTCTCCTTTCTTGTTTGCATCTTTTTATCAGTTTCTTGTTTATGATTTACATTGAACTCAAACCCTAACTGTGCAATCTGGGGTTATTGAATTGATGATATCTGCATCACATCCAAGGGTCCTAGAACTAGGTTCTTGGGTATAGATAAATTTTTTCTTGATTTGCTCATATTTTATTTCTTGATACTTATTAATGATACCTTAGAGAATTGATATTTCTTTATTGATAGATAATTATATTATTTATTTCAGGTACTGCGAAGAAAGGCCTTTACTTATCGGAAATGTTGGAATGGGTGCTAGACTATGCACTTACTACCAGAAATCATCCCCTGGTGATCAAACTGGAACTTTGTTGCGCAGTGGAAATACCAGTTTGGGGAATGTTCTCACCCTTGACCCCGCTGATAAATCTCCTTTTCTTGGAGATATAAAAGCCAGTTGCAGCCAATCATGTATAGAAACTAACATGTATAGGGCTCCCATATTTCAGCATAAAGTGTCATCTACTGACTATCTGTTGGTTCGATCTGCAAAGGGAAAGCTTTCCATAAGACGCATCGACAGGATTGACGTTGTTGGTCAACAGGTATATTGACATTCTTCTTTTTCTATTTTAATTAGAGTCACTTGAAGCATATTCTGACGTCTCCTTTTAGTATTATTTTCTTATTTCTATATATCAGCTTTGTTGTAGCGAATATGGTATTTTGGTGTTCAATTTGCTTACTCTCCTTGGGACCTTGACCGACCATTTGACATCTTGTAAGATCTTCTCATATTTGCATGTCAGTTTTCCATTCCTGTGCTACATTCACGTGTAAATGGTTTATCTAGATGTAGGTACTTCATTCTAAGATCAGATGTAACATTCAGTGGCCATTGGGTGACTGCTATCTTAAAATGTTACCGATCAAATTTGATTTTCTTTTTCTGCGAGGTTTGAAGGGAGAGATTTAGAAGATGTCTTAAATACTGATGGATTGTATAAATTAACTTATTTGAGAATATAACATCATCACTTCACACAAAACTTTCATCGTTCAACTTTCTTACAAGGAACTATGCCAATGTGGTGTCTTGATCTTTATATAGATTGCTTACTTAAAATATGGTATAAATAAATCACTAAAATGAAAGTGGTTTGTTAGTCTAATGCCCATCACTAATTTCTGATTTCATGAGTTTATCTCATAGGAAAGTATCTGTTATTGGTCGGATTTCAGATTGAATTCATGCAACCTGTAGAAGTTCAGTACTTAGATGACTGTTAATTTTGTAGCTTACCCATCTGCAATGATAAGGGTCTCTTTTGGGAGATTGATGTTGATGTAGGACGAGCCCGTGAAAGTTGGTTGGAACAATATAAGAGACTTTGGAAGCCTATGAAATAGAAGTTGTATTTTAATTAGTTTCTTTTATTTGTCGTTATCTTATTAGAGTTCAAGTTAGGTTAGGAAAGTTGTGTAGGAATGTTATAAATAGTGATGTACTTCATTATTTTGATACATTGAATGATTAATTGATTGAGTTTTGCGTGAGAATTATCTGTGTGATATTATCCCTTGTCCCGACCCCGTCCCCATTATTTTGGTATCAGAGCCAAATCTCAAAACCACCTTCTGCCGCCCCATCCTTTATCCCAAAATCATTGTCCCATCATCATAAAAAAAAACTATCAGCCAAACAAAGCCTTATCCAAACCCTAAACCATCTTCAAAATCCAAATTTCAGCCAAAACATATCAGCCCCAAATCGCAACCATCATCTCCAACCCTCCACCAATTTTAAAACTTAACCTTAAGCCACCATCCCAGTTGACCCACAACATACAAATCCTAGATCTCAGCCTACTCATCATCAGGAACCTTCCACAAAGCAACCTCAACTGAACCCAACAATTAGATAGGTCCAAACCCAAATAAAAAAAAGGTAGTAGAAGAGGCTGCTGCCACCAGCCTCATATCTCCTCAAGAGTTTTGTTCCTTGCGTCGCTTTGCTCCTTGTTTGTTGAGTCCTATTACATATCTTTTAGGTATATGTTTAGTGCATCTCATGGCAAATTACAATTAGGTACCTCGTAGTTTTTTTAGTTTAGTCGCCAGAGTTTTCTTAAATTTCAAAATAGCCCCTGAAATTTTACATATCAGCCCCTATAAGTTTTACTTCCTTTCATTTCAGCTTCTGAAGTTTCAACAGTTTCAGTTCAGCCCCTATTTTTTTACATTTCCTAGATTTAAGTCCCTAGAGAGAGAAAAAAAGGAAAAGAAAAAAGAGTAGTCTATACTTGTATTCACAGGAACCATGGTTAATGCTGGAGAGATCAACGCCAAGCTTGATAATTTTATGTTACAACAAGATGAATGTCTCAAGAGGATTGAAGACTCAATCACAACACTTATTGCAAATGTTCAGGCCTCTATTACGGCACTTACAGTAAAAGTTGATGTACTCACGGAACGCGTAGATAAGGGACAAGAAGATGCTCTTAAGAATTTTGAAGATCCCATTCCGGACAGCAGCATGACCCTAATTCATGAGTTAATGCTCCAGATCCTAGGATGAATGCAATTGATAGAGGAGCAAAATTAGATGTTGAAGATTTCAATGGCGATAATGGTCCCGAGACTTTCTTCGATTGGATCCATAGTTTGGAGAGGTTTAATTGGTATGCATTATCCGATGAAAGGAAACTCTTCTTTGCTGAAGCGAAGTTGAAAGGGACGGCTCGGATTTGGTGGGATCAACATCAACAAAATTTGTATACAGCTGCGAGAAGATGGGAGGATATGACAGCTGCAATGACACGACGTTTTGTACCTTCAGATTATAAGCAGCGAGCATATTTGCAGTTAACTGAATTGATACAAGGAAGTAAATCTGTAGCCGAGTATACTTCAATGTTCTACAGTTTGGTTACACGGTTTGAATTTCCTTGGATTGAAGAAGTTTTGATCTCTATGTACTGTCGAGGATTGCATCTAGAGATTGCAGGTGGTGTAGCTACAGGTAAACTTTTGCTTTTGGATAATGCTGTTCGTTGCCATCCAAATAGAGGATAATTTGAAAAGGAATTTTGTTAGGCCTCCAATACAAGTCCAAACTCGGAGGGAGCGTACTTTTGTGGAGCCTGTTTTAAATAGGTTAATGGAAATATCGTCAACAAGTCCTTCAGCTACTAGCAGGCCTAACTGTATCCCATGTTCTTCTAATGCTAGCAACAACAATTCGTCTAGGTGCTATAATTGTCGTGGTTTTGGTCACATGTCTTTTGAGTGTCCTTTCCCAAAAGTGAATGTTGCCTCTTCTCCTTCTAGGCAACTGACTATTGTTGACGAAACGTGCGGAAAAGCTGACTTAAACGAAGAGGTTTGCAAGCCGATAGACGACGAATAAGAGCCCGATGAGTAAGATTTAGAAGTTGATGCTCATTTGGAAGGATGTTTAGGTGTTCTTCGACCTTTACTTGTTGCCCAACAACATAAGGATGATCATAAAATTCATCGTGGGCTAATTTTTCAGACGAGAGTCATATGTGTGTGCTCTCTTGTGATTGATACTAGAAGTTGTACGGATGTTATTTCTGAGGAAGCAGTTAAGAAACTTGGATTAAAAGTTGAGCCTCACCCAAAGCCGTATGATGTTGTATGAATTACCAATTCAAAGTTGCGGGTTACGCAAAGGTGTATGGTTACATTTTTCGTTGGCAAGGTTAAGGATACCGTTAAGTGTGATGTTCTACCCCTAAAAGTTTGTCACATTAGCTTGGGGCGTAAATGGCTATGGGATCGTCATGCGCAACATAGTGCTCGTGCTAATATCTAATCGATTATCAAAAGCAATACCAAATTCACTCTCGCTCTTGACATGCCAAATTTGAAGCTTGCGAAGACTTCTTGGTGATTCAACGTGATTGTTCTTGTGTTGATCATAACTCGACGGAGTCGAGTTTTTTTCAGCGGAGGAGAAATGATGTAGGACGAGCCCGTGAAAGTTGGTTGGAACAATATAAGAGACTTTGGAAGCCTATGAAATAGAAGTTGTATTTTAATTAGTTTCTTTTATTTGTCATTATCTTATTAGAGTTCAAGTTAGGTTAGGAAAGTTGTGTAGAAATGTTATAAATAATGATGTATTTCATTATTTTGATACATTGAATGATTAATTTATTGAGTTTTGTGTCAGAATTATCTGTGTGATACTATCCCTTGTCCCAAGACCCCGTCCCCATCGGATGTAGTTTACGAAGTGATGTAGTGAGGCTTAATTACTATGGTTTGCAACTTCATTGCTGCATAAAAGGTCTTTTGCGAATAATTGAAAATTATAATATAGATAGTTAAGGGAGGTAAATAGGAATTGATTGTGTGAGTGAGGATTGAATAAGTGGAGCATTTGATAATGCAGGAGGCCTAGAGCGAATTGAGATGTTCACTACGAGTTGCCAGTTGGATGATAAATCTGTGACCTTCCAGTTGAACCTTGCTTGTCATACTTCCGTGTACATTTTATTGGGTGTTTGGAATGGGATTTGTTGCATTATGTAGATCTTATCTCTCATATCAGTTATGCTGTTTGGGGTGTTTGAGATGACCTATCATGGTTGGGTGGTCTTGTGCAAAAGTTAGCATGTGATATTACAATCTTTTGATCATTAGATAACAACATCATACTGCTTTCCAAGTAATTGTAAATATGAGGGAGTGAAATATATGTGTAGCACTCTGCCCTTGATGTTTGTGAATTTGGATAGTTAGCATGTACCATGCTTCTAATTATCAAATATTATTTGAGAATTTATCTATTATCAACTTGTCATTTAGGTTAGACTTATTTAGCATCCATTCGCTGGTTTACATAGTTGTTATGGCGTTACCATGGTGTCGATCAGGCGTCTTGGTGCTAGAGAAGGAAAAAGGTGACGCCTTGGATGTCGAGCTGCCAAGGATGACACCTTTGTAGTTGGCCCAAGTTATAAGTGATCAAGTCATTTTGTACCCATAACTCATCATAACCCATGTACTTGCTATGTGGTGTAATTTTATTACTTATTAGACTTGTAATGTGTGATGGGCGTTGACTTGGTTGATTCTTTATTTTTTACGTATTGTTTGTTGACTTGTTCTACTAGTTTTCAATGTCATTTGTTTTATTTTTGAATTTGTGAAGTATTCATATAATTATGTTTTTAATTGGATTCCATCGTGTTAGCTATTATGTTTTGAGTTTTAATGTATATAAAATCTTATTAATCAATATACTTTTGAAGTAAAATAAACAAATGTATAGATTGCACATTGTTAACGACTTGTCACCATACGGACGCCTTATCTCCTAGACGTCCCGGCGGTCAACTATCGTCACGTCTCACTGTGACTATTATGTTGGTTTACCATTTGGGAATTATTCTCCACCATATTGACATTTATAAACATGTATTATCTTATCTCCTACACTTTCTTCAGTAAAACTCACTGCCTACTAGTAATATAATATCTTACTCGATTATTATGTAACGTTCTATCTATGGAATAATCTATTTTCCCATTGTAAATTGCTATTGCTGGCGTCATTCAAAAATGGAGCAGCGTGTAAATCTCTCTAGATATTTCTAATATGTTTGAAGATTGTTCTTTGTAGGAACCTCACATGGAGGTCATGTCTCCTGCATCCAAGGGTGTTCAGACATACATTATGAACAGGCTATTGGTGTATCTATATCGTGAATTTCGTGCTGTTGAAAAACGTGGTTTGCGCCCTTCTATCCGAGCGGATGAGTTATCTGCGCAATTTCCTAATATGTCTGAAACCTTTCTTCGGAAAAGGTTAAAGCACTGTTCTGACTTGCAGGTAGTACGGCCTTTGTTGCCCATATTGGATACCTAACCTAAAGGTTTTCTTTTTCCTTCCATAATTCTTTCCTTGAAAAAAATTGGGAAATGAAAATGTTTCATAATAACTTTAGGATATTCACAGTAGTAAACAGTTCATATTGCTAATTTTTTTCTTTTTTTCCGAAATTGACTTGGTTGCTTAATTTGGCCAGAAGCAATCAAATGGTCTTTTTTGGGTTATGAGGCGCAATTTTCGTATTCCGTTGGAGGAGGAGCTGAGAAGGATGGTAACGCCAGAAAATGTAAGATTCATCACACAAAGTGTACCTTTGTTTCTTCTCAGTTGAAAAAATATCTCTGTAGAGTTTTGCCTCTATTTTTGATCATCATGAAGTCTATAAGCAACTGGACTATTGGTTATGTAGCAATTTTGTAAATTATCTGATGTTAGATTTTAGGAGCTTTCTGAAGATGGATTTTTAGTAATGGTAGAAGAAGCTCTAATCAACTTACACATGAAAGTATAAAAGAAAAAAGAAGCGCAGTCCATCATTATGATACGATTAGTTCAGAAAAAAAAATAGATTGTATGATTCTAGAATGAAAGCCTTTCATTTAATTTATTTAATAAAAATAAATTATCATGCAGAGTAGGAAACTAATCATCATTATAATGCTTACACAGCTTCCTATTGCTGTATTTTTAATTAGTTATGATTATAATGTTACTGTTATCTTAAGAAACTATTGAATGACAATGAAGTGAAACATTTATGTAAAAGTTTAATCAAGAACAAAATGCACCTACATTTTAGTTTTAATTGCTTCAGTAACGGCATATATTGCATCTCTTTATTCTGTATGATAAACTTTCTGAAACAAATAACCTAAGAGGAACCTTTTGTCCCTTATTCCGTGGGGAGACTAAGAAGAGAAGGAAAAAGATTTTCGAACTCTTCATTTTTACATGCATACTGTTTGTTTCCTGGATTGTTGGATTGTGAAATTGTTTTAGTATGTCAACCGTGTATAATGATGTTGCATAATGTTCAAGCACAGATTAGTTAATAATCTGTTAAGGAATTATTGAATAATGCACGGGTTTTTTTAGTTTAATTTAGTTCCCACACAGATGATTACTTTAATTTTGCTTTTGCTTTTTTTCATTTATATTTCATATTTCCATAAAATGTCTTAGATTAGGTGCTCTCTTATCCCTCGGTAAAGGAAGAATAAGATAGCTACCAAAGACTCTGGAATAACTCTCTGTCGAAATGCTTTGGATGAAGCATATCTCCACAAGATCATACTATCCCTGGACCTTCAAACACCTCTAAACCTGATATGTAGCAAAATCTCTAATGACAAAAGGAGCACCCTTGTCTCCCTCCTTGAAAAGACCAAATAGATACTTCCAAAGACACCTGGCTGCGAGGCAATGAAGAAAGAATTACTCACAAGGTTCAGAACTAACTAATACGTGTCTGAATGCAAGAGCAACTGTAGTTGTTTCTCTTAGGTACTGCCAAGGGTCAAAGTCTGTACAGCTTTAGGTGAAGCGTAGATAAGTTGTTGGCCATTTTCTTTAGTATACTCCTTGTGTGTAGGAGGTTTCTCAACCTCTTCATTTGGTTTTGTAGTAAAATTATTTGTTATATTTTTATTTTTTTCATAATTGATATACTGATAGAGAGAAGCGTTTAAAATCAGTAGGGCATGTGTTGAAAAAGATGGTTTCTTATGTTTTAACCTCTTATAGAAGGTTTGGTTTTAATTAAGTAAAATTAGAATTTGTATATAAATTTTAGCTTTATTTTTTGAATTATATATTGATAAAGCATTTTATGATAGAGAACTTCACACATAAAGCGTTTAAATAAATTATACTTTCAAATATGGTATAGGGCATAGATGTTGAAAAGATGGTCATAGTATAAGTTATGTTTAATCAAACTTATAGAAGGTGGTGTTTGATAAAATTGAGTAATTAAGATCCGAATGGTTAGAACATTATAATATACACAATTAAATTATTAGCTTTACTCAAAATTTTGAATTATATATTTAAATATTAAAATCTAATTTTTATAATCTATATTTGAATGAACTTCACACATAAAAATATTAATAAATAATTATATTTACATATATGAAATAAATTATACTTTCAAATATGGTATTCTATATATATATATATAAATAGATTGTATTAATTATAAAAAATATATAAATAGATTGTATTAATTATAAAATATATTCCATACCATAAATGCAAAACCACCATCTATAAAAAAATATAAATCAGTTTCTAGTTTCAACGTATATATCCGCATAAGCAGTGGATAACCGAATAGGTTTCTTCCATAACCAATTTCATGGAAGCTTTATGCTTTATTCTTATCAAGTTTTATGCTTATAGAAGAGACATAAGGTAATCTAGCCAAAACTTTCATCGGAACGGAGGATCTAACCAGAGCTTTCACCGGAACGAAGGATCTAGCCAGAGCTTTCACCGGAACGAAGGAGATCAGCTAGAGCTTTCATCAGAACGGAGGAGAGAAGAAGAAAGACAAAGGAGATGATTTCTTTGAATTTGTAAGGGTACTCTTGTAATAAAGAGTTCAGATGTTCCTCTCTTCGATCCAGACTTGCTTCCATCTCTTATCGAAATAGATACTTACAGAGGTGACTGATTTTTTATCAAACAAGTATTTGGGTCTGAACGAAAAAGATGAAAAGTTTTTAGAGGTAAAAAGTGATAAACAAACACAACCGAAGTCGAGGGTGAGTATGACTCGCAGGATGAGAAGACTGTTGCGCACCTAGAGAAGAGCCACCATATTTTAGATACAACAAAATAGATGGTGTCTCTTCTAAGATCATCGATGGTGGTAGTTGCTTAAATGTGGTTGTTGAGTCTGCCTTACCACAGATGAAGTAAAGGTAGAACCACATCTCCAGCCTTTTAGCGTCGATTGGGTCAACAAGATATCCATTCCTGTGTCAAAGAGATGTTTAGTGGCGATCCACCTTCAGGGTTATGAGGAGAGTATTTGGTATGATGTCCTTCCTATGAATGTTGCATACATTTTACTAGGACGACCTTTGCTATATGATCGCGATGCGACTCATTATGGGAGGACGAACACGTGTTTGTACACAAGGGGCAGAAAATATCATTAGCACCTGTGAGACCCGGAGTGTCGTCTAAGAGTCAACCAAAGGAGACTAGCTTACCAACCCAACAAAACCAAATCAGTCCATATTCTTAATTGAAAGGAGTTTGAACGAAGTGTGTTGGAGGAAAAGGTTGTGTATGCGGTGGTAGCTAGAGAGGTGAGAGATGTTCCTGAGGAGAGTATTAGAGAGATTCTTAATAAGGTTGGGCAGATTCGTTTGCCAATGTTATGCTTAGTGAGTTACCCGATGGGTTACCACCTCTTAGGGACATCCAGCATGCCATTGACCTTGTTCCGAGGTCTTCTTTACCTAACCTGCCACATTATAGGATGCATCCCGCATAGCAGACTAAGATGAGACGATAGGTAGGTGAGTTGTTGAGGAAGGGCTTTGTTAGAGAGAGCCTTAGCCCTTGTGACGTTCCAACCTTGTTCACGCCCAAGGCTGATGGGAGTTTGAGCACTTCACTTGCAAGAGATTCTTGCAATTCTTCTACGTGAGAAACTCTGTGTTAATTTGAAGAAGTATTCTTTGTTCAAGAGTCGGTCATTTTCCTCGGGTTTGTGACATCTAAAGAGGAGGTTTCTGCCGACCCCGAGAAAGTAAGGGCTATAAATAAGTGGCCTGGACCTTCTAATATTCACGAAGCTCGAAGCTTCCATGGGCTAGCTACGTTTTATAGGAGGTTCATTAGAGGATTTAGTACCATTATGGCTCCCATCACTGATAGTTTGAAAAAGGGTGAGTTCGTTTCGTCTAAATCGGCTACCAAAGTTTTTGTGGAAATCAAGAATAGGTTAACACAGACACCTGTCCTCATGCTTACTAGACTTTACTAAAGTGTTTGAGGTAGCATGCGGCGCTTTAGGTGTAGGGATAAGAGGAGTGCTTTGTTAGGAGGGTCCTGATAGCGTTACAGTAGTGAGAAATTGAATGAGGCCCGACAAAAGTAATCGTTACCTATGATAGAGTTTTTATCTATAGTCCGTAACTTAGGTATTGTGATATTATTTGTTGCATAGGGAATTTATTGTTTACTTCGATCATCAAGCACTCCAGTACCTTAAGTATGGTGTCTATCCTTGTTAACTCTTTGAGAGTGAAGGTTGTAGGATTTGAACTCTTTATCCAAGAGTACCCTACTTGTCGAGACTTTAGTGACATTTATGCTGCCATACAAAATCCTATTTCCTCACTCTCCAGTGATTTTTGTATCCATGATGGGTATCTTTTTAAGGGCACCCGTTTGTGTATTCCTAGTTTATCGATGCGTGAGTATTTATTGTGGGAGTTGCACGCGGAAGGTTTAGCTGGAAACTTTGGTCGAGATAAGACCATTGCCATTGTTGATGGTAGGTTCTTTTGGCCTAGCCTCAAGAGGGACGTAACCCGTGTTGTTTTTGAGTGCCGCACATGTCAGACTGCTAAAAGTAGGAAGCAAAACACGGGTTTGTACACTCCACTTCGGTTCATGCACCTTAGGAAGATCTTAGCATGGATTTTGTCTTAGGGTTACCAAGGATCAAGAGGGGTCATGATTCAGTTTTTGTTGTAGTGGACCGTTTCACTAATATGTCATATTTTATTCCTTACAACAAAATTGATAATGCCCTACATATTGCCATGATTTTCTTTAGTGAGGTAGTGAGATTGTGTGGGTTACCATCATAGTTGTCCCAGCGCCACGACAAGAAGTGACAGTAGTTGACCGCCAGGATGCCTAGGCGATAAGGCTCCCACTATGACGTCCATATGGCGACAAGTCGTTAATAATGTACAATTTATACATTATTTGTTTTACTTAAAAAGCATATTCGACAATAAAATTTTATATACATTAAAACTCAAAAAATAATAACTAACATTATGGAATACAATTAAAAACACAATTATATGAATACTTTACAATTAAAATTCAAAAATAAAACACTTGACATTGAAGACTAGTAGAACAAGTTAACAAACACTACGTAGAGAATAGGATCAACCAAGTCAACAATCATCACACATTACAAGTTTAGTAAATAATAAAAATTACACCATATAATTAGTTCATTGGGCCAGCTACCAAGGCGTGGCGGCTCTGCGTTCAAGGCGTTGTCTTCTTCTCTAGACCCCTAGTCATCGCCTCGGCGACGCCATGGCAATTATGGTTACCATTGACTATAATTTTTGATAGAGATGCAAAATTTATGAGTAATTTTTGGAAAACACTCGGAAAGAAACTTAACACCACGCTTAAGTTTTCTACTACTATCATCCCCAAACCGATGGTCAGACTGAGGTGTTCAATAGAAGTTTAGGTAATTTGATACGTTGTTTTTTGGATGATCATGTGTCTACATGGGATAAAGTTTTACCTATGACTGAGTTTGCATATAATAGCTCAGTTAATCGTTCGATTGAAGTAAGTCCTTTTGAAGCTTACACTAGTTATTAGCCTAGGAAACCTGTTAATTTAACTCCTCTTCCCATTGCATGTAGGGCTAGTGAGTCTGTTGAGTCTTTTGCGCATCACATTCATGATTTGCATGTTGAGATAAGAAAGAAAATTAATTTGAGCTATGAAAATTACAAGTGTTGCAGATGTTCATCAAGATATCAAGAGTTTAATGAGAATGATCGAGTGATGCTTCGACACCGTGCTGAGAGAGTACCTCTTGACACATGGAATAAAGTGCATGCTAAAAGGATGGGTCTATTTCGAGTTCGGAAGAAGGTTAGTGCTAATGCACATGTGTTGGATCTTCCGTGTGATATGGGTATTGGTCTTATATTCAATGTGGAAGACCTTACTCCTTATCTTGGGCCTTCTGATGATTCCACCCCTCTTCCATTTCTTCTCCTACTTCCCCTATTTCGCCTACACTTGCTTACCCTGATGAGCCTATACTTGTTCCTCCTTTACCTGTTCCACCTGCACCTCCTATTGTTCTTACACAACATACAACAAAGGTTATTGATGATGTATTTGATGAGCGGGTTGTGTCCACCAGGCATAATGGTTATCGTCAGTTTTGGTCAGTTTTGGTGAAGTGGCGTAATGATTGTATGACTTAGTGCTGAGGAGTTCTGTCGGTTTGATCCAGACCTTTTTCAGAGAGACGAGACTTTCATTTCGTCATAGACTTCATTTTTGCAGTCGGGGAGAGTTGATAGGGATCGAAATATGATACGTCGTCGTGGTGGATGATTTGTTATTTAGTTATTTATTTATCAGTGTATTTATTTATTTAGTTCGTGGAATTGTTATTTATTAATTTATTTCAGTATTGAGTTATTTATTTAGAGTCCCAATTGTTAATGGGCTTAGGATTATTAGAGTTTGTTTTTATTATAAATATGTAAGTGATGACAGATTATTGAACACACTTTGATATTGAAATTATTTAATTATTGGTTGTGATCAATACTTTTCCTCCTTACTGCGGTTGGGAAACCCTAGGGGTAGTTGGTTCTCTTCCGATTGGATCACCGTAGTTCTTTTAATTTTCCTTATTGATTTACCACTTCCAATTAATTATTTGCTCATTAATTTCCATCCTACATCAATATGAAATCCTATGGTTTTGTAGAATTTGTGGACCTGACAAGGGTTGAATGACCAAGATTTTTTAAGTCTACTTTTATTAGTTGAAATAACACAGTGGAGTTTGAAGATGTGAGCTCATTGGACAATATTATCTAGGTAGTGCAAGCTAGTGACTATAACTACTGATCGAATGTAGAGGTATGGTTATCGTAGGTTCAAGCTAGTGACCTTAACTACTGGTCGAATGTAGAGGTGTTCTATGATCACTATTTGTCCTAAGTGGATGTTTTTCCCTTCTTGGTATTATAATGTTGTCGTCAAATAAAGGCATTGAAGGGCTAAAAACTTATTGTGAAGAATATTATGTACTTATCTCAAGTGCACATATCCTAAATTTCTGTTTGCTCTTTATCTTTCTATTGTTATTTTTCACTGTTCTTGTTCTATTTGGATTTAGGTATGTGCCTATGAAAGCATGCAAGCTGGCCTTTACAGGCTCAAACGATTAGGAATTACAAGGCTGACTCATCCTACGGGCCTTTCATCTGCAATGAATCAGCTGCCAGATGAAGCGATTGCTTTAGCCGCTGCATCTCACATTGAGAGGGAACTGCAGATAACTCCATGGAATTTGAGTAACAATTTTGTCGCCTGTACAAATCAGGTAAATCATATTTACCTAGTTTTGGGTATTTCTTTGTATTGGCTCTACTGCTGATGTTGCGATTGGTAGATTTTCTTTAAAGTGTCCTTGGAATTCATCTAGGGGCACAGGCCGTAAGGAAATTCCTTTGGCAGGATCCTTACAATGTGGGTCTAACTGCTTAAATTTTATACCTCAAAATTTAGAACTGTGATGCTTAATCTTTGTTTTTTCTCCTTTTCCGGTCATATCCATAAACCTCCGTAATGAGTCCTTGCTTAGTTACTTTGAAGCACATATAATCCGTACATTTTGTAGATCTTGTGTTTTTATATTTACTTCATTTGGAGTTCAGTATTTCTTTAATTTTTGTTCTGCAGGACAGAGAAAATATTGAGCGCTTGGAAATCACTGGTGTTGGTGATCCTTCTGGGCGGGGCTTAGGTTTTAGTTATGTTCGTACTGCTCCAAAGGCACCAATTTCAAATGCAATGGTGAAGAAAAAAGCAGCTGTTAGTCGAGTAAGCTCAACTGTTACGGGAACGGATGCAGATCTACGTAGATTGAGCATGGAAGCTGCTAGGGAGGTGCGTAGATTTTATTCAGAGTTGGTCAATGTGTATAACTTCTGCTTTAATCTGGTCAGCCTTCATACTAGTAAGCAATTTGTGTAGGCTAAACCTATTATTCTTTACAGCAATGGATCAGATAACCTATACTGCTATACATAATCAGCTCTGTGAATTGTGCTGCGCTATTCTTGCTGCTAAAATAGAATTTCAAAATATTTTTATTGTTTATGGCTCAAGGGTAAATTGGCATTAATTCTACACAATTAAATTGTATGTGCGGGTCAGCTATGAGTAAATTTTCTATATAAGTGATCAACGCTGACCATCACAAAAGCCCACTTCTGACTCATGACAGAGAATCCCAAAATCTAACTTTGTTACTCGTGTCCTGATTTCCGTTTGCTTCAGAGGATTATTTCATCACGTCTTATAGAAGCTTTCGGATTATTAATGTAAAAGGAATGTAGATTTTCTAGTTACCCTTGTATTTGATTATTAAAAATGTAAAAAACTTTGTGGAATCCACAATTTATTCAAGCTCTTTCAATTTGAACGTACATATTATTGTGGAACTTCAAAATTTTGTGATAGTGCTCAGTATTATTCAAATACTTGTGTGATATTTAATACTTTTGAGGGTATAAAATGAAAGGAACTTTATAGCCTTATATAACTCACTATTTAATTAAACTATGTGGCAATTGGTTAATGTCAATTAATAAGGGACAAATCAACCTAGTGTATTAGGTGCAAAAGGAGGGTGGTTTGAGAAGTAATTTTGCAGGTAGGCATGATTGTAGCATAGATGTTAGACACAATTGCATCTTGTGAGAGACGGGGGTTAGTATTATCAGGTGGGAAATTAGGTTTGCTTCTAGACTAGGGATTCAATTGGTTAATCACGTGTTAGAGGTAGTGGGGAATGGTGGTTTACTTGTGTTTATGAATCTAGTAGGCTTGGAGACAGACTGTTGCTTGCCTTTGTGTTCCTCAGTGGAGTTCAGCTGGAGATTTTAATTTATTGGATATTCCGAATAAATGTTCAGTGGTTCGAGAGTCGAGGCTAGCAAGTGGGGTTATGAGAATTTCATTACCAAGCTTCATTTTAGGGATTTGCCTCTCAGTAAACTTGGTCTAGGAGGTCTGGTAGCCTCCCGATTGCCACTCCTATTGATAGGTTCCTCTTCTATAATGAGTAGGATGAGGAGTTTCATCATTTAGCCTGTCTTCTTGTGTTTAGTCATTTCTCTTTTGTGTTTGATTCCAATCTTTGTAAGGGCGGTCTGACTCCTTTTAAATTTGATAACGTGGCTGCCTCATCATAACCCGGGCTCATTCTTGGTGGAAGGAACATCAGGTGTGGGTTTGAAAGGGGCTTGTATTGATGCAAAACTTAAACATGATATTATGTTAAGAGTAAGTGAAGCATTAGTATAATTATGTTCTTGGTGATGGAAATATTAGAACGTGGATGCTTTGAGAGATACTGTTGAGATTGATGGTGGTGAGGAAGAATGCTTATTATCTAATGCTTTTGTCACTCTTAGAGCAAGACCTTTTTAGAGTAAGTTAAAAGGTTTTAGCGTAATGCCCTCAAATCCGGGTCTCCCTTACGAGAACTATCTTTCCATACCTACATACATATATCCTTAAGATATAATTAAAACTCCATAATATTACAAGATATTTCTTCAAATCCGAGTTTCTATTACCTTAAAATTTTCATACATGCAAATAATAATAATTACATTATTCATTAATTACACTTGACTACATAAACGTTTAACTAATAACACTTCAAGTCGATGACTTGATCTCTTCCTCCAATCTTCACTGGATTCTTCGCTGAAAATATTTTTATTTTAAAAGCAAGTGTGAGCATTTAATTGCCCAACAAGTTATAGCAGTTGAAAAATAACAAAATTAAGAATGAAATATTATTTCTTTAGAAAACTTCAATAACTGCAAAGTAGTTATGAAGCAGCTTGAATAAGCAGGAATAATTCAAATTCCTATTATTTAAAACATCACTAACATCTATCATTAACATTAACGCTTCTTACAACACATCTGAGACTCAACTCAACCCAACCATACACATACATATGTGAAAAGAATCACATTTTCGACATATATATGTGAAAAGAATTATATTTTCGACATATATATATATATATATATATATATATATATATATATATATATATATACACACACACACACACAACACAATCAGGTTTTCAATAGTTATCAAGATAGTAAACTGAGTGGTTCTCCACCGAAAACTAATGAATTAGTATCCCGTCTCATCTACACCGTATTCACAGTGAGTTAGATTGGTTTACTGACTCATCTTAAACCTTTGTCCATACAAATGAGTTGTTTAACTCAGTTACTACAAGCTAACGATTAAACTTAATTACCATCTTATCATTTGTCCAACTGAAATAATCAGTATAAGCTCCTTACGCAGTTCATGATTCAACAGAACCAAAATAACTTGAACAATTCAATTACAGAACAGTCCATCTTACAAGTACATAGCACATTACATTGATAAATATTTTGTACAAATATAACACATTTGCACATAAATAACAACTTGCTCAGTTACAACATTCGAGTAAGTTAAAGAAACTTGCATAGAGTAATATGATGTACAGGTTAGGAAACTTGCTTTAAGCGCTACTTACAACTTTACGCTACATAAGACCAACACATTAATTAGACACGTAAAAACGTTGATTATCGGCTTACGTGAACTTTATTCATTTCTTTTTATACCTACGTTGTTAGACTCACAACACTTGCCTTAACATGTTCATAATTGAGACTTAAATATCAAGGTTGCTATTTAGGTCTTTTCTATCTTAATTTCATTGTATATAGTTCACATTTATAAATTAATTACGCGACCAAACTCCAAGACTATTCTTTAGCATTGCAGCGTTTAAGAACGCCTCAACGATTATACTCACCCTTTCTAACGGTTAAATCTATCTTTGTTCATGTTTCTTAATGTTTCTTTGATAAACCATGTCTTTAATACTTGGTGTCATCCCTCAAAATATATACAACACATGTGAAACACTTCCTCGGAAATGTCTCTTCTTACACATTTTTTAAACGTTTACATTGTCTAACGTATTTCACGTTAGGAGGTTTATCTTTTTCATCTTCACTTAACCATTACATAAGGTTTAATTACTTGTTATTGTGATACTTTAGTTGTACATTAATGTTCTTAATCATTCTTCACACTTCCCTCCTTTCTCGTTCAGTAAACAAACTCCTACATCTTGTTTGCAGACTGACCCGATCATCGGATCCCTTTTAGCTTTTGTCTTTGGCGCATTTATTTTGAAATTGACCCCTTATCGCACTGGCGCCATGCGGTGCAGTTTGTACTAAAAAGCCTAAGACCGCAATCTGGGCCAGGGTTTTTGTTGCCAAGTCATTTTTATGCACAAATGATCCTGGAGACAACTTCACAAACCCGTAACTTTATCATTCCACCTCGGAACGAGTCCGTTCTTGAGGCGTTTTCTTGCTCTCATTACACACTTCAAATCCCCCGGACAGAATAATTTTCTGAATTTTCTAACATGCCTTAAAACTTGTTCAAAAATCCCTCGCCGCTCAATTTTTCAACTTTACGTTCTTTAACGATTTAAAATTTCAATTATTCGTAACTTATTCATCCGAAGTCGGAATTAGTTCGTTCTTGAATCTACAGCTCTGTTTTACTTACGTCTATATTTCTCCCATGAAATTTTTGTGTTATTCCCAATCATTAATCACCGTTAACAATTCGTTCAGAAATCGTATTAAACTACGATTTCAACGTTTATCGTCTTTTACTTAATTTTTTGCCATAACTTCGTTATAGCTCGTTTTTTAATCCGTTCCACTTGGAATATTTCAACAATTCGTATATTTCTATTTCCTTCTTCTCGGACATTAAATCTAAGGTACGAATGATGGTTTTAAATTTGTCCAAAATGCTAAAGATGGTTTAAAATTATCCATCAACATCTAATACACTATTCGCTTGTTCTTCATTCGTTCTTCGTGTTAAATCGTTATTTTGATTACGATTCTACTTTTCATACATATATTAGTGTTTTTAAATCCATTAATTCTTCCTTATTACTCCGGATAAATATATAATTCATCACGAATCGTCCATCCACCAACAATCGATTATCATACTACAAAGCTTAAAAATAAAGAAAAGCTAAGAGTTCTTCGTTCTTACCGTTTGATTCTTCGCGTTCTTAGTCTACCGATGACATGATCTAACGTTTCCGCGTCTCTTCGCGTGTAATTTCCCGAACCCTCACTTCCCCTCTCAAATTTTCTAGTTTCTTTTCTTAAAATGGTGAATTGGTGAAGAAAATGAAGAGAGCGGGCTAGTATTTATAGGATTTTTAAAGTTAGGGCATTTTAGTCTTTTTCTTAACTTTTCTTGGATTACCTTTATGCCCTTGGCATATTCCTAGGATATGCTATATTTGACTTATTACTTGGAATATACTTGGAATATTCCCTAGCATATTCCTTTTAACACCTTTTACCCTTATACTGGTATTATTCTTCCGATTCAATTGACTTTTAATGATAAAAAGTAGAGCATTGCTAACATTTTAATTCCTAGAATTTCATTAACTTATGGGAGAGATGTTAACAAAGTTCTCCAACAAGTTTAGTCTTTCTACCGTATAACTTTCGTATTCTTTCTCGTTTTATTCTTTGTTATCCTTCCGAAATCCGTTACGCAGACGAAAAACGATTTTATTTGACATTCCGTCTTTACTCATCATACTAACTTTGGCACGTTCTTCGAAAAATCGAAAAAAGTGCTTTTACGTTTTCGGATGAATAGTTATTTTTTGATTTTTTTTCTGAAATTTTTTATTTTCTCATACGATCCTAAAACTCGTAAATTCCATCACAGAATTTCGTTTCATCAGCAAAATTCCACTTTTAACACATCAAATAGAACAATATTCATAAAATCTTATTTTATTCCAAAATACTTAATTTACTACCAAGTAAAATTTCCGTTCCCGGAATTACCATTTACAAAATTACCTCAAAATGTAGATGTTTTATCCTTACTTATCCTACTTATACATATATTTAGCGAGTGTTAGATCTGCCACTCCTCTTTCCCTTGCTTATTCTTCCTCTCTGTCTCTTTCTTATTAAATAACTTCAACGTACCAACTCACTTGGGTTTTATATTACCTATTTTATCACTTTCTCGACAAATTTTTATAGGTTTCATTTCATCACCTTTATTAAACTCGATTATATTTAGAGTAATATCCATTCTTTAACTCGTTAACTCCCTTTTCTAAGGATCATCATCTGCCACAATTATCGTAAATTAAACATCATAATTAACTATACTTCTAGTCATTCAGGATATCACATTCCCCCATTTTCTAAGAATTTCTTCTTCGAAATTACAACATACTAATCTCTACTCATCCTATTCACCCAAAAACTAGGTTTTTAATTTAACCTTTATCTAATCACGTCTGATTACCTCTTCAATTAATAAATTTCTTACTCTTTCCTCCTATGAGAATCTCTTTTGTCATCACATCTTATAATCAACTTCTCTTTCCTAACCCCCTCCAACAGGAGTCTCACAATTGTTCGATAATTATGAAGTAGTATGAATAACTAGGAAATAAAAAGATTCCTTTAATATTTTTCATATCATGCTGAGGGGTAATAAAGATCATGAACTCTTTACTAGGTTTAACGGTATGTTTACAATCACGAAGAAGGTAAATTATCTCTTCCAGTTCGTTAGGTGATCAGCCTATCGTATAACGACTATATGCGTTAATAGGTTGAACCATGTTACCAACCAGTATGTTCCCCTTTTCCAGGGTGGTTCACCTCAAACTTAATACAAGATTTTGCACCAAAACAATTTGGTTTAACATAAATTCTCAAAGTATGCTTGAATTTCTTAAACATATTTCAACATTTGTCTAGTCGAATCAAATAACTTAGACTTATACCAACAATTTGGACATCAATCAAAACATTTGTTTAGCTAATTCAATTGGCATTGACTAACCTTTAAATAGTTCAAAATACTGCAAATCGTTTTATAACGTCATGATACCGCACTGCCTTAACAATACGTTGAGGATTCCGTCATTTTATGACTTTATCATACTACATCATACCATAGTGGGTTGGCAATCCACATCCAACACTATGTTAGATCGTATTGATGACTCCATCATTTATCATCTCTGCACCAACTACATTAATGATATATAAAAATACATTTTGATATTTTCAAATCATTTTCGTCTAGCTGAAATAATTAGTATAGACATGTGAATAATAGTTCTTTTAAAACTCCTTGGTCCAATAATCTGATCCAATATTTTTCAAAATTGCACATATCAGCACAATGTCAATAAATTTCGAAATCTAACAGCTAAAAGATTTGGAATATTCATTTTTCTTCATCAACTTCAACTCCCTCCATTGTCCCACTATGTAACAATTTTATCTTTCCCTAGCACTATCAATGCTCAATATACTGAAAATGATTAGTTCCCAGTCTATAATATTCTTATACTCCAATATAGTTCATCAAACTTACCACACCTTGTGTTCAGAAACTTTCTACAATAATATGAGTTTAGGAACTTGTCCTAGCAATATGTAGTTCAAGAACCAATCAGGGACTGTCCATACGCTTAAGGGCTCAAAAACATACCATATGATTATGAGTCATAAACTTACCATAAGCATGAGTTTCAAGAACTCGCACCTAATCTTAATATTTTTTAACTATCCAGTATACATACGAGAAAAAAAATCACCTTCTCATCATATACATATTGATAGCGCGACACCAACATTTCAATGATTATCAATGTGAGTAGTCGTTAAACTAAGCACAAAACCCCCACCCATACAGAGTTTTGTATAACTCAGCTATCACATGAATTTTCAATTGAAATCTTACGATCTTCTAATTTTCTCTAATCCATATTTCATCATTTACCAGTCTTTCTCGAGATTTCCTTGTACTATTTCACAAGATTTTTTCAGATCTGAAGATTCTCGTAAATTTTCAATCATTCGGTTGATGATCTTGTCATTTTACTCAGATCACATCGTGATCTTTTCATAAATTTTTAGTTCAGGTGTTCCGTGATCCTTTTACTTTTCACTTTTATTATAGCTCTTCTAGATTGTGCTTTGAATCTCGAACTTTTACTTTATGAATATTCTAAATTTATTTCTTATCATTCAAACTCTATCTGAGTTTATTCTATCATCTCCACCTTTCTTTTTTAAGATTATAGCCTAAAGTTATCTAAGGTTTATAACCTATCAGCTCTGATGCCAACTTGTAATGCCCTCAAATCCGGGTCTACCTTAAAACCTGAGTTCGGTGCGTTACGAGTACTACACATATATCCTTAAGATATGATTAAAACTTCAAAATATAACAAGATATCTCTTCAAATCCCAGATTCTATTACATTAAAATTTTCATACATACAAATAATGATAATTACATTATTCATTAATTACAAGTGTGACTTTCATTGGATTCTTCAATTTCTCTAGCTTCACTGAAAATATTTTTATTTTAAAAGCAAGTGTGAACATTTAATTGCCCTACAAGTTATAGCAGTTGAAAAACAACAAAATCAAGAATAAAATATTCTTTCTTTAGAAAACTTCAATAACTATACAGTAGTTATGAAGCAGCTTGAATAAACATTAATAATTAAGATTCCTATTATTTAAAAATCATTAACATCTATCATATCATAAACATTAACATTAATGCTTCTTACAACATATCTAAGACTCAACTCAACCATACACATATATATGCGAAAAGAATCACCTTTTTGATATATATATATATATATATATATATATATATATATATATACTAGGTTTTCTATAGTTATCAAGATAGTAAAGTGAGTGGTTCCCACCGAAAACTAATGAATTAGTATCCCGTTTCATCTACATTGTCTTCACAGTGAATTAGATCGGTTTACTGACTTATCTTAAATCTTTGTCCATACAAAAGAGTTGTTTAACTCAGTTACTACAAGCTAACGATTAAAAACACAACAAAAATATATCTTAAACTTAATACCATCTTATTATTTGTCCAACTGAAATAATCAATATAAGCTCTTTATGCAGTTCATGATTTAACAGAACCAAAATAACTTAAACAATTCAATCACAAAATAGTTAATCTTACAAGTACATAGCACAATACATTGATAAATATCTTGTAGAAATATAACACATTTGCACATAAATAACAACTTGCTCAGTTACAACATTTGAGTAAGTTAAAGAAACTTGCACAGAGTAATATGATGTATAGGTTAGGAAACTTGCCTTAAACGCTACTTACAACTTTATGCTATATCGTTCTTCGAATGCCCTACATATTACATAAGGACAACTCATCAATTAGACACGTAAAAACGTTGGTTATCGGCTTATGTTAACTTTATTCATTTCTTTTTACATCTACGTTGTTAGACTTACAACTCTTCCCTTAACGTCGTTCATAATTGAGACTTAAATCTCAAGGTCAATCTTTAGGTTTTTTCTATCTTCATTTCATTTCATATGGTTCACGTTTATAAATTAATTACGCGACTAAACTCCAAGATTATTCCTTAACATCACAACGTTTAAGAACGCCTCGACGATCATACTCACCCTTTCTGACGGTTAAATCTATCTTTGTTCATCCTTCTTAATGTTTATTTGATAATAAAATCAAAACATTACACTAAACCATGTGTTTGAGACTTGGTGTCATCCCTCAAAATATACACAACACCTGTGAAACACTTCCCCGGAAATGTCTCCTCTTACGCGTATTTTAAATGTTTACATTGTTTAACGTATTTCACGATACGATGTTTATCTTTTTAATCTTTACTTAACCATTACGTAAGGTTTAAGCACTTGTTATTGTGATACTTTAGTTGAACATTAATGTTCTTAATTATTCTTCACACTTCCCTCCTTTCTGCATTTGTAAACAAACTTCTTTTCTGCCCCGGGCCATGGCTACCGGGTTTGGTTTAACTTTAACATGATCTTTGTGCGCTGAAATTTGGACCCCTATTGCACCGGCCGTCTTGGCGCCAGGGTTTGTACTAAAAAAGACAACAGCGCTATGGCCGATCTGTGATATTTGTTGGCCAAGTCATTTTCCTGCACAAATGATCCTGGAGACAACTTCACAAACCCGTAACTTTATCATTCCACCTCGGAACGAGTCCATTCTTGAGGCGTTTTCTTGCTCTCATTACACACTTCAAATCCCCCGGACAGAATAATTTTCTGGATTCTCTAACAAGCCTTAAAACTTGTTCAAAAATCCCTCGCCGCTCGGTTTTTCAACTTTGCGTTCTTTAACGATTTAAATTTTTAATTATTCGTAACTTACTCATCCAAAGTCGGAATGAGTTCGTTCTTGAACCTACAGCTCTGTTTTACTTGCGTCTATATTTCTCCCACGAAATTTTCGTTATTCCCAATAATTAATCACCGTTAACAATTCGTTCGGAAATCGTATTAAGCTACGATTTCAACATTTATCGTTTTTTACTTAATTTTTCGCCTTAACTTCGATATAGCTCGTTTTTTAATGTGTTCCACTTGGAATATTTCAACAATTCGTATATTTCTATTTCCTTCTTCTCGGACATTAAATATAACTTACGAACGACCATCAACAACATGTTAAAGATGGTTTTAAATTTGTTCATCAACATCTACTACGCTATTCGCTCGTTCTTCATTCGTTCTTCGTTTTAAATCGTTATTTTGATTACGATTCCACTTTTCATACATATATTAGTGTTTTAAATCCACTAATTCTTCCTTATTACTCCAGATAAATATATAATTCATCACGAATCGTCCATCCACCAACAAAGCACTTCGATTATCATACTACAAAGCTTAAAAATAAAGAAAAGCTAGAGTTCTTCGTTCTTATCGTTTGATTCTTCACGTTCTTAGTCTACGGATGACTTGATATAGCGTTTCCGCGTCTCTTCGCGTGTAATTTCTCGAGCCCTCACTTCCCCTCTCAAATTTTCTAGAGTTTCTTCTCTTAAAATGGTGAATAGGTGAAGAAAATGAAGAGAATGTGCTAGTATATATAGGATTTTCAAAGTTAGGGCATTTTAGTTTTTTTTCCTATCTTTTCTTGGTTAACTACCTTTATGCCCTTGACATATTCCTAGGATATGCTATGTTTGACTTATTACCAAACTTCTCCAACAAGTTTCATCTTTCTACCGCATAACTTTCGTATTCTTCTCGTTTTATTCTTCATTAACCTCACGAAATCCGTTACGTAGATGAAAAACGATTTTATTTGACATTCCGCCTTTCCTCATCCTACTAACTTTGGCACGTACTTTGAAAAATCAAAAAAAATGCTTAAAACGCTTTTACGTTTTCGAATGAATAGTGATTTTTCGGTTTTTTCTCGAAATTTTTTTATTTTCTCATACGATCCTAAAACTTATAAATTCCATCACAGAATTTCGTTCCACCACAAAAAATCCACTTTTAAGACATCAAGTATAACAATATTCATAAAATCTTATTTTATTCAATAATATTCTAAAATACTTAATTTACAACAAAGTAAAATTTTTCGGGTCGTCACATTTAGGAAGGAGTCAAGTAGAGGCTAAAGGCTAGATGTAAGAGGATTAGTGACGGTGATGATAATTCTAAGCTATTTCATAAGATGGTGAATAGGTGTCGTTGTGGAGGTTGAGTCCAATGTTGGCAAGATTATCCACAATCCTTTTATTATTGAGGAGGAGATTTGTGGATTGCTGGATGATCGAATTTATGGGTTGGTTTCCTACTTTTAGTGAGAGGTGTAGCTTGTTGGAGAGACCTTTTGACGTGTAGGAGATTTTTAGGAAACAAATTTTGATGTGGGAGTAAAAGTCAATCCTTTCCATACGACAGCAAAAATTTGGGCCAAACTTTTGCTTGTTCCATATAACAATACTTCTAAAACACAATCAGAATTTTTATGATAATGGTTTTTTTATGCAAAAGTATTAATTCCACCTTTATCACCTTGTTCCTAAGAAAGATAGGTCTACAAAAGTGGAGGAGTTTAAATCTATTAGTTTGACTACTAGTGTTTACAAGATTCTAAAGTTCTTTTTAAGAGGTTTGGGCGTTTGTTTGCCAACAAGGTTGTGGAGAATGTTAAGAGGTTGGCTGTTAAGGATTTGGTTCTTATGCTTAACTTTGAGAACAGCCATGATATGGTGAGTTGTTCCTTCTTAGACAAGTTGATGGAGAGAAAGGGATTAAGAATTAGGTGGAGGAGGTGGGTATGTGGTTGTGCTCATTCTTTTCACTTATTGTGAATTGGATCCTAAATCTTGGTTAAGGAAGTTTATGACAGGATGTCCGTCTCCTTTCTCTTTACTAAAATTGTGGATACTTTGCATGATATTGTGTAGTGAATTGGTAGAGTTGGTGGCTAATTGTGCTATAAGAACTAAGAGAAGGGATTAGAGTTTCCCACCTTAAGTTTATTTCTATTTTTATTTTTTATTTATTTTTTATATATGTAATAATACTATTCTCTTCCTTTTCGAGGGTAGTTAGGGATTTAAGAATATTTTGACCGTTCTTATAATTTTTGGGGGTTTTGGCCTTAAAGTTATTTTTTTAGTGTAGTCTTGCACATTTTTATTTAGACACTCAGTCTCTTGGTGCCTACATTTGCTGTGTTGTTGCTATTTACTAACCTTGAAGTGTCATTAGTTGGGTAATCCTTCTTGCAAGTCATTTTGGGATTTTATTATCGAGAGGTTGGCTAAGAGATTGAATGGATGGAAATGAGCATTTTTTTTTTTAGCCGCAAATCATGCTGAACAAGCTTATCTTTCTGGCATTACAATTTATTATATGTATAATGTTGAACTGGAAGGATCACCTAGCTGATTGGGCTCAGGTTTGTCACCCTAAGAAGGAAGGATGTTTAGGGTTGAGGAATCTTGTGTCGTATATTTTTTCCCTTGTAGGTAAATTGGTTGTGGTAGTCCACTTTAAGATCAAACTCTATGTGACATAAAGTAATTAAGAACAATATAGTCTTCATTAGGATTTGTCGGATGCAAATTTTGCACAAGCTGTCGCTCACGCTAACCCTTGAAAAGTCATTTCCAAGATTTTGAGTTCTTTCCTTTCTTTGTCCCCTTTAAAGTTGAGGATGGGGATCAATTCGTTTCTTGTATATAGTTAGCTTGGTTACGCTCATTTAATAACACAATTTCCAAGGTTGTACTGTCTCTCTTTGTTAGAAAATGTTTCCATTGCCCGTTTTGTAAATTGAAAAGGCGAGCCTATTAGTTTGAACTTTTCATTTTTTCCAGAAATTTTAGTGGTCATGATGATGTAGTGTCTCTCTTGGACCTTCTCAACCAAAAATTTTCTTTCTTACTCTGATAACTCTGGTAAGTGTACTGGATACATTCATCATACTGAATACAAAGATTAGCTAAATAGTTAAATCTTAAAAATGAAGATTTGGGTATGGCAAATTCAACATATATATATATATATATATATATATATATATATATATATATAGTGTTGTGTGTGTGTATAGTTACATAAAATATACAAAACCACTAGTTACACCCATTTTCACTTCAACACCTATTTTAATACAATTTATTTTTAATGTAATTTTGTATTAGTTTTAATTCATTTTAGTTTTAATGTTAATTATAAAATTTTATTTAAATTTAGTTTAAAATTTTATTTTTAATGCTGTAATGAATTGACTAAATTTGTAATTTTTTTTTTGGTTTTTGTATTTGTTTTTATTTATGAAAATGAGTGTCAAACCATAGATAGTGAAATTATAATTTCTAGACCATAGGTGGTGAAGTGGAAATTGGTGTATACCACGGGTGGTTTGTACTCATAGTATATGATGAAAAGTTCAATAAATTAGATACTACAATAGAAAAACAACATACATCTGACAAACAACATAAATTTTATGGTTCCACAAACATTATTTCATAAACAATAAGAAACATAATGATAGAAACTTCAGAAAGTTATTAAGGATGAGAGAATATGGCAGTTCGCCAGGTAAATGAAGTACCACTGCTTCCTGGACTGAAAGGAAAGGTAGAACTTTCAATGATACATATCTCTCTCTTTCTTTGGGATAAATGTTTAATTTCTAACATAATTTTTACTTGAGAGCTTTTACAGGTGTTTCTATTTCAGATGTAAAATAGATTTGCAGGCAGTGTGCTTCATGAGTTTTCTTTATTTTTCTTCTCTGTATTCCATTGAAGGATTCCTTGTCCTCCCTTTATGTACTCTCTTTTTCCTTTATCCGAAAAAGAGACCCCCCCTCACGCGCAGAAAATATAACGTTATATACTTGTCAGAAAATATGTAAACTTTCCTTCTCTTTATATAAATATATTCATATATTAATATGGAACGCAGACTACTGCTTTTATTATTAAATTTTCATTAATTTATAATATATTTGATCATTTGTCAGTCCAGTTTTTTTTTTTTTTTTTTGTGAAGTATGGTAACCAATGCGATGTTTTTTAGGTTCTCCTCAAGTTCAATATTCCAGAGGAGCAGATAGCGAAACAGACTAGGTGGCATAGAATTGCTATGATTCGCAAGCTTTCAAGTGAGCAAGCTGCAGCAGGTGTGATGGTTGATCCAAATACAATCAGCAAATATGCTCGTGGGCAGCGAATGTCCTTTTTGCAGCTTCAGCAGCAGAGCAGAGAAAAGTGTCAGGAAATTTGGGATCGACAAATTCAAAGTCTTTCTGTCATTGATGGTGAAGAAATTGAGAGTGATTCCGAAGCAAATAGTGATCTTGACTCCTTTGCTGGGGACCTAGAAAATCTGTTGGATGCAGAAGAATGTGAAGAAGGAGAAGAGGGTAATAATGTCTCCAAACATGAGAATGCTGATGGTGTTAAGGGGCTAAAAATGAGAAGGCACCCTTCCCAGGCACAAGCAGAAGAAGAATTTGAGGATGAGGCAGCTGAAGCAGCAGAACTATGCAGGATGCTTATGGACGGTATGGAATCTATTGGTTTATTTGGCTACTATCTACTCTATGTTGTTCTTTGTAGCCATCAACTGCTTACCTGATATTTGTGATGAGTAGATTTCTTCCCAGATAATTTTTTTCTCGACTGATTATAAGTCATTTATATCAGTTTCGGTTTTATGTTTTTTTGTAAGTTACCTTGAACCATGTATCCTTGTGAGATTCGGAACGAAATAAAATTTCTCTTCCACATGAAGCACCTTCTGAATCAGTAGGGCCTAGACCATTATTGAAGCATTTATTTGAACTTTGTTTGGTCCTAATATGCTTGTGTTTATAGATGAGAATATGATATTTTAACCAGAACTGGATTAGGGGGCTTTTTCTGAAACATAATAAATGTGCATATTGTTTGGCCAGTGGTTCTGTGCTTTCTAGGACCATTTTTCATTTCCTGGATTGATCTGTTTCTGCATCAAGACTAAGACAAAGAACAGAGACCTCTGTCAAACCCAAAACCGTGATGGTTATTCTTCTAACTCATAAATAATACTCTAGAAATCAAAGCCCTCCTTTTTGCAGACTTTTCTTCTGAATATTGTGCTTGCGTAGGACACATTTGGAAATATTTATGTTTAATAATAATTTTTTAAATTAAAAAAAAAGTAGTCAAAGTCACAAAACAAGTAGGACTCTTTTCTAGACAGAGGGAGTGTAACTAGCTGGGACCTGGACTGAACCACTTCTTGTGATTTTCCAAAATCTACGTGTCTTGAATCAATTTGTGAACTGAACTAAGTTGCTTTCTTAATTGCCAGTGGTTTATGTCTTTTGAATAAAGGAGCCTTTTGCCATGTTAGTCCTGCCAAGTTGTCAATTTGTATTGCTGGGAGGGTTGGACTGAACATAAACCTTACATGTCACTTTTATAGCTGAATGTAATGGTGGATTTATATCTTTAATTTACTGAGATATATGGTTTGACCATTATAATTATTCTGCAGATGATGAGGCTGAGCGGAAGAAGAAAAAGAAGATAAAATCAGTAGGGGAACAAGTGAAATTGACTCCTGGATCGCATTTAGGTTATGGTTTTGAACGTGTTGATCGAGTCAAAAAAACTACAGCAGTTTTTAAGCCAAGTACTGGTATTGCCCAACCAGAGAGATTAGATGCATCAAAAGAGAATGTTACTGTTGATCTGAAGGAGGTATACACCTTGGTTTGCTTTCAGTCATTTTTAGCTTTGTTACTTTGATGTGGGTCACTTAGCCATGTAAAGTGAAATGTGTGAAGTTATGCAAGGGAAATTGATAACTTCCCTTTTCTGGCAGGATGAAAGGTTTCCTAATAGAAAGAGTTCGTCTGCAAAGTTGAAAGCAAAGAAAAAGATCGAGATTGAACATTTGGGATTACTGAATAAGAAAGTTAAAATTTTGGGAGAAGGAATTAAGGTAATATTCTCTCTTACTATCCCCCACAACCCCCAATCCCTCACCCCAAAGGCCCAAGTATTAGAAAGGGTAAAGCTGTTCCCTACTATTCTTTGTTTTATTTATTTGTTGAGGTTTAGCCATTAATATTCCAATATCAGCTTGACTTCTATACCTTCCACATTCATTAGATGGTTTAAGCAGTGTAAATAGAAACAATATCAACATATATAGATAAACCTTACTTTTTGTCACTAATGTACATATTCGTTTGTCTGAAACCAGATTATCAAGGAAAAGAAATCAGCAAGAGAAAGTTTTGTATGTGGAGCTTGTGGTCAGGTGTGTTTCCTTGATTTAAAGGTTTTATATTGTTAAAATAAGAACTCTGTTTAAAGGTTTTATCTCTCATGATATATATCAGCTTGGTCACATGAGGACGAACAAGAATTGCCCCAAATATGGGGAAGATCCAGAAAGTCAAGCTGAAAGTAGAGATCTAGAAAAGGCATCAGGGAAATCTAATTCCTCAAATCCGACTGCTCAGCCACAGCAGAAAACTTCAATAAAAAAGATCATACCAAAAAGTGCAACAAAAATTCTACTAGTAGAAGCTCCTGAGGATGATAAATCTAGTTCAAAGGCAAAGATTCTGAAGGTCAAATGTGGATCCACTGACAAGCTTCTGGATAATGTCACTCCAGCCACCTCACAGGTTTCAGACAGGCCCGTGACTTCAGATACTGAGACTGCAAATAAGTCGACGGTTAAAGTGAATAAAATAATTTTTTCCAACAAAATGAAACCCGATGATATTCAGGTTGAATCTCACAAGCGATCTATTGTGATAAGGCCACCAATGGAGGCAGATAGAGGCCAGCCGCGGAAGAAAATTATAATCAAACGACCTAAAGAAGTCATTGATCTGGACCAGGTTAGTCAGGAAGAAAGCACTGAGCTAGAGTCGAGGAAGACAAAAAAAATTATCGAGCTATCGGGTTTTCAGAAGTATAGGGAGCCAGATGGGAAGCATTTTGCAGAAGCATCCAGGAGAAAAAATAGAGAAAATGAAAGATTTTGGGAAGAGGAACAGAAGAGGAGAATCGCAGAGAAGAAGAGAGAAGAAATGGCCAGGAGGTTTCACAAGGAACAGAATAGGAAGCTAGAAGAGCAGGAGAGAGTAGCTGAGATCAGAAGATACGAAGAAGTCATCAGAAGAGAGAGGGAGGAAGAAGAACGTCAGAAGGCAAAGAAGAAGAAACAGAAGAATAAAAGAACCGACATGAGAGAGGATTATTTCGATGATTTGCGCCCTAGAAGAATAGATAGGAGGATCCCAGAAAGAGAGCGGACCGCAAAAAGGAGACCAGTGCTCGAGTCAGGAAGATATGGTGCCGAAGATGCCCAACCTACAAAGCGTCGTAGAGGGGGAGGGGGAGAGGTAATTGATGCTTATCCTTTCCTAATTATCTCTCTAAATTCGTTCAGATTTCTAAGTTAGAAAATATCTCGCAATCTCAAATCATAAGTGCTTATATATATATATATCTATATATATTATTTTTTCGTACAGATTTGTTCTTTTCCATTCTCCTGTACAAACTCTTTTAAATGAGTGAAGTAATTGTGTTGAACACTTTGATAAAGGGTACAGGATGTATTATAGATCAGTTATAAATAGCAACTGTATGATCCTAAGTTTTCGGAACATGAAAATTTCCAATATATATAAATTTTTTTTTCATTAATTACAGGTTGGCTTGGCAAATATCTTGGAGAACATTGTGGATATTCTCAAGGATAAGTTAGATGTGTCGTACCTCTTTCTGAAACCAGTAACCAAGAAGGAAGCCCCGGACTACCTAAGAATTGTAAAGAAACCTATGGATCTGTCTACAATCAGGGAGAAGGTGAGGAACTTGGAATACAAGAGCCGGCTGGATTTTAGACATGATATGTGGCAAATCAAGTTCAATGCTCACCTTTACAATGATAAGCGCAACCCTGGTATTCCACCCTTAGCTGATCAGCTTTTGGAGCTTTGTGACTATTTGTTGAGTGAAAATGATGCAAGCTTGACCGAAGCTGAAGCTGGCATTCAAAGTGGTTAGGGACAGATATATGTATGTTATTCTTGTGATAAATTATTTTCCTGTACAATAACATTTAGCTATAAATTTTTTTTAAAAAAATACAAAATAAAAAAGAAGAAAAGAAGTGGGGTGGGACTCTAGGCTATGTTTGGAGAATATTATGGAACTGGGTTGATTGACTTCATTTGATAATGTTTCTTGGGAGTGAATTTCATGTGCTCTGGTTCCCTCAAAACTAGTTTTGTCCTTCATTTAGTTTGTGCTGGTGAATGACTAAACATCTTAACTAGAGTAAACATCAGATTTATTGTAAAAATAATGAAATACTTGTGGCCATAAGAGTAAGTGACAGAACCCATACATCACTATAAATTAATTCAAGTACATGGGACACACGATGATGAGTAACAGGAAGATGAAGTTGGGAAGATTTCCCCAATTTATTGGTGGAAATGATTTTATTAAGAATTTTGGAATGGGGATGTCCTAATCTACTATGCCAACAATCGGTTGAAGTTTTAGTGGCTACAAAGGATGTTGGAAATTTATTTGAAGAAGTGGCACCAGTCGGTGAATCCCTTGATTACTCCTTCCGGACAACAACAGTTTCTTCGACTTGCAACGTGGCGAATGATCAAGGGACTGCAAGTATGGAGTAGCATGATGAGTAGCCCCAGTATCGGGAAACCATACAACACTAAAATTATAATTATTGTTATAAAGCGATGCCATAAAAATTATAATTATTGTTATAAAGCGATGCCATATTCACAGACGGCTGATTGTACCGCTGACGACAGTTATCTGCTGTGTGGTTGTACCTATGACAGATTTGGCATTGCAGAGTTGATTGAGAGAAAGATCGGTTGTTTGAATTATTCCGGCGAGAGCCAGAGCCAGAATTTTGCCTCTGCTTGTTATTATTTTGGACCTAAAATTTGTGTTGCTATTGCCCTACAGATTGAAAGACGTCCCATAGCCATTTCTATTATTTGGTTGATTACCATAGCCCTTTGAGCAAGATTTGTTGTTGGAGAGGACAGGACATGTTGAAAATTTCCAGCGGGTTGCATATGAGGCAGAACTAAAGGCAGTTAAGTTCCTGAAAAATTTTGAGTTAGCAATTCATGATTCCTCAAAGTACTAAGCAAATCAGCAAATTTAGTCGGTTCTGGTTTGCTATGAAACTCAGGGCGAAGGCCTTTGTATAGGATTGCGGAAACATAATCAAAGCATATAATCTAATTGTAAATGAAACGGAAGCATGCAAAATAGTAATTTAAAATTTTCTGCAATCCTAATGTATAGCCTTATGAAACATCATTAATTGAGGAAGGATAAGGAAATACCTTTGAAGAGAATCAACGTTTTGATGTAGACTTTAAATTCCAATCTTTGCTCCTTTGCGATCTCTATTGATCGATTTCACAATCAATATATGCGTGGAAATATATACAGGCAACAAGTAATAAAGTGAAAGTAGAGTATCATTCCCACGATGAATTATTAATAAAAATTATCAAGTACTAACTCTTAACCAAACAAATTTTATTTAAACAATCTATTTAAGGTTTTGAATTAAATTATTTAATTAAACTAATTCTAATTACCACTAGTTAAAATCAGAGTATGGAGATTTAAGATCACAACTTCACTTATTGCTTCACTTAAATTAATACACTTCTTATCAATTATGCTCACTATTCTGAATTGTTAATCAAGAACACAAAAATAAATATGATCATCTCTCAATGCATCATACTCAAATCAACTTAAATACACATATAATAGAATTAAGAAGAACACCTTAATTACTAATTCACTATATCTCTATATGAATTACAATTAAAGAGAATTTAAAGCACAAGTTCTATATCAGATTACATGCGATGTATAGGTATATGTAACACCCCGCTCCTCAAAATAATTAACATATCACTAAAAACTTCAAATATATAATAATGAAAATAATCTAAACTTAAAATTGAATCAACCTAGATGGTTAAATGCAACTCTCTCATTACACTAGCCCTGAATTACCCCTGCAAACCTGCCGAAAGAAAAACACAGCATGAGCCAATTGCCTAGTACGAATATAGATATACAAAAGATATACAACTAATATATGAAATCAATTGAGACAAAATACTGAACAAAGCCTCAAGCTTAAATATCGACAAAAATATAATCTCCAAAGTCTGAATAAAGTATATTTGAATCAACAAAATTAACGAAATAACTAACTCAAATAATTGAAATGAACATAAACAAATAAACTAATACAATGAGATAATAGGCTGAATTAAATGGCTGGGAGTAATTTCATACTGATTGAGCTCAGAAATATACATTGCCACACAGGCAAGTCAAAATAATGCCACACAAGCAAGTCAAAATAATACCACATAGTCAAATCAAAATAATGTCACACGGAAAAATCACACATTGGATCGCGAATCCAAATATATGCAAATCGGATAGGCGTGTTTGGCACAATATCACCAATCCACAAAATTGAAAACTAGGGTTAACCCATACACTTCTCACAAAAAAAACCAAATGACTCACTTCCTCCGGAGCCCAAACGAAGACGCCGTGGACTAATCACACCACCACAGAAAGTGTCATGCCTCTTATGCCAAGACAACATGCATGTGGTACCCCCACAGGTGGTTATAGCTCAGGTATACCCTACGGTATATTCTAACAAAAATATCATGTCACAACACATGCGACATAATACCAATAAAAAAGGGTTCTATATGTACATGTTGAACCGGATTAAATCACAATCGTAATGTCTCAAAAAGAAGGTAACAACATGTACCGCTCTACAAATATATAAAAAAATAGATATGATAACCTAATTCAAATAGTACAAATACGAGTCATATGTATCAGCTTCAAAATGAAACTCTTATATGAATTTCACAAGAAACAATTATGTGAAATAATAACAAAAATCAAAAATAAGAAACAAAACAAACTAATTAAATTTCACATGAGTATTGCTAAAGGATCGGAGTACGAAAATTCGTACCATAATTGAGCAACGTAATATCCAAAATTATAAATAAGATTATGTTAGTCTGCTTCAATCCGATCTAACAAATAAAATTTTTCAAGTTTAACCATCAATAACATAATATTGTTATATTTATTATTAAGTAGATTTTAAAATTTTATCAACATAATTAATTAGTTAAATTAATAGACATAGTTTTCAGGACTCCCGGATTTTATTAAAATGTGGACCTTTTTTTTTTTTTTGCTTTTTTTTAAAACAATTAAAAAAAAGTTTAATATTTTATGGGCTGGAATTTTTCATAATCGATGTTTTGAGTGTGATTTGGATACATATAACAAAATATGTATATACGATGCATGCAGACATATTTTATTATATGTATCCAAATCACACCCAAAACAATGTATTATGAAAAAAATTCCAGTTTCATAAAATATTAAATTTTTTTAGTTGTTTAAAAAAAAAAAAGTCGACAGATACTAAAATGCGGAGTCCTGATTTGAACAGATATATATATATATATATATATATATATATATATATATATATATATATATAGGTTACCCTAGTTTTACATTACGGAATGGTGATGTTGTGCCAAACACACCTATCTGATTTGCATATATTTAGATTCGCGATACAATGTGTGATTTGCCTGCGTGGCATTATTTTAACTTGCCCGTGTGGTATTATTTTGACTTGCCTGTGTGACATTATTTTGACTTGCCTGTGTGGCAATGTATATTTCTGAGCTCAATCGGTATGAAATAATTCCCAGCCATTTGATTCAGCCTATTATCTCATTCTATTAGTTTGTTTGTTTATGTTCAGTTCAATTGTTTGAGTTAGTTATTTCAGTTCATTATTTCTTTGCTCTTCTATTCGTTTCGTTAATTCTGTTGATTCAGATATACTCTATTCAGATTTTGGAGATTATATTTTCGTCGGTATTTAAGCTTGAGGCTTTGTTCAGTATTTTGTCTCTGTTGATTTCGTATATCAATTGTATATCTTTTGGATATCTATATCCGTATTGGGCAATTGGCTCATGTTGTGTTTTTCTTTCGGCAGGTTTGCAAGGGTGATTCAGGGCTAGTGTGATGAGAGAGTTGCCTCTAACCATTTAGGTTGATTATTTTGATTCTGTTTGGAGAATTGTAATTAGTACTTCATTGATAGATTTCATTATTATATATTTAAAGTTTTTAGTGCTCTGTTAATTATTTTGAGGAGCGGAGTTTTACAGTATATCTCTATCCTAAACATAAATTATGAATTCCAATGCCAAGCAGAAAACACAATCACATGCTATTATGATCAGATCTAAATCTATAATTCGTCTCTCAATTTCGTATAGATTATCACGGTAATTGTTAGCTAGATAATTAAACAATAAGTACAAATCATAACAGACAATCCAAGAATAATCAACAATAATTAACAGAGAAGCATACTAAGGTAAGCTACGCAATAAGATCCGTTGTAATCTTAAGATAGATATTAGTTCATGATTGAATTAAAATTCATAACCCACAACTGAAGAAATATTGAAAGACAAAAAATAAAAGTAGAGAAGAAGATGAAATCTGTTGTCTACAAATCTGAATCTCCCACCTGCTCCTACTTTGAATATTCAATGATCTCCAAGTTGCATCAATCTCCAAATATAATGTAAACTAGGCTTTTTCCTAATATAATAAAATCTAATCTAATGGAATGATCCCTTTTAATCCTTGAGAATTCTCCTCCTTTGATATCCCTCTTCACGTGTCTTTTAGCCCTCCATAAAGTCCTTGAACCAATTAGCCAAATAAATTATTCCTTGACTTAACTTCTAAAATAGCCTCTATGACGAACCCGCCCCGAGGGGTTTTTTGTACTAGAGAACCCCGCCTTGATGGGCTTACCTTTTTACTTGGCCCCGACAAGCTTTTTACACTGGGGAAACCCACCTTGGCGGGCATTTTGTTCCAGAAATTATAGAAATGCCACTAAACTCCATTTTTCATGTTTTGACCCTTCGAAGTCGTTTCCTACAACACAAACACAAAAACAAGTAAAATGACACTAAAAATACTTAAAGTTAACAAATAATTAAGCCTTAAATATCTCCAAATCATTGGTATAAAACTCACTCATCAATCTCTCAAATTCCCGAATCACACGTTTGTCACAAAGTTTATTCAATGCCCAAAAGGTATCCATCAAGAGGAATAGATTGAAGATGTGATTTTAGATTCTAGTAGATCTTGGGTGGTTAATCATAATTCTCTATATCCTAACTCTTTAGGGTTTTGAGAATGCTTGCAAGAGATATGCAAGTTGCAAAAGTTGCATTAGTCTATCCCATAATAAGACTCCTCTTATTTATAGACTAACCCTAATCCTAAACATTTTAGAAATTAGGATTTTAATTTAATTCCTAATCTTATTAGGAACTAAATATAATAATAATAATAATAATAATAATAATAATAATAATAATAATAATAATAATAATAATAATAATAAGACTCCTCTTATTTATTTATTATCTAGTACTCCCTCCGTCCCAGGATAAAAGTCCTGGTGGACTTTTCACGCATATTAAGAAGAGAAATAAAATGATAGAATTGCCCATAATAATATATCATTAATCATTTAATAATGCTCAATAAATATTATTGTGTTTCTATAAAAAGTTGGCATAATCAATTAAACTCCACATTCAATTCTATATTAATATGTGCATGAATATGTGCATAATCAATCTGTGCATGAATATGCCAACTAAAATTAATTATATTCATGCATGTAAACATGCAAATCCCATCCAAGCATGCAAAACATACTTATTTTTGTTTTATTCCATATATGCATGTAGCTATAGTTTTATAGGAGAACAAAAGAGTTTTCAATGTGGTAGGAATAAAAAATCAATGAAACAAATTAAGTGCATGTGAGATTTTCAAGGTAGATTAGATAGTGTCTTTTTAGTTTTTCAATTCACAATATTTTTAGCACATAATTAATTAAACTTATTGAATATGGAGAGAGAATTAGAATAAGAAAAATATGTGATATTTAATGCTAAGGGTATAATAGGAAAAATTATGTAAAAGTTTGGTTATTAAAAGAAAGTGGACATTTAACATGGGACTACCCAAAATAGTAATAAGGACTTTTATCTTGGGACGGAGGGAGTATTTCTCTAAATACTTAATTATAAATATTAGTATTTCTCCAAATACCATATTATTATTTAGTCAATTTTATAATAATAATAATAATAAGATAACCGATCTTATTAATTTATAGTATTAGTATTTCTCCAAATATTTAATTATAAATCTTAAGCTATTTAATTTATTCCACTAATAAATTAAATACACTTAATTATTATTATTAAGTCAATCACTTCTAAAATCATATTTATCCTTTTAGTGGTGTGACCCTCTAAGTTCAATATTAAGTCGATAGTAGAATAAATAAATTAAAACTATTCTATTATTATTTATAATGAATTAAACTCCTTTAATTCAAATATAAATAAATAATATTTATTCTACATCATGAGTGACACCTTATAAACAATGTATCATGACTATCTGGATAATATGAATACAATGTTAATCACAAAGATTATCGCAAAGAATACAAAAACCTATTCTGTGAATAGTTACCGTACAATTCAATCCTTATACCATACAATGTCCCGATTAAATATATAAGACATGAAATTATTTATAAGTCTTATTTATTTAATCATATGCATTTCGTTTCTTAAAATGCACAACTCTGATTAATATAAATTATAAATTCCTTTCTAATTTTCATTCCACATTGGCCAAGGATTTTTGAGTTGTCATTCATCGAATCGCATTGGACATTTTCTCCCTTTATTGAAAGTGGTAGACCCTTTGTTGATCATTCACCTATCTCCATGTATAGTTTATTATACTCGAACATACTCTGAGGTATTAAGAAATATGACAAAGTATAACTCAGTATACACAAGATACTATGATGATTTCAAGTCCAATGATCACTTGTACAACTATCACTATAGGAATTCCTCTTGTCAGACAAATAAAACTCCATTAGGATTCCTTTAAGCGAATCACGTTCAGTGAACTTATTCTCCAATAAGTATCTACATACTTGTTTCAGTGTCTCCACACAAATATGATTATGAGATTGTGGGCAAGGAAATTGTACCTCGCTAGTTAGGGTTTCATATTGGCTGAGGATTAGAGAAATTCACGAAGAGCACGGAATTGGTTGATTGATTGAAGAGGGGAGAAGAACAGGTGGGCGATTACTCCAACGACACGTGGCAGAACTTCTAGAATCTGGGAACCGTGTTAGGGTTATTGGGATTCCAAGAGCCTTCTTCTTGAGTCATTCGAGCTGAGAGAGAGTGTCCAAACTCTTTAGCACTTTTAGGTGGAATATCCAAGCCTTAATTCACCAAAAGAGTTCTCCCTCTTCCTAGAATGGAAGGGGTATTATAGAGTTTCCTAGAATTAAGTAGTCACATGTTATTCGAGGAAATTCCAGAAATACCCTTTAGTCATTAGAATAATGCCCATATTGCCCTATCCTTCTAGCCACCAATCCAATCCCTCAATCAATTCCCAAAACGAGCCGCCTCCACGAGTCTTTTATCTCGGGACACGTGGAGGCTTCTCCCGGGTCTAGCACATTTATTTTTGACTTTTTTATCTTCTTTCGATTAGGTTATGTGAACCCTAATTTGCATATTTAATGAGGTCGTGGAACCTTAATTGTGCATTTAATTTAATTAGGTCATGTGAACCCTAATTTTGTACTTGGGCCCACATTTTCCCTCTGCGCGAGAGTCGCATTCCCAAATAGACGATCATGCAAGAATACTTCACTTTGAACAATTTTGCGGGACTTCACTTTACAGGTTTTGAAGACAATGGTCTTAGTAAAGGGAACCCTTAGGGAGCCAAACCCTTAGGGTTAAACCCTAGTGAGGCAAATCCCAACAGGGCTCTTCCTTGGACATATTGAGAAATCCTCCTAAAATCTTTCCATAATTTTCCCAAGATTTGTTTCCTTTTTCTGAAAATTAAAAACATGAAAGATCATCAAATATCACCAAATAAAAATCTTTATTTTGATACACCAAATCTTTCCTTTTTTTATTAATTTTTATTCTGGAAATCAAATCTTAATTTTATTTTTGAAATAAAATCAAATCTTAATTTTATTTTGGAAATAAAATAAAATCTTAATTTTTTATGGAAATAAAATGAAATCTTATTTTATTATTTTTTTTCAAAAAATAAAATCTTTACTTATATTATTTTGGAGAAGTAAGGAGTCGATATTCGTTCCAAGTAGTTGATTGGTAGAGCAACAAGACCTCGAAGGTATGAAGGAACATCCCCTAGTTGTCCGAACCCTATAGGCGTGTTTTTTTTAAGGATGAAGGGAACAACCCCTAGGTGGTCGAAGCCTACATGGCCGAACCCTATAGAGAAAATTTTCTTTTTAAGGGATGAAAGGAACAACCCCTAGGTGGTCGAAGCCTACATGGCCGAAGCCTACATGGCCGAACCCTAGGGGGTCTAACCCTATAGAGAATTTTTTTAAGGGATGAAAGGTACAACCCCTAGGTGGCCGAAGCCTACATGGCTGAACCCTATAGAGAAATTGAAGTTTAAACAAAAAAAATGAAGTTTTGGAGGAGCAGTTACTATTTTGATCATAACTTTTGATCCGTTTGGAGTTTCAGGGCCCATAATATATCAAAACAAAGCTAGCGATGAGCCCTACAAAAATCATTGCCATTGGCCATGACATATGCCGTTATAAGTCCAAAAAAGACTCCGAAGGATGCCTTTTGGCTATCTGAAGTTTTTTTAAAATTTTCTGGGAAATTTTTTCTTCCATAATTGTGATTCCTAACCCTTTCTGACGTCGTTTCTTCTTCTTTTCAGGTGTTTTGAAGCTTAACTCTCAGACTTTCCTCTTTTCCATGGTGAGTACTTCGAGCTCAAACACTTTATTTGACATCCTTTCTTTGCTTTTTTAGAATTCTTATAATGAACTTCCCTTGCTTGTAGGCCCTTTCACCTGAATGCTCTGCAGAACTAAGAACTACCCAGGAGTCCCCATTCCTATCGTATTCCTCGCATATGCATAGAGAAGCAAGGATACCCTTTCAGTTATCTTCGCTTCCTATCTGATTCATCTAGTTGCCTTTAAGAATGACAGGATTGGATTGATGAGATCCTTGGAAACAATAATTACGTGGATATACTAAAGAATGCGGGCATTTTTTGTTATGTTCAACTATGTAGAGACCTACGTATCCAACAGGACCATAACACCCTTGCTGTATTGATCTCACGATGGTGCTCCTCCACTCTCACATTCGTCACTGCCTGGGGGGGAATGCACCTCTACGTTGGAGGATGTCTATGCCATCTACCAGTAAGCATTTTGCCCCCTACGCGTGAGTCACGCCTTTGGTGAGATGATCGCGCAAAAAATTTTAAGCGTTGAAGTCTTGATTCCAGTTTCTGAACACTTCGCGGGGATTGATGTTTTGCAAGCCTCAAAAATGAAAGTCCTAGGAGAGGAAACCTCTAGGGGAGCAAACCCTAGAAGGACGACCCTTAGAGGATCTCTCCTAGGATATTTTGAAAATCTTCGATCTAATCCCATTGGGCTCTTTTGCGAGTATCGCAAATGGGGAAGCGGGTATCGAGTCGTCTTCACCTCATGATGATTGTGTCAGTCTTGATGCTAGGAATTCTTTATCTGATGTAAGCTCGGATGACCTACTGTGGGTGATGCAGCGCTCTCTTCATGCCTTTTTACAACTTCTCCACATGACAGTTTTGAGACTCCTGCTTCTTTGAGGCGGAATCCTTCGAGACTATTGCTGATGTTCATCCTCCCAAAGAGTATTCCGTCGAGTTGGTGATTGCTGGCGAGGATATTGTGGATAATACTTTGGGTGGGTTGAATGACCTTACATCTCCCGTGGCATCTCCTAACTCTCATTGGATATGTCTCTCTTCCATGCTAGGTTGGAGCTCTTTATTTTCAATCATCATGTTGTTGCACTTCATTTGGAAGTCATTTAACGTCACCATGAGAATGACTTGCATTATGTAGAGCTTTAGGAGCTTCATGATGCCATGGATAAATTAAAGACCAAGCTTTTAGGAAATTGAGTTAGCTGCCCAAGACCTTGAATGCCTGATAGCATTGAAGGCCTGATAGCCTTGAAGGCCTGATAGCCTTGAAGGCCTGATAGCCTCGAAGGCCTGATAGCATTGAAGGTTTGATAACCTTGAAGACCTGATAGCCTCGATGGCCTGATAGCATTGAAGGCCTGATAGCCTCGAAGGCCTGATAGCCTCGAAGGCCTGATAGCATTGAAGGCCTGATAGCCTTGAAGACCTGATAGCCTCGAAGGCCTGATAACATCGAAGTCCTGATAGCCTTGAAGGCCTGATAGCCTTGAAGACCAAGCTTTAGCTATTCCCCTCTCTTCAGTTTGACATGTCATGGCCTTTAGATCATGAACTTTCGTAGTTTTTTCCATTTCATGTATCAAAAAATTCATGTACATATATTTCATTCATCAAATTGTTGTTTCTTTTATCCTTATTGACTGCCTTTAATTTGAACGATTCCTTAAAACTCAATATTCAACATTGGATCTTAAGTTGTCAAAATTAATACTCCATGTGACGCCCCCAAAATAGGTCCAATCCACCCAACCTATTCCGAGTCGCCTAATACATGGTACAGAAACAACTACAACTTCATTAATACAATTGTCGTGCAAAATACGACAACACATAAACTGTGAGTTTAAATACAAATATTGTCTTCTAGACAATATCCACACTCAAATAAAGTCCTCATTACAATTATTGATACACTATTTTACAAAATAGTGAGGACTACTAAAACAACTATCTTGAACCATCACTCCACACCCCAACTAGTCCCCGCTATATTCTCGCTTCTTGAGAAGAAAAATGGAACAAAAAGGAAAAGGGTGAGCTCAACTAGCCCAGTAAAGAATATTATGACTAAGATAATGTACAACAAATTATCGTTAGTCCTCAACAGGGAAAAATCTAATAGAATATAATAGACAACAAGTTTCAGATCAATATTCACAGCAGAAATAATAATTCATTAGAAGAGTTAAGTAGAGAATGAAATCTACTATCATCTATGAATTTAAAAGTCCATCATCGATATTTTATTCCTGTAACATCAATCAATATACATCTTGAATCAAATAGTCATCTTTGCACTCACGAATGAAAGATATTAATCGATCGGTCATGTTCATCTCAACACATGTTCATCTTTGCACTACGGGCCAAAGATATTCATCAGAAAATCATTCATCTTTGCACTACAGGCCAAAGATATTCAGTTATATCATCATTTAGGACTGAGGATGATGAAAAATATTTTAAAGAAAATGAATCCAGTGAGACAAAAGAACAAATATTAAGGATTCACACTTTAGTTTATCCAAGTTCAAAAATACTCCAAAATAAACTATTGTGGAGCAGAATTCAAAAATGAAGATCAAAACATAGATTCAATCAAAGATAGAAACAATAACAGACAATCTTGGACACAGAAAAGAAAATTTAATTTTTCTGTGAATAGTGTCGTATTAAGTAAATAGTCTTGAGTATACATGAATAATTAATGATATCGTGAATAGTAACTTCGACCCTTAAAGGTAGAAATTCCACAAGAAAAATTATCATGCTTCGTGAATAGTACTCGTGAATAGTAACTCATGAATAGTAACTCGTGAATAGTAACCCATGAATAGTAACTCATGAATAGTAACCCCGACATGAAAAGATAAGAATTTCACAAGAAAAATCTTACCAATATTTCGGCATAATGATATTGAAAAAAATAGTATCATTTATAAAAAAAAATAACATCCCTTACCTTAAAAGAATAGTACTTCTAGCTGGAATATCAGATATAACGCTGAAGGAAACTTGCACCATATAACAACACTCAAGATATCTAAATACTCACAATAATACGCTCGATAATATAGAGAGAGAAAACTTCAGTTTTTGGTGTGATTTTCAATTCTAACCTAAGCACCCTATTTATAGGAAAATGCTTAGAACACCAAAGCAGAAAATTTAATAAAATATTAATATATATAAAAATTGTCATTCCCACCTTAGAAAATCTGAATTTAGCATGTTTACCATTCATGTGGGGCCCACCAAAATGAAAAACATGTTTTTATCATTTAATGTAACGAAATCAATTCAGACCCAATATTCCGGAACTTCAATAATTCATAATAAATAGCCCTTTTATCAGAAAAATTCAAAATTTATGTCCATTCCATAGGAAATTTAATTCTCTACAACTTTGCAGAAAAAAGTTTTTCCAAATTCCAAACAGAAATTGACCGAAATCCACATACGGACGATTTTGCAGGCTATAATCAAATTTTAGTCAAAAATAGGGTCCACCAACACACAAAACATGTGTTAAACATTTTTTGTAACAAAAATACTCTTCTTTCTCATTTATTCATATATCACACATTCATTGTAAAATATCACCATTATTATATTATTATAATATAATAATATATTTAAATAAATTATTTTATCTTAGAAAAAGTTAAAATATCAATTTTCAACAATTGTCACATTAAAATTTTCTCCATCTATATCCACATAAAATGAATATTTTCTTTATCATATAAATTAATAATTAATTATTCACAAATAATATTACGAGAATCACAATCTTCGATAACTAAGTAGTCCTCGAAAGAAAGGGGGGATTTCGATAAGGATTTCTCCCTCTTTGGCGTATGAATTAGGTGACCAAACGTCTCCTTAGACAGAACTTTCTAGACATTTCCAATAATGCTATCTAATAATATTATTCAAATAATATGAATTATTGATCTGATAATGGAAAATACTGTGTAGTGACAATTATTGAAACAACAATAATATAAAATATCAACGTATCAATTATTGAATCAATAACATAAAATATTGAACAGTAATTACTGTAATAATTATTGAGTAGTGTCTTCTTACGTAAGAATCAATAATTGGTACAATACCGTGTGCTATTGTGAAACCATGCGTATTACTGTATTTTAACCACCGGGTATTCCAACAGTATTAACAGTAACCATTACACCGTTATTTATAAAAACTCAAACTTTTCATTTTCTTCATCCAATCGCTTTTTTGTTCTGGGGCCCACAAAAGGTCATGCGACGTCCATCTGAATATTCCCCAACGACAAAAAGAATATTCCACGACCAAACGAATATTCCCAACAACAATGAATATTTTATAACCACTTGCTTATTTGAGATATTTAGCATTTTACCCATAACTAACCACATTAATCAAATCAACCCTTACTATTTCAAAATAATAAATAGAGGAAATTCAATTTTATTTATAATAAGTTGGGGTCTTACACTCCAAGACAAATTATAATAGGCCTCATAAATTTTGTTAAAGAGAAAATATATTTTTTTAATGCAAACCAACAATTGAATCTATACTATTCTTTTTAATAAATAAAAAAAATTCAAGTATAAGTGAAGATTTGACAAATTTATTTATAATCAAACTTCTTTTAATGAAAAGCATAACATTTTATATAATAAATCTTGCTTTTTGTCGGAGAAAGCATAACGTTTACCACTTTTAGAGATAAAGTGTAACTTTTTTAGGGTTGAGGGCTTATACTCAGGTGCCTCAATTACTTTTAAAGTTGAAAGTATAACTTTTTGGGTCAGAGGACTTATAATCAGGTGCCTCATTCACTTTTAATGGTAAAGTGTAACACTCGGGTGCCTCGTCACGTGGGTCATCCAATTTCTTGGCAAGTGCGGTCTACGAGGACTTAAAATCAGGTGCGTGTGACACCCCCAAATCCAGGTACTTCATTCCTACAAGATTTGGTGTTCACTATCCAATTATTCATATCTATTTACCCAAATAAAATAACATTTAACCATAAATCCTACCTTTAATTAGGGTTACATTATTAAATAAAATCTTCCCAGGTTGTCTAACCTTGAAACATCATTCAAGTGCGGAAATAAAATTATTACATCACATCATTATTTAAAAGTCTATGACCATCACAATAAATAAAAATTACAAGTCTGCATCACTTGTACATTTTTCCCTTTCCTTTGCTAGTTGAAGGCTCATCTACCTTCTCAACTTTAGCTGCAACGAGTGTATAAATATGCAAGAGTGAGCAAAACAAATGATCACTAGATATATCAATGAGTCAACAAGAATATAATAGCTACCAATAAATAGGCTCATCAAAACTGAATAGTACTCTATTAATGATAACCAAAGACTGGAATCAAAATATGGAATATTAATATCTGAGGGTCATAAGACCACGAACTATGTCCACAATTGTGAGTAATCTTTCAACTCCAACTTTAGCAGTCATAAGACTATAAGGACTCCTCGTACTTAGGGGGATCATCCTTTCGTACAATATATTGTGCACAAACATTTCAACGCTAAGCGTAAATTATCCCCTAATAATAGGGTTGTTCATCTCAGTATTTAGAGTACAAGTCCGCACCAAAGAAAGTTTGGTTTGGATAAGCTTTCAAGGGTAATTTAAAGTTTAACGATTATCAACTAGAGGACTAGTTGAATCAATAGTGTTTGATTACACAACAGTTGATCAATAATAACGTAATATGGAACAATGAATAAGTGTAAGCGAACTAACTATATTTCGAACTCATGCTTAGAAACAACAACAATGCATAAGTATTGAATGACAATAAACCTTGCTTGAACAATATTAAACTAGGACTATGAATTATTGAATATACATTAAGTAATAGCAAGCTGAAAAATAAAGCTTGCTCAATATGAGAATAGCTTGTGTCAAGTAAATGAAATAAGATAATTCAACATTAGAATTAGAATTCAAGAAATTTCATTCATAATACACGGATGACAATAACGAAACTTGTCTAATAATAAACTAGTTAGAATACATCAATAAATATTGGAATTCAAATCTTGTTCGAATGAAGTCAAAGTGTAGCTAGCTTGCTCAAATAATGATTAAGAATACAAGAGTTTGCTTCAATGAAAGTTTAAAGTAAGAAACTTGCTTAATGTAAAAAGATAAGGTTTAGAAACTTGCCTCGAGCGTAAGCTATAATATTGCACTCACGTTCACCTACACATAGGTTTAGAATCACAATACCTATTAGATATGCTAACATTCACTTTTTAATATAACATGCATTTCTAGCTAAACTTGTTATGTTAACACAAGTCTTATGCTACTATTCAAATATCAAAAAATTCAAGTGTTAACCTTCACAACACCTGTTTACTATTCATCATGTAAACTATGTCATAACATAACGCGTTCGTAACTTACTAATCACTTTTACAAAGTTGAAATTATCAATAACCACATGACACTATGTTGAATTAACCTCCTTATTACATCTTTACTTAACAACACAACCTTAGTTCCAAGCTAGTGGTATATCAAGTCTCTGCAAGATCGAATAGAAGTCACTGTCTCAAAGATGTGGTATGGCGGCGCACAATTGCACGCATACACAAGCCTTGGACCTCGTAGCCACGCCCATTTTTTTCCTTGCAGACTAAGCAAATTGCCACAAGCCAGTACAAGCATGACATTGAGGTTGAGATGGCTATGAATAGTAGCCAACTTTAGCCCAACAAACATAAATTTCACCTACTAGACAGTAGTATTAACACGTACAAATGATATAAAACCATCATAAACATGTTTGTTAACATATTTAACTAATTAGAACAATTTAACATCTACTAAAACTTGTTTACTTTCTCAAATTTCATATTTTCATATAAAAACTCAATTTTTTTTATATCTCTTGCAAAAATCATCATTGTAATCTCTATACTTGGCCAATTCACTTCATTCAAATTATGTTATGTTCATTTCTTAATGAGCTAGTATAAACAAGTCTCAATTTACAATTTCACATACAATTTGACCACTAAAAATTGATACTTACACAAGCCATATGAGAAATACAAACACTGTCACTATTTTTTCTCCATTTTTAACTGTAATATGCATATAATTTCTTATCTACACATAAACTCCAGCATCATAAACAAGTATAATCACAATTACCAACTATATATATCCACAATTTATCAATTTGATTTCACAGAACATAAACAAAACTATGTCGTGATACACATAAACATATATATATATATATATATATACACACACACACACACACACAATACCAAGGTTACATAAAAATACCTTTAATTTTCTTGCAATCCTTGCTATCACCACTGATAATCACTATGAAATCCTCAGGTTTCCTCTCAACTCTCTCAATTCTCTCTGAATGTTCTTCTCTCTTTTCTCAGCAACTAGACCATAGGCTAACTTAAGCATAAACTAAAACTGATAACCTTAATAATCATAATAACCAATACTAGTTACTAAAAGAAACGTATATATTATAAATATATTATATTTATTATTTTATTTATATTATTTAAATTCAAAAATTAGAAATTCAAAAGCCATAAGGCTTTGTTTGGTAAAACCCTTTAAATTTTAAAGAATTAATATATTTAAGCCTTGTTTGGCAAAACCACATTAAACTCCTTTTATTTTATTTTAATAAACAATTTAGTTTATAATTTATAATTATATCTTATTTATTTGGATTTCTATATCCAACATTAATTAAATACATCAATCACATGCCATATTTTAATTAAATATATCATTTAAACAAATATCACCAAATTATAATTTTCATTATAATTTTATTTAATAATTAAACACATCAACTTAAATTATTAATTCAAAACAACAGTATAACATCTCATGTCATATTATAATTCCCTAAATTATAAATTAATTTAATTTAGAATATTATCCAATAAATTTAGATTCATAAATATTTATTAACAACCATCACATCAATAAATATTTAATCCACAATAAACACCTCAAATAAATATTTATATAATTCAATAAATATTTAAATTACAATTTGAAATTATTGATTGTTACATCTTTCCCTCCTTACAAGGATTCTGTCCCCAGAATCACAATTCAAACAATCAAATCATTACATTCTCCCCTACTTACAACGATTCTGTCCCCAGAATCGAAGACACAAACTAAACAAATAACTTAGGGTAATTCTTCATCATATCAGCTTCGAGTTCTCACGTAGCCTCTTCGACATTGTGGTTCCTCCATATCACCTTCACAGAAGGTATCACTTTATTCCTGAGCACTTGTTCTTTTCTGTCGACTATCTGGATAGGAATCTCTTCATAAGACAAATCTTTACTGAACTGCAACGGTTCATCCTCGATCACATGCTTGTAATCGGGTTTATACAGTCGCAACACCGACACATGAAAAATGTTGTGCACATGTTCTAATTCTGGAGGTAAAGCTACTTCGTAAGCTACCTCTCCCACTCTTCGTAGAATCTCGAAAGGTCTAATAAACCTTGGGCTGAGCTTTCCTTTCTTGCCAAAACGAATTTTCCCCTTTCAAGGAAAAACTTTCAGGAATACAAAATTTCCGTCTTCAAATTCACGACTCTGCCGGTGTTGATCATCATACTTTTTCTATGGATCTTGAGCAGCTACTAGTCTAGCTCTGATGAGTTTGACAACTTCAGTGGTCTGCTGTACCAGTTCTGGTCCTAACAGTTGATGTTCACCAATTTCATCCCAAAGATAGTGAGAGTTCTCAGACTTCCTCGCCAGATAATGCCTCAGATGGCGGCATACCAATGCTTGTATGGTAACTCTGTTGTATGCAAATTCCACCAATGGTAGATGATCATCCCAGTTTCCTTTGAAATCCATGATGCACGCTCTAAGCATGTCTTCTAGCGTCTGAATTGTTCGTTCGCTTTGCCCATCGATTTGCGGATGATATGCTATACTCATCTTCAATTGCATTCCCATGCATTCTTGTAGTCTCTTCCAGAAATTTGATGTGAACCTCGGGTCTCGATCTGACACAATAGATACTGGAACTCCATGTCTCGACACGATCTCGTTAACATATAATTTTGCCAGCTGATCAAGATTAAATCTAATCTTTATTGGCAAAAAGTGTGTAGATTTTGTCAATCTGTCCACTATCACCCATATCACATCATATCCTTTCTGAGTCATTGGAAGGCCAACCACAAAATCTATTGTGATATGCTCCCATTTCCATTCTGGTATTTCCAATGGTTGGAGTAATCTGCTTGGTCCTTGATGCTACGCCTTCACTTTCTGATATGTCAAGCACTTTGCAACGCATTCTGCAACGTCTCTTTTCATATTTGGCCACCAAAAATGTCACCGCAAATCTTGATACATCTTCATACTTCCCGGATGAATCGAATATCTTGAGCTATGAGCTTCTGTCAAGATGTCTTCTTTAATATCCTGTACTGCTGGAACCCAAATTCATCCCTTGAATCTCAACATTCCCTCAGTTTCAACCTTAAACTTCACTTCTTTTCCTTCGATCACACTTTCCTTTATTTTTCTGCATTCTTCATCTTGTAGTTGAACGTTCTTCACTTTGTCTACTAAAGTTTGACTGGCTTCCATCTGGTACAATTTTTCATCGAATTCTTTTGGAAATTTGATTTCCAACTCTAATCTTGCCATTGCTTAAATAAGCTCCTCCTTATCAGTTAACAACATCAATTTTTCTCTACCTTTCCTACTCAAGGCATCTGCAACCACATTAGCTTTGCCCAGGTGATAAAAGATCTCGCAATCATAATCTTTTATCAACTCCATCCATCTCCTTTGCCGCACATTCAAGTCCTTTTGTGTGAAAATATACTTCAGACTCTTATGGTTTGTGTAGATCTCACGCTTCTCTCCATAGAGATAGTGCCTCTATATCTTCAGAGCAAATACTATTACCGTCAACTCTAAATCATGAGTTGGATATCCTTTCTCGTAGTCTTTCAATTGTCTTGATGCATACGTAATAAATTTGCCATTCTGCATTAGAACACATCCTAAGCCCTTGCGTGAAGCATCACTATACACCACAAAATTTCCTGTATTATCCGGTAATGACAACACAGGTGCCACACTGAGCCTCTTCTTCAATTTCGCAAAACTTTCCTCACACTTCTCCGTCCAAACATATTTTATAGATTTTCTCGTCAAATTTGTTAACGGAGTGGCAATCTTGGAAAAATCCTAGATAAACCGTCTATAATAACCTGCCAATCCCAATAAACTTCTTACTTCTGATGGAGTTCTTGGTGGTTCCCAATTTATCACGGCTTCGACTTTTGATGGATCTACGGAAATCCTATCCTTATCAATTACATGCCCAAGAAATTGTATATGTTCTAAACAGAATTCACATTTAGAGAATTTCGCGTACAACTTTTCTTTTCTTAGCGTCTCCAGCGTTAGACGTAAGTGTTCCACGTGTTCTTCTTGAGTTCTAGAGTACACCAGAATATCATCGATAAATACCACCACAAACTTGGTTAAAAATGGTTTAAACACCCTGTTCATCAAATCCATGAACGCTGTAGGGGCATTTGTCAAACCAAAAGACATCACCAAAAATTCCTAATGTCCATACCGAGTTCGGAATGCCGTCTTCGGTACATCCTCCTTCCTTACTTTCAATTGGTGATACCCACTTCTCAAATCTATTTTCGAGAAATATCTAGCACCCTTCAATTGATCAAACAAGTCATCTATTCTTGGCAACGGATATTTGTTTTTAATAGTGACTTTGTTTAATTCTCTATAATCAATGCAAAGACGCATTGACCCATCCTTCTTCTTCACGAATAACACCGGTGCTCCCCACGGTGATACACTCGGCTGAATGTACTTTTTATCTAACAGTTCTTGTAGTTGAACTATTAATTCCTTCATCTCTATCGGAGCCATTTTGTACAGGGCCTTCGATATCGGAGCGGTTCCTGGCGCTAAGTCGATCAAAAATTTGATCTTTCGGTCAGGCGGAAGTCCTAGCAAATCTTTCGGAAACACATCCCCGAATTCCCTAACCACTGGTATTTCCTCCAATTTCACACCCTTCTCCTTTTGAGTATTGACTATATAAGCTAAATACCCTACACAGCCCTGAGTCAACAACTTCTTGGCCTGCATCATCGTCAGACATCTCATTTGTCTAGGCGATTTGCTACCATGAAAAACTACCTTTGACGGAGTCATAAGGTTTACACATTTCTTTTGGCAATCAATTATTGCTCCATGATTGAATAACCAATCCATTCCCAATATCACATCAAACTCTCCGAGTTTTATCAGGATTAAATCTACTTTCATAACATTCCCCTTAATGTTCACCCTACAGTTCATGTATACGAACCTAACAGGAATCACTTCCCTATTCAAAATTTCTATGTTTAAAGAGAAATTCAACTCTTCACTAGGTATTTCTAACTTCTTAGCAAAATCATCAGATATAAACGAGCAAGTAGCACCCGAATCAAATAATACATACGCATTTATATCATTGATTGGGATAATACCTGACACGACATCTTTTGATTGCACCGTGTCCTGCACCATCACGTTGAAGGTTCTTGCTGTTGGCTTATTTGTTGACGTTGGTCCAACAATAGTCAATGTACCTCTACCAGCATTTCCCTTGCTTCTATTTGCCTAACCAGATCTCTTCTTAGGGCATTCACAAGCAAAGTGATCCTTGGACCCGCACGTGAAACAAACGTCTTCTTAGGTTGATTGCAATTTGGGGCGATGTGACCCTCCTGGCCACAGTTGAAGCATACTCATTTCCCCATCAAGCACACTCCCTTGTGAAACTTTTCGTATGTAGCACATGCTTCAAACTTCTTCTTTTGCTGGTTTTCTTGCTGATTTCCAGCTCCCACATTTGAAGTCCACTTCCTCTTCAAATTTTTGTTGCCATTTCCACCGTTACCACCACCACCATTCTTAGCTTCACCTTTACTTTTCTTTTTCCTCTGCTCTTGGTTGTGTTTTGTTACAGCCTTGCCTCCACTCTCAGCTCGAGAATTACTTTCTCCATCACTGCTATAAACGTCTTCAATTGGAATAGGGAGACCCTACTATACAACCAGGGATTCCGTCCCTACTCAAACCTATTCACCAAGGCTCATCCTGCAGGTTGACTTGATATAGCGCAAACCTCGCCAACTCGTTGAATCTTGCAAGATACTCGAACACACCAACATCGCTCCCTCGCTTCAGCCCAAAAACTGCACTTCTAGCTGACTCTTCGAACTTTCTGGGAAATAGGTTTCGAAGAATATCTCCTTAAACCTTTCCCAAGACATTACCCCTTGACCTCCTCGGGTTTTATTGGCTTGCCACCAATAGCTCGCCTCTGCTTTCAACATGAATATTGCAAAAGCAGTCTTCTGATCCTCCCTACTCTCGCAACATCGAACACTTTCTCTATCTCCATGACCCAGGTCTGTGCCTCAACCGGGTTCATGGTTCCACGGAATTCTGGTGGTCCAACCGCCTTAAAATCCTTAAAAGTTGTTCCTTGATTTTGAGGTTGATTCTGCAACGCTCCTGCTAGTAACGTTACAAATTGCTGAACTGGATTATCTTCAGTATTATTGTTATTGGTTCCTTCAGTGGCTCTTTGTCGGGGTGGTTGACGTCTTGGAGGCATTTTCTATTAAAAATACACTCATTAGACTATTACTCCATTTCTTTAAGTATCTCTACTTAATTTACACACAAAAATTTATCACGTAACCCATAACACTTTGAATAAAATAATAACTTTTATTCATTCATAATTTTTTTTAAAAACATCAGCACAATAACATCACTACTATTTACATTACTTCCCTAAAACTACAAAAGTTACAGGATTACCTCATCATCATCACATCCCATTGGTTGTATTATACCCAAGATTTACATCTTATTTACTCATCAATCACATAATAGTTACATATCAACCTACGATGGCCTACTAAGATGTTGCGTAGCCTTACGACGCTCTTCCTCCATAATTCGGAACATTATTCGGCGATCTAATATGTATGATGGTAGCGTCTCGAACTGAATGTGATAACCCATGACCCGATCCTGAGCTCGATTGATCACGGTGTTGAATACGTTATTCATCTCCTCCATCTTCATCCTCTTTGCTTGTACGTCCCTCTCTGCTATTCCTGCTCGTTGATAAACTTCATTGTATGCATCTTCAACTTTAGCCCTCTTAGTAGATTCCTCTTTCAACTTGTTCTTCAACTCTGCAATCTCTGCTATCATACGCTCGTTTTCTCCTTCGCTGTGAACCAGCTTCTCTTTCACATTATTCAGACGTTCCTCTCGATACTGGATCTCGTCGTCCTTCTGTGCTATCAAGGTCTGTTGTTCAGCTACTATCTCCTGCAACTCCTCGACGGTATCCTGAAGTTCCACTTTGCGGTCATACACCTCGTCGTACATACGGCCAGCTATCGAGTTAAGTGGAATCTCTTCCTCCTCGTTCTCCTCATTCGACTGTGGCAGCTCCACGGGGTCCTCCTCATCCGTCTCTATCTCATCATCCTCATCAGGTACTCTCTCCTGCTCAACTGTTGTGACCAATGGAACTGTTTCCCGTGGCAGTAGTTGTTCCCAAATCACCTGAATATCTCGAGGCTCCTCCTTTCGAGGCATCTAGGATCCTTCCTCCCTAGCCTGACTGAATCCTCTTACATTAGCCATCCTGTCAATCAAATTTTAAGTTTTAATTACTAATCATTACTACTCGACACTCACGAGCACATAAGTTATAATCACATAAGCACATAAATATTTTATTACTTCTTCCTTAAAACTCGATAAGAGTTTATCATCACTATCTTTTCAAAGGTTACTTCCTAAGGCTTTTCCCCACCTAAGGTTCATAACCCAAGGCTTTGATACCAACTTGTGATATAAAACCATCATAAACATGTTTGTTAACATATTCAACCAATTAGAATAATTTAACTTCATCTAAAACTAGTTTAATTTCTCAAATTTCATGTTTTCATATAAAAACTCAATTTTTTTGATATCTCTTGCAAAAATCATCACTATAATCTCTATACTTGGCAAATTCACTTCATTCAAATTACGTTATGTTCATTTCTTAATGAACTAGCATAAACAAGCCTCAATTTATAATTTCACATACAATTTGACCACTAAAAATTGATATTTACACAAGCCATATGAGAAATACAAACATTATCACACTTTTTTCTTCCTTTTTAACTGTAATATGCATACGATTTCTTATCTACACATAAACTCCAGCATCATAAACAAGTATAATCACAATTACCAACTATATATATCCACAATTTATCAATTTGATTTCACAGAACATAAACAAAACTATGCCGTGATACACATAAACATATATATATATATATATATATACAACACCAAGGTTACGTAAAAATACCTTTAATTTGCTTGCAATCCTTGCTATCACCACTGATAATCACTATGAAATCCTCAGGTTTCCTCTCAACTCTCTCTCAATTCTCTCTGAATGTTCTTCTCTCTTTACTGAGCAACTAGACCATAGGCTAACTTAAGCGTAAACTAAAACTGATAACCTTAATAATCATAATAACCAATATCAGTTACTAAAAGAAACGTATATATTATATTTATTATTTTATTTATTTTATTTATATTATTTATTTTATTTAAATTCAAAAATTAGAAATTCAAAATTCATAAGGCTTTGTTTGGCAAAACCCTTTAAATTTTAAAGAATTAATATATTTAAGCCTTGTTTGGAAAACCATATTAAACTCCTTTATTTTATTTTAAATAAACAATTTAGTTTATAATTTATAATTATATCTTATTTATTTGGATTTCTATATCCAACATTAATTAAATAAATCAATCACATGCCATATTTTAATTGAATATATCATTTAAACAAATATCACCAAATTATAATTTTATTATAATTTTATTTAATAATTAAACACATCAACTTAAATTATTAATTCAAAACAACAGTATAACATCTCATGTCATATTACAATTCCCTAAATTATAAATTAATTTAATTTAGATTATTATCCAATAAATTTAGATTCATAAATATTTATTAACAACCATCACATCAATAAATATTTAATCCACAATAAACACCTCAAATAAATATTTATATAATTCAATAAATATTTAAATTATAATTTGAAATTCTAGATTGTTATAGTGCCTCGTCACTTGCATCGTCCAATTTCTTGGCAAGTGTAGTCTACAAGGACTTCAAATCGGGTGCCTCGTCACTTGGGTCATCTAATTTCTTGGCAAATGCAGTCTATGAGGACTTGAAATCGGGTACCTCGTCACTTGGGTCGTCCAATTTCTTGGCAAGTGCAATCTACGAGGACTTGACCACCATTTAGAGTGGACCACCATCTTGGGTGGATTTTTTTTAATTCGTCAATTCTTGTGCCTCCTCCCTTGGTCATCCAATTACTTGGCAATGGATATTCCTGAGGACTTAAACCACCATTTCTGGTGGACCACCATCTTGGGTGGATTTTTAATTCATTTGTAGTTCAGAGTTCTTTCGATGGCAGAGCAAGTATTTTGTTTCTTCACTTTCGGGACTACACCATGGGTGATAGTGTGGCACATTTCTTCTCCTAGTTCAATCTCCCCGGTCGCCAGCTTCTCATGGTATATCCTTCGTAGACTGTAACAGTCCATAGTGGGATTCCCTGCGTATTGGTGGTATACACAAAAGTATAGTCTTCTTTTCATCTCTTCCGTCCCAACCAACCGGGGCTTTGGAGGTTTCACCACTCCGTGCTCGATCCATTGTACGTGCAGGCTCTTGAATGCCTTCTCGCTGCATATGATAGCCTCCGGAACTATCATTCTGGTATACTTATCCCCATGCTTTTCTCTACTTTGCTCAAATTTCTCATCCTTCTCCCTTTTGCCCCCTTGTGGTTTTGACTGAGAATCCACCAAAGCCACAGTTTCTGTCCTCTTGCTCTTCCATGTAACCATCGCATGACTGGTGAGAAATGTCATGATTCCTCCCAAGTCTTGCGCAAAAGATGAGAGGGTCGCAAATGAATCACAAGCCTTGGTAATTAGGTGGGGCTTGAAGGCATCTAAAGCACCATTGTTGCATATGCTAACCAAGTTCTTTTCTTCAATTGGCTCTGCACACTTCTGTGCTTGGGCCCTGAACCTATCCACGTAATCTGACATCTCCTCGTTTGGTTTCTGCTTAAAATCGCATGAGCTCTACGATGGTTACCTGTTTCTGCACATATAAAAATTTCTTAAAAAATTGCAATTTTAGATCATCCCAATCATGGACTGATCCCTTCTCCAAGTTATAGTACCATTTGAAGGCATTATCCATCAAAGTCTTGTTGAATTCCCTCATCAACAAATTGTGATTGTTCATTTCATCATATCCTAACCATGGAGACATCGACTCCATGAACCTGACAATGTGTTCCCTGGCATTTCCTTTCTCCCCATTATATTTTGGAAATTATGGGGGATGCTTGATATACCCTGTCGGGTAAGGTTGTCTCCGAATATGTGCCGGATAGGGTGGATTAAAGTCTAACTCCGAAGGTCGGGATGTCTGCCTGTGAAGTTGATTAATCACATCGATCATATCATCCTTTGTCACATATTGGCTCGTGGTATGGACTCTCTATGGTGTTGTGATGTATGGCGACATTGGCCGTGTATGGTACAGAAATTGGTTGATGTACACTGGCATCATGTAAATTCTGAATCAGTTGTGCTTGTGGGTTGGTTCGTTGGATGAGGCTTGGGATGGTTGGTATCTGCACTTGTAAAAATATGGGGAGAGTGGTCGGAATGATGTTTGTCTGAGGCTGGCTGACTTCTAGTCTGGGTTGTGGCACGTCACCACTGTTCTGAGGTTCCAAGTGGATGATTGGAACAAACTAATTCTCCGTCAATGGAGGTGCAGTCTGTTTCTCCTTATTGTTGTTATCGTTGTTGTCCTCCACTCCTGCCTGTTCTCCCTGTGAATTGTCTGGGAACATGGCCTTGAAAGTGGGAATCTGCATCAACTGCTGGCAGAAATTTCCCATTTCATCTTGCTTCCTCTACATCTCCAGCATCATAGCCATCATCATCCATTGTCCTTCCCGTGCTTCTTTCAACGCCTTGAGCATCTCTAGTTGCACATCATTTGCCTGCTCTCCACTTTCTTCCTCACCTTGCCTTCTCGCGCCTGTCTGCCTCACATTCGTTAGTTGTTGATCAGCTATGCATGGTGATGTTGAACTCCCTTCTTAAGCATCTTCAATAATTGGTTGGTCAAAATCCAGATTTGTGCCTTGGAAAGCTTGAGTTGCTTGCCTTGGAACTGGATTTGGTGAGGTAATGCTATTTGTTGGTGTAGCGGCTCTTCCTGTAGTTCTTCCACTTTGAGCTGTGGGCATACCCTTCATGAATTCTACACCTCCCCAACAGAGTTACCAAAGAAATGTGGGCAAGGAAATCGCACCTTGCTAGTTAGGGTTTCATATTGGCTGAGGAGCAGAGAAATCCACGAAGAGAACAAAATTGGTTGATTGATTGAAGAAGGGATAAGAATAGGTGGGCGATTACTCTAACAACACGTGGCAGAACTCCTAGAATCCGGGAATCGTGTTAGGGTTATTGGGATTCTAAGAGCCTTCTTCTTGAGTCCTTCGAGTTGAGAGAGAGTGTCCAAACCCTTTACTGCTTTTAGGTGGAATATTTAAGCCTTAAGTCACCAAAAGAGTTCCCCCTTTTCTTAGAATGGAAAGGGTATTTACAGAGTTTCCTGGAATTAAGTAGTCACATGTTATTCAGGGAAATTCCAGAAATACCCTTTTGTCATTAGAATAATGCCCATATCGCCCTGTCCTTCTAGCCACCAATCCAATCCCTCAATCAAATCCCAAAATGTGCCGTCTTCACAAATCTTCTGCCTTGGGACACGTGGAGGCTTCTCTTAGGTCTAGAACATTTATTTCTGACTTTTTTGTCTTCATTCAATTAAGTTATACGAACCCTAATGTGCACATTTAATGAGGTCGTGGAACCTTAATTATGCATTTAATTCAATTAGGTCACGTGAACCCTAATTTTGCACTTGGGCCCATAGAGATCAATCATTCTCTTCAACAGAGCAAGCATAGTATGTACTAATCTATTCAGAATCAGTAACCCCACATTAATGATCCATTACGATTAGGAACATTTTAGTTTTAGAGTTATCTAGAATTTAGATCTCATTAGCAGGATCAACATCATGATTCTAAAAACATTACTCCAAAACTATGAATTTATCACATTTATTAATTTAACTAATTAACTTGGATAAAGAATGCCTTTTAATTAAATAAATTCGGGAAAAACACCTTTACTCCACTGTGGTCGTCGTGTTTTAAGCAATTAGTCACTATAGTTTTAAAAAATTCAATTGGCCCACTGTGTTTTTTAAAAATTGTTAATCAAGCCATTTCGTCCAATTTTACTCACGAACGTTAAAAAAATTGGACCAATTTTCCTACGTGGCTTTTGAAAAAAAAAGTTATTACCTACTTGGCAAGCCAGTCAGCCAAATTCCTAATAGTTGAAAATTGGAAAAAAAAATACCTTTACCCCATTGTTTTTGTGACAACTCGAAAAATCGGATTGTCCAGAATTTAAGTTTAAAAAAGTAGTTATTAATAAAATGATTTTTTATTAAAAATATTTTGTGTTATGTGTTTATTAATCGTTTTAGAATCTAGAATGATTATAAGATGGGAAGATTCTGGCTACGAGCTGGACTGAACAAGTAAGAATTTTCAAGACAAAAATAAAATTTTTCCAGGAACAAAATATTTCTAAGAAAATAGACTAAATAGGTACTGTCGACGTCTGGATTTTTAGTTGTCCCTTTTCGTTACTTGTTCTTTGGTGTTCTCATTGTTATGTGAGATTTGTTTGAAAAAACAAGTGAAAAAGGTCCGACATGTGTAATGTCGACGATTTGACTTTAAGAGTCGCCATTGATGTTTTTAATCGGTTGCACTAACGTATAATCGAAAAAGGTTTGCACATTGACCCAAAGATGTGACATCGCTAAATGTGTCTGTGAAACCGAGATTCATTTGGGTTCGGGGGCTTGATTATGTGGAGGGAAGGAGTTAGGCACCCCCCGACATCCGTGTTGCCACGGTGATCGCCACTTTTCAAGAAACTGTTATATGAATGTGTGTGTGGATCAATGTGCAATTATTTGAAAGTAGTGCGAGGCCTCATTCGCACCTATATACAAAGGGTTTGAATTTATAGAAAAATTCAGTTTTAAGCAAGATATAGCAATGATGTTTTATAAAAAATGTTTTTCAAACCCTGTGCTCAATAGGAATTGAGACCTTTTCATACTTCCATTTTATTATTAAATGTTCGGCTTGTTTGCTTTTATTTTTGAGATGCGAGGCATCTTCGAGAAAATAATATACAGCAATGCCGAACTCGTCATCAAACATAACAAATGACCATCCAAGGAAATTCGATACAAGAAAATAATGTACAAGTTGCTTACAACTAAAAATGTCCATTATGGGAACCAAATCTAGATTCAGTAGACTGAATCTGTAATCACATGATTCCTAGGCTCACATAATGCCGCAGTTTATATGAAAATCAGTAAGCAGTTATATATATAAAAGCTGTAAATATATATATAAAGACATGATCAACCACCACGAAGCATCTCCATGGAGGATCGGAAATGTAAATATATAAAATCGGTAAATATATATATATATATATATATATATATATATATATATATATATATATATATATATATATGGACATGATTAACCACCACGAAAGCAACTCTCATGGGGATCATAAAAGTAAATAAAGCAAGAATGCGATCAACCGCCACGAAGTAAACTCCAAAGTAGACTAAATGTAAATAAAGCAAGAAGATTTATCAACCACCATGAAGTAAACTTCAAAGGGACTAAATGTAAATAAAGCGGTAAAAAAGGCCTCAAAGTAAACTCCGTGCTCGATAGAAATGTAAATATATATATATATATATATATATATATATATATATATATATATCGGATCAGTGTATACCCTTATCTTACTCACAGTGCTCACCCCCTTTTACGACGGACCCGTGACGATTGCCTCACCATACAACCGTCTGCTCATACTTTTAGCGACGCTTATATGTTGTCCGTCATCAAAAAGTATGAGACGACAGATTGTTGTATTGCAATCAAACTGGCCACCGTCCGTCGCTAAAGGTGGGTGAGCACTGGTGAGTAAGATAAGGGTATGCACTTGATCTCATATATATATATATATATATATATATATATATATAGGGATAAGATCTAGTCCGGACAGATCTAAAATGTGGAATTTTTTTTTTAAACAACTAAAAAATTAAAATAATTTATGGAACTGGAATTTTTTCATATACAGTGTTTTTGTGATGATTTGGATTTATTTAAATAGTCCTGCATACCGCATGCACTCTATTTCAATAAATGTATCCAAATCACACAAAAAACACTGTATTATGAAAAAATTCCAGTTCCATAAATTATTAATTTTTTTTAGTTGTTTTAAAAAAAAAGCAAAAACAAAAATTCCGCATTTTAAGAAAGTGCGGACTCCCGCACCTGATCTCCTCTGTATATATATATATAAGCAAATAAACGCTCCAGACATAAGTCTAGGCTCAATCGAGGCATAACTCGATAATGTTAGTCCATATATAAATATATACATATATAAGTATATATATACATACAGAAATAAAAACCACAGACCGAAGTCCGGGCATACACACACAACATGACTCTCAATGTGCAGAATAGTGTGTGCAAAGATGAAGAGAAAGACTTTATAGAGTGTGAGAAGGCTTACAGTGGGCTGCCAATGCAGTCTTCTATGACTCTAGATGGATAAACACTCAGCTCCCGCCGATAAAAATATAGCTATATGTGAGCTAACAGGTGTTTAAAATGAGGAAACACTCAATATGGGGTGTGTACAGAACAAATTGGACAGGGCTTCCTCGCATCTTTTTTTTTTCAAATGGCCACCCCAAGCCCTCTATTTATAGAGGGGGAGCATGCAGTGTACTGCAGAAGCCCATGAATGCACTGCGGCAACAGAGATGTACTCAAGGTCGCCGGGTGCCTCGAACTCCATGAGTCCCGTCGTCTTGAAGTACGTGCACTCGTGCACTGTAATATCCCCTCGAACTTACAGAACTTCAATTCGAGCATCCGAACCAGGTATATAAGACCTTCTTTGGACCACTTGTGTCGAGAGTTACGCAATGACACGAGATTAGAGGTTGTATAAAGTCAGGAAGAGGGGACCATGCCCATGGTCTTCAAGCTTCAAATTCTATCCGGTGTGCTGCCACACGTAATAGTCACTCGGGATTAGAACTCCTTGGTTCTTGTAGGAAATTGTTGTATGTATGTATGTATGAAGTGTTAAGACGACGCACATGTGTTGAGGTGGCAAGATGACATTTGACTCCTCATCGGGGTTATCTCCGATTTGAGTTGAAAGCAGACGTTGCTCAGGGTTACATCTGAGATTGGACTGCTGCAAGTTTTTGAATGCCGCAAGGTCATCTATAAGTGTGCCTGTCTGCCCGGTGTTAGCTCCGGGTCTGAGGAATGAGTGCCTCGGCAGGAGGTCTGAGATTGAAGCTGATCGCATGCATTTGAAACAAGCATTTCCGGAGTTATCGCCGAAACTGCAACAACATTCCTTGGGGGTTATCTCCAAGGATGAAACTCGGGGTTATCTCTGAGGTTAGAAATGATACTCTCGGTGTGTGTTCCGGGGTTGAAAATGATACTCCCGGTGTGTGTTCTGGGGTTGAGATTGAACTTCCGGTAGTATTCGGAATGGATATGAGCAATCTTCCAGGGTTATCTCCGAAAGATGAATCTGCCTTCCTGCAATCGTAGTAACAGGTGTGCAAAAAATTTTGAGTGTGTACATGTACTATTTACCTGACGAAACCCCAAGGGTTAGGGTTTGAATAACCAAAGCCTTGTCGAGAGTTCGGTATGTCAAAATGACATTTCGTCGAAAGATTTGACGATAATATATCGTGAAAAGTTAAGTAAGACGATAAAATTTTTTCTTGAAAAACGTATAGAAATTGGGTGAAATAAAAATGACGAAAAGTACTGTTATGTACTTTTCATTCGTTTACCTATGTTAGGGGAAAACGTGAAGGAAAACTCTTAACATCAAAAAGTGTTTTTCAGTTTTTCGGAGTTTCGAAGAATGCGTAAACTTAATCTGTAGAGGAAAGATAAAATATCCGAAAATATTTGGATTTTGTGAATCACAGTTTTTCGAACTGTCGGGCGAATTCCGCAAGACGGAAACACAAAGCTTCCAAGAAAAGCATCATGAATAGTAAGGAGGTGTGAATAGTAAGGAGGTGTGAATAGTAACTTTGGGGGTAAAATAACTATTTTGCCCCTAGCCTTGATTTTCTATATAAGAGAAGCTTAACCTCATTTATTGGTTAATGAAAAATTCACCAACACTTGAGAGAGAGAAAGAGAGAGAGTTCGTGTAAAACCCAAAACCCTAATAAGAATCAGATATTTAAAATTCAGTTATATTAATAAAATCTCTCCGTTCTGAAAGAGTTATGTGTTAATATATACTCTGTCTAACAAATTAGGTTAAATAAATTTTTGTCAAAAAATTGACGTGCTTGACACCTTGTGCTTAAAATTTTTCTTCCAAAAACAGACTTTTCGGTATATTTGTTTTGACAAGTTGCTTTGTCGTGCTTACACTGACAAAATGCTTTGTCGTGCTTGTTAGGATTTGTGAAAATCAAGGTTAGTAACCTTAGATTACAAACCCTAACCCTAATTAGCTAGACCAAACCCTAATTTGGTTATCCTAACACCTACTCATGATTACTAAACTTCAATTAGTTACTAATAATCATCATTAAATAACCCTAATCATTAAAAACAAAACCCTAATGAAGATTAGTGAAGATTATGGCATAATTAAGCTACTAATCTAACCTAACTAGCTCACAAGTAGGTTAGAAGTCACCAATGCAAGTTCCTAGGCTACACATGACATGCTTGTAACTCCCAAGCACCAGAAGAGTCATAAGATCGGATATTTGTGGAGGCAAGTAGGTGAAAATGACACAAAAACCCTAACCTTGCAATTTTATAAATAGCAGCCCAATTTTAGTTCAAACTCATGAAATTTCTAAGCCTAAACACTCATATATCATACCTCAATAAGCCTTGGTGATAACAACAATAGATTCAGTAGCCAAAAATCCAAAACCAAGCAAGAAAGGTGAAAACCCTAATTCATAGCTAGATCTTTGATGCTTTGTTCAAATTGTTGTTTAGATGTTTAGAATTATGTATTAGCATGTTAGAAAGTATGTTAGGTTGATATAAATGTTTCCATAACATCTAGATGCCTCAAATTAGTGTTTTTAGTAATCTAGAAATTTTGGAAAAAATAAGTCTGACAGTCGAATGTCAGAGCTTGTAGATTCGTGTATGTTAATAATTAGGTCTGTTAATTGTATGTTATTTGTAGTCTGATATAAGGTCTTTAATATGGAAAAGAAAACAGGTTCATTAGAACCATATATTGAAAGATATAGGTGGTCAAAGGTGGTTGACCGATCACGAAGTTCTATTTTCCGGGTTACCCAGAAAACTCAAGATCAGGTTGAACTGGCTACTTTAACCAGCCTTTTAATCGCTTTCTGTTTGTTGTTTTAATGACTTTTTGTAATAAATTAATACCTTGATATACATACTACATATCTATGACCTTAAATTGCTTAAACAATTCATAGGATTACTAGAATTAATAGTCAAAAGTCATTGGCCGAGCTTGTCCAAATTTTTTGGGTTACCCGTAAAAAGCGATGAACATGAAGAATGTACCTTTGGTTATACTTTGACCAACATAGATCGAAACCTTAGAATTATGCTTTGTCCAAACCAGTGTTATATATATGTACCTTGACATATAGACTACCTATTATAAAAAACAAAACACAAATCTATTACACAGATTCAAAGATATGAAAGCCACAAAATCGTTGACCGACCATGACCACTGTTCTGGGTTACCCAGAAACCCAAGAACAGCTCTGACAATGACTTTGAGCCTCTATAACTTCTTGTTATATGTAGATTAAAGAACGAAATTTGTTTGATATTATACTACTGTATGAGTACTATAACATCCATACTTGTCCAAACCCAGAATCATTAACAGTAGCAAGATAGATCATGGTCAAAGTGGTCCCTAGACCATGACTGATTGAAATCCAGAAACTCAAAAACACCTATAACGACACTTCCTGTCACTATAGGGCTTTAGCGACAGACATGAATTAGTTTTTTATAAATTAATTAATAAAAATTAAAAATAATTAATAAATAAATATAAAAACAGTTTTAAAAATTATATTATATTATTATAATTAACTTTTTATATTTTTACATAAATTCAATAAATATTTTATTTTATTTGGACATTATTAATAATTAAGTTAATAATAAAGTAATTAGAATAATTACTTATAAATAATAAATAATAAATAATTATTGAAAATAATATTAATGATTTAAAAATCATAATAAATGTTTATAAATCATTTAAAAATATTAAAAAAGATTTTATAAAAAATTCTAAGTAAACACTAATTGTTTAGAAATAGAAATAAATGATTTAAAATCATTTAAATGATAAATAAATACTTGAAAATTATTATAAGCTTCTAGAAATTATTATATTGGATATATAAATTATCTAAAAATGTAATAAAGCTTATAAATAAAGTTTAGTCAATATATCAACTTATTTAATACTCGATAAGGTCATTAAACACCGAAACTATATCGAACTTAACCCAAACATATGTAAATTTTATATTTGAGTATCGTTATCAATACTAAAGTGTTAGATTTATATGAATGAACATCGTAGGTGTGCATTAACGAATTGAGTAACATAACTTGACTGATCTACGCTCAGGCAAGTGTCCTATACCCTAATTACTTTTCCAAATTATTACTTACGTAAATTCTCAAACCCTATTTATTCGTTAAACAAAATTTCTATATTGAATTGCTTTTGATATGATAAATCAAACCTAAACTTGAATTACCACTTATTGTACTGTTATTGCTATAGCTTCCACATAACTAAGAAATAAATTATTTATTTTTATGATATTGTTTATTAAGCATAAGCTATTGTGTCAAACCAAATTGTTTTGGTAAGATATCCTATACTGAAGTTGGGTATCCCGTGAGGGATCGAGGTTTGGTCAATAATAAATTGACAATAATTTGGATACATTTGAGCATTGGTAGGATGAGATGCATACTCCTAGGATATTGAGTAGGCTGATCCCCTGTCTCATATCTAAAACAAAGTTTCAAAGTCTGTGTGATTGACAGAAATAAAAAGTCCAAAAATGGTTAAAAAAGAAATTCCACAAATGGTAGCAACTATCAGTTGAATTTTGAATTGTTATACTTCTTCAAATCATATATTGTTATAAATATAAAACCTGCTGAGCATGCCATTGCTCACCCTTGCAAATTCCCTTTCTAATATTAGATGGTAACCCTAAAACATCTGGAGTAGATAAAGGGAAGCGTCTTCATTTAGATTAGCTTATATTCCTGTCTAGTTGAATACTTTGTATTAAGAAATTCTTTATGAGAATCGTGTAATCAAACTTTAATATTTATGATATATAACATCTTTTATTTCTGCAACCGTGTTTTCTTACATATATAGATGTAATTTAGAATCTTTAATCTAGTTTGAGATCCTTGGGAACTATTTATCCGAGTGAGGGTATTGATAACATGGACTGTTCATGTTGTTATTGATACTCTGAATTTCCGATAGATAGGTACTATTGATACAATAGTGTAATTCGCATGACATAGACTATACATCTGAGTGAGGGTATTGGTAATATAGACTGTTCATGCGACGCTCCCAAATTCGAGTATCTTCCAACCCGAAAGATGGTGCTACACGGTACTCATAAATGTACATTCATTCTATAGAAACAACATTAAAATATGTGTATCAACGACATTCTTATTACATAAATAATAATACATCCCGTTCCTAGGTTCTGAAACCGTTACATTCTTTGTTCATCGTAATATGATACATACAACTTACTAGTCTATTACAAGATAAACTAATCATTCATCTTCGCTTTGCCTTTATCTCTACTGGAGCCCTCGGTTCGCTTGAGCTTAACTGCAATCATATGATTCAAGCAAGAAGTGAGCATAGCTAGCTCAACAAGTCTAATAATATATTATATAAATACCACTTCGAGAATTATATGATTATTCTTCAATAACTGAACAATAGTTATGAAGTACAATGAAACATTGAATAACACTTCTCATCTCATAAAACAATTCTGAAGTATATATAGTAGCTTTGAAATTCTGAGTTGGTCCATAGACCATAAACATTCTCTTTACCTTTTATTCATGAAAAGGACAACCCGGTACTAAGACCGTAAGTCCGATATTTCTTACGAGAACTTCTAGGTGATCAACCTATAGTACTCTATGTTGATCAACACTCATCCTTTAAACGTATTTACCTTTAAGTTTTGGCAACCTCGCGTGCCCATCGAATAATCGATGTAAAGTACATTTGTTTATTCATAATCAGGCTTACCTTGAATCCGTACCAAACAATTGGCGTATGATAGCGTTATCAATTCTATATTGAAAGACTTGTAAATAAATCAATCAATCTTTCAAGACTTGCCGTATTACATTGTTCTTACCAACTTCTTTCTCTTCTATGTCTTAAGTGGATTTACTTCATTAATACAACTTATTTCGAGTTAATCATCCTTCCTCACTGCTTACTACCGTTCTTACATTATTAATCGAAACTCGATCGTCATTGGTTAAATACACTTATTACATACAGTTAATTTCTTAGTTGAGATTCCCAGGCTCATAACTTCTTCGTTATAATTCTGAATCGGCTCGTTCAAAAGCCATTAGCTCACAAATTACATACTCTACGTGTTCATGCAAGAATTTTCAATTTTCAAATCTGTTAACTAAAAATTCACCTATTAGTTCATTTTAACAAAAATGATAAATGTTGGTGAACGTTTAATGCTGGTTTCTTCGTTCTAAGTCAGAATTCGGTAATTTTCGAGTTCGCAACTCTATAATGCCAGATGAGACTATACTCCATCGAAAACCAAAGTTTCTGAGCTCAAAGTCAAAATTTGACTTCCATTCCGAGAATTTCATGATTTCGACGATTATCATCTGAACTCGTGAATTTTGCCATAACTTCTACATGATAAGTTATTACTTGTTCTTCATGAGTTTATAACTTATAAAAGTATAAACTACTTATGATTTAACTTCACATGCTTTATCATAGCTTAAGTCTTCTAACCATCATCCTCACATCTTCTAATCATACAAATTTCATTCATGTAAACATATTACAATTTCTTACAAGTTCTTCCTTAGTTCATAACTTATATATAAACAAAGTGCTTATTCACGGCTTATTAAGACTTAAGTCCTTTGATTAATCATTCCTACTTCTTCTTAGCATACATGTTCTACCATTACTCACTTCTCTAACAATTGAAGAGAAAGAGAATCATGGTTTAGGTTCTTTACCCTTGAAGATAACTTGATTAAGCTTTGTTCTTCTTCTTGCTTCTTGAATTATAAAATCTAGCTTTTTATCTCTAACCAATAAGTACTTATGATGTTGGATGAAATGAAACAACCAACAAATGAGCTAGCATCCTTCTTATTTATAGAAATCCCAAAGTGAGGGCTTAATAGTCAATAAACCATCCACCTCCTTAATCACCTCCTTACTATTCATTGCTTAAGCACTAAGTTAACTTGCTCATCACATTATTTGCCTGCTCACCACTTAACTTATCCTTTACTTAGACCTTAAGTTTACTTGCTCATCAAATAACTTATTCTTTACTTAGCCACCAAGTATAATCACTTTACTTAGCCACCAAGCATAAGCACTTTACTTGGCCAATACTTAACTTATCCTTTGCTTAGCCACCAAGTACTTTACTTGGCCACCACTTTGGGTCACCCATGGTTTATCTTTACCCATTGGATCGATCCACGGATCCTGTTATTACTTTGGGCTTTTAGCTTAATTAACTTAACTTATACTTAGGCTTGCATTTTTAACAAACACTTGGGCTTGTTCATTAATTCACTTTGGACTTTAACCTTTAATTCCAATTGGACTTAACCATTCCTATACTTGGGCTTGTACTATTCCTAACAAATCCTACAAGTCCAATTCATTTGGCTTAAAGCCTTATAACATATAATTTACGTGTTAATCTCGTATTCCAACTCATATACTTATTCATATACGACATACCATCATTCATACATACTCATATAATACCTCATATTATACTCGTATTCATTACCTTGTACAATACCTACGTATTATACGATCATCACTTTAATTCATTATACGCATTTTAATTCCTTCTCAAAAATCACTTTTCCTAACCGTTAGGTTTTAAGTCCGCAAGCGAAAACTTCATTTACCATAACTGAAATATTATTAGATATTCCATCTCGTCTTAGAATTCTATCATTACGCATTTCTCGAAAGTTTAAAAATAATTTCCGAGCAGAAATCGGTGAATAGTGTTTTTACGGAAATTTCTCAGAAAACTTTTATTTTCGTCTTGGAAATTCAAACAATTTAATTCTACAGCGTAGCCAAAATCCTAACCACATTCACACATTATAGGTCATAGAATGACCTTCACATAGCTTACTCACATAAATAATCAATTAAATTTATTTAATCCACATAAAAAAATAAAAATTTAATTCTCATAAAAATATGGTTTTCTCGGACGTTACATTCTTCCCCTCTTATAAGGATTCTGTCCCCAAAATCTCGCTACAATATATAATGAAATGAGGAAAAAAATTTCTTCATTTTAATCTCGAGTTCCCACGTTGCTTTTTCGGCATTGTGGTTCCTCCATTTCACCTTCACCGAAAGTATTATCTTATTTCACATGTCTTGTCCCTTCCTATCAATAATCTGAGTCAGAAGGTAAGCATTTACTAACATATTTCGCTATCTCTCTTTCATATTTGGCCAACCAAAGTTCCGTCGAAGGTCTTAATACATCTCAGTACTACCTGGATGTATTGAGCACCTCGAACTACAGATTCACTCACTATTTTTCTTTTAACTTTAGAATTATTTGGAACTCAAATTCCTCCTTCAAAACAAGATTATACTTGGTCTTCTCTTCATCCTTCATCCTCTATTTCATTTGCTTACATCCCTTGTTACCTAGTTGTACATCCTTAACTCATTCCATTTTCGTGGATTGAGTCTACATTGTGAATAACATTTCTACCACTTCATTCTGTAATTCAACTTCTAACTCTATTCTCGCCATCTCCATTATTAACTCATTTTGAGTCGTTAACATCAATAGCTTTTCCCTACCCTTCCTACTTAACGCGTCGGCTACTACTTGTACCTTCCCTGTATGATATAAGATATCACAATCATGATCCTTTACCCATTCTCATCATCTTCTCTACCTCATATTAAACTCCTTCTGTGTGGAGATATATTCCAGACTCTTATAGTCCGTGTATATCTCACACTTCTCTCCGTATAAATACTATCTTCAGATTTTTAATTCAAAAACTACAGCTGCCAATTCTAGATCATAAGTAGGATAAACCTTCTCATACTCCTTTAACTGGCGTGATGCATACACAATAACCTTGTCATGCTATATGAGCACGCAACCTCATCCTCTATGCGAAGTATCGCTATAAATTACAAAATTGCTCATATAATCTTATAAAGATAATACAAGTGCCTCATTTAACCTTCCTTTTTAGTTCTTGAAAACTCTTTTTCTCACTTCTCATTTTCAACGTACTTATCCATAACAAATCTGTATATCTTTTAAGCTAAAATTTACACTTAGTGAATCCCGTATCCAACTTCTCCCTCCGTAGTGTTTCCCACACTATCTTCAAATGTTCAGTGTGATCTTCTGACATCTTAAAATAGACTAGAATATCACCAATGATAATTACAACACACTAATCCAAATATTATTTGAACACTTTGTGACGCTAATGGTACTTTCAACCATAGCACCTTACAAGATTACCTATCAGCTTACTACCAACTTGCTCGGCGCCCCTTACGGAAAGTCTAACTTCAGTACATTAGTCAACCCAAATGACATAACCAAAAACTCATAATAACAATAACGAGTTCTGAACGTCGTCTTAGGTACATCTTTCTTCTTACTTTCAACAAACGATACCCCGTACACAACTTTATCAAAAAAATACTTTGCCCCTTTTAACAGATCAAATAGATCATCGATCTTGGGCAATGGATATTAATTCTTAACCGCTAACTTACTTCTCTTAGTATAGTCGATATGTAAACGTAACGACTCATCCTCTTCCTTAACATCCTCCTAACTTACGTCATGGTTAGACAATAAGAGCGTCCTGGTGATTTATGTGACGCCCCCGAATCCGAATCCTCTAACCCCGGTTCGGTCATCACGATAAACTACAAACATCCACATCTAAACAACATATGATAACTAAAATGCAGAATATAATAAACATATGTTGCTCATTCAAAAGGTGTGACTAGTCCCAAGATACGATAACCTTAATATCATTTTACAACCATACCCTAAAATAAATATTAGGGTTCACATTACATAATTGTAATTTAAACTAAGCATAAGATAAATTCTGCTTCTCACAATTATCCTACATCTTCCCTTTACCCTTGTCCTTTCTTGAGGTCTCGAGCTTAGCTGTAATATAATTCATGATATAGCAAGGATGAGAAACAAGTTTGCTCAACAAGTTTAAATACAACAAATAGGATATATCATGATGAATGGAAAAATATCCGGCAATGGATTCAACAATATGAATATCTGAAGGATTTAATAATATGAATATCTGAAGGATTTAACAATATAAATATCATAAGCAAAGATAATGATTGCTTTTAGAATAACTGCTAGTCAAGTAGACTTTGAACTATAACACTCTAATGGAATCAATAGCTAATTGACCCTTTGGTTACTGGCTACAGAATAAGTACTTGAGGGGATCAGCCTCACGTACTCTATGTATATGCATAACATTTAAATTTGCTCTTTGTATCTTTATACTAGATACCTGGGGTACTCCCCAATCATAGAAGGGGTGTTCTTTTAGTCTAAGAATCCTTACCATCAATTGGTTTGGATAGCTTTTATATAACTTCATACGCTTGTCTGACCGAACAAAGGTTCAGACTCTATCTCACCTAGTTCAAGAATTATTTGAACTTTAAATGATGTACAAGTCCAAGACTATACGATCTCAAGTGCACTAAGTGCGAATATTAATAATATCGATGTGGAATAATTGTAAAGTAATTAAACCACTTAATAGCATGCTTGGAAATAAGATTCAAGCTTAAATGAATAACTTTTAATTCAACAATAACCTACTCAATACAATATGAGAAGGATAAGAAACTTTCACAACAAATAAGGTTGTGTAAGTTAGGAAACTTGCACACAATAAAATAGTATTTAGATACTTGCTCGATATACATTTGAGTAAGAATTAAGGAACTTGTTCAGTAAAAGTATGATTCAAGGAACTTGCACAATTAAAGAGTGAAGTTCAAAGAAAACTTGCTCAATAATAATTGGAGTAAGTTTAGGTTACTTGCAACACAATAAAACTAGGGTTCAAGGAACTTTCCTGTTTGCTCAGCTACAATATAATTCTAGATTTAACTAACTTGTGTTAAAATGACCAAACATTAACAAGTCGGTCTTTCAATTAGTACGTGTAAACTAATATACGTTTACACTTACAATAATCAAGTCATCACATAGCATACTTCTATACATATATCAATACATTACTCGATTAGTTCCTAACACACTATGTCATAGTTGAAATCACCATTTACTAATTCATTATAGGTTCCTTTCAATAACATGCTTATTAACACATGACTACTATACTAGACAAGTATTACAGATTAAAGTAACCATATAAGCATGCATCAGTTCTCAATTTAATAACAGAACTCAAATCTCAATGCAGATCACATAACAAGCATTTGGTTTGTACTAAGGAGTTATGCGTAGCTACCGCTTCCTGGTGCAAACCAAGGCATGATCGCTCAGAGAAACCCAAAGCACACATGACTTGCACATAAACGAACAATCATGCACAACACTCATGCTATTATATGAATAACTAAGTTTTATCCCTTCATCAAACATATCAAAGGTCATTATTCATTTTCACTTAATCAAGACTTCACATGTTAAGCTAACAAGGTCGATCATGTATAGTTATTATACATATGCTACATGGTCCTTTAGCCTCAACTATACATTCATATGCTAGATATCAAATGCATACTTACAAGTTCTCAACTTAATGTATATATAGTTTATCAAGTTCATTTTCAAAACTTTAAGTCTCCATTAGTAAAATTCATTCGAGCATGAAAGATATATCTATATTGTCTAATTCATGCTTTCATATGTATTTGTGCACATACTCAAGTTATTTACATATGTTCACAAAGTCAGAATGTATATTACTCCATGTATACAATTTCTAGTTTTCAAATCTTTAAGCCTTCTTTGAATAACTAAGTCAAAACAAACCTATTATGGCTTACTATATAAATAACTACCTTAGTCCACAAGTTCAGGTCATTTATAGTCATATACTAACTATCATAGTAAGCTTAGCATATCTTAAGAAGCTAACATAAGCAACTGAAAGGCAAGGGAAGGCAAGGGAAGTGGCGCGGCCGCGCTACTTCGACCAGAAAGAAAAAATGGCCTCTGCTTCTACAGAGGTTCAACTCTAACATTGCCAAACATTTAATTGCTATAACTCAACTACTTCTAATACTCCTAAGCATGCATACTAACTAAAACAACACAACTTTAAGCCAAATCATACCACATTACCAAGAATTCATGAGAATTATAAGAATTTTCCAAAAACCCAATTCAAGAACATAAATTAGATTTTATACCTCTTTGAAGCTAAATGAACTTAGTTTCTTCCCTCTGTGATTGCTAACCTCTTCTTTGGACCACAACTCACTTACTCCCAAATTATCAGAGTTTTCAAGAACCAAAACAAAGCAACGTGAATTGAAGATTATGTCTGTCATTTATAGAAGAAACTTGGACTGGACAATCACATTGCACTGAGGTTGAATTCATGGTGTATTAGCAGGAAACATTAGTTAATAAGGAGTGGGTTAACAACCCACCACCAACCATCACGATAGCCAATGATCACAGACTTTTAAGTTACGCATTTAGGTGATAGGTTACTGTTCATGTATTGATATTGAACTCTCAATTTGGGACAAGCCCATCAACAAGTTATTTAAGGCTTGGTTTGGATACTATAATTCCCAAAATGTAATTTAAATGTGTTAATACTCCTATACATAAAGGAAAGTTGGGAATTATTTATGTACTCACATTATATAACCCATGTATATTTTCTATTACCATGACTGTTATTATCATAATAACTTAATGAAATCATTATTAATTTATCAATTGATATTATTATATGTTAATAGGGTATACATGAATTTTTACCCACACACTTCACATCAAATAACAATATTATTATGCAACTCACATGAATGCAAATAACTTTACTATATAGTCTATATATATAATATATAGACATATTAATGTGCCACCTTGTACTATATAAAATATATAGTTAACTACCATAAAATAAAGGTCTACTACATTGAATGTTTGCACAAATTAATCAAGTAAACATATAATCACTTTATAAATTATTAATCTCTTACTCATTAATTATTATTTATTCATAATAATTATTATTGAAACATTATCAATTAATTACTCAAAATTGCGATTAATCAATATGTTCAACTCTTGCCAACATATTCAAATACATTGAATATTTAATTATTAATAATCCTATCAATTCCTTGATATCAAACTCTTAGGTTAGTCCACTAATTTAAATAAACTATTAGTGACTCCCTTTAATCATTTCATAAATTTACATAACCACATAAGGTTTAAATAAACTAAAAAAACTAACTCATTAAAATTAAATCACATATTTAATTAATAAGGAGTTTAAAATTTGTGAACGTTACAATTTATTACCGTAAAATACTACCTTGGGTTTTCTTAGAAAACTAAAGATTCATACTTTATTCTAACAATTTATTAAAGTTCTATGGTTAATTAACCCATTCATACCGAGAATTACTTCAAATTCTCTCAACCTCATCGGTACTTATCTACCGATACTTTATTACTTCTATTATCCATGAAACAATTCCCATGAATATATTCGACGAGAGTTATTTCCTCATTCTCTACCTTAACGTTTAAAGGTATTTATAATTCTTTCAGAAATGAACTTAATCACTTAGCAAATTCACATGCTATAAAAGAACAAGTAGCACTCCAATCAAACAACACATAAGCATTCATTGTATTGACTGTAATGATACCTGTTACTACATCCGCTGATGCTACCGCATCTTGGACCGTCATATTAAAAGTATGGGCCATAGGTCTACCCGACGATGGTGGTCCAGTAATGACTAACTTACCACTACTAACACCCTTACTTTCCTTTGACCCCTTCTTTGGGCAATTTCTTGCCATGTAGTTCAATGACCCATATACAAAATACTATGGTTTTTCTTAGGATTAACACAATTAGGTGATATATGACCCTCCTGTCCACAGTTATAACAAACCGATTTCCCCTTCAGACAGACTCCTAAATAAGTCTTTCCACATGTCTTACATGCTTCGATCCTATGCTTAGGATCCCCTTGTCCCACTCTAGTATTCCCGGAGTTAAAATTCTTTCTTTTTGGCATACTGCCACTACCACTGGCACTCTCTGCTTTGGTTCCTCCCTCTCCTTTTCCCTTATTCTTTTTCTCCTTGTGGTATTGGGTCAACGCCTCACTACCACCTTCTGCAATAATCTCTTTTTCCAGAATGGTCCCATAAGAAGCACTCTGGAACACACAAATTCTACTATAGAACCAGGGTTTCAGGTCCTGCTCAAACCTATGAGCCTTCCTCTCCTCAGTGTCCACTTGGTGTGGAGCAAATCTTGCCAATTCATTGAATTTGGCCACGTACTGGGGAACTGTCATGTCCCCTTGCTTAAGTTCTAAGAACTTAATCTCCATCCTCCCTCGCATGCTTGTAGGGAAATAGTTCTCGAAGAAAACCTTCTTAAACTGTTCCCACGTTACCACATCAGTTCTAGCCCCACCCTGCTGAGCCTCCCACCAAAAGTTGGCTTCCCCTTTCATCATGTAAGTCACAAAAGATGTCTTTTGCGCCTCAGCTACGTTTGTAATACTAAATGTCTTCTCTATTTCTTTCACCCATGTTTGGGCCTCTGTTGGGTCCGTTGTTCCTTTGAACTCTGACGGACCTACGCTTTTAAACTCTTTAAAGGTAGTCGTTCTAGCTACCCTAGGTCCCGCGGGTACTCTACCCATGGTTTGGTTAAATGAAGCCGTTAATAAATTAAAGAACTCTTGTATAGGGTTGTTTTGACCCCCTTGATTATCATTATGTGATTCCGCTTCCTAATTACGTTGTCTTCTCCTTGGTGGCATTTTCTGATTAAATAAATAAAGTTTCATTATTATCTATTTACTTACTTAGTTATTATTCGCCAAACAATAACTCATACCATAACAAATCATATTAAATGAAACTTCATTATATTCATAAGCTCCTTCATAGTCTAAAACTATCTACAATTTGTTTCCATAGCCAAAAGCTATTATATTTCTATCCCGCAATTGAACTTCACAAAAGTTAGGATTTACAAAAGACTACCCTTTTATACAAAAGAGGGTTTTACGTCACTACATACATATTTATCACTGTAAACTTCTAATAATGCATAACAACATTCTCGTGTTTCTCATTCACAAGAATCGACATAATATCCCAACTAATAGTATGTCAAGTTTGTCCCGACTCAATGGAGTAACAAGCAATTTTTAGCTTGAAATCCTTATGAGCACTCTCATGGATGTAAGACATCTGTGCTATCTTCTGGTCTCTTTCAACAAATTTCTTACGAAGCTCATTGATCTTTTCCTTATAATCCCTAGCCTTATTTGTCATAAGCACCTTTTCATCGTGCTCTGACTCAAAATCTGCTTCTGCAGATTCCTTTGCTTCATGGAGATAACTAATCTCTTCATTCTGATTCTGCACAACTGTACTCAGTTGCACATTCCTATCAAGCACTGCCAGATACAATGCTCTCATTGCATCTGGGGTTGTTGACTTTTGTACAGGTACCACCATATTAACCGATGTTACTTCCATTTCTTCCTCCACATCAATCATCATATTAAGATATGATGATATATCCATCTCTCTCTCGGAGTAGTTCTCCTCAGAAAAGTACTCCTCTGGCTCTGACTCTTCTAGAATCACTAATGGTACCTCCCCCACCGGCATGGGTACAGGCTCTACTCTATTCACAGTTTCTTCGCTCACCACGTGTATATCTCTATACATCAAGCTATCGATCGACATCTACAATAACACATAACATGTTGATTAGTACATAATACACAATAGTATAAGCACGAATTACATTTAATTTATTTAGGATTAATTTTCATCTTTTAAATCTTTCGGTATTGAGTTTCTTCAATACCTTATTAACTCATTCGACTTAACTAAAACTTGAGTTTACTTCCTTCGGACTTTTCCTTCCCTAACGACGTTATTAGCCTAAGTTTCTTCCCCCTTAAGTTTAATAACCTAATGATTTGATACCAACCTGTGACGCTCCTAAATTCGGGTATCTTCGAACCCGACAGATGGTGCTACATGGTACTCATAACTGTACATTCATTCTATTGAAATAACATTAAAATATGTGTATCAACGACATTCTTATTACATAAATAATAATACATCCCATTCCCAGGTTCTGAAACCGTTACATTCTTTGTTCATCATAATATGATACATATAACTTACTAGTCTATTACAAGATAAACTAATCATTCATCTTCGCTTTGCCTTTATCTCTACTGGAGCCCTCGGTTCACTCAACCTTAGCTGCAATCATATGATTCAATCAAGAAGTGAGCATTACTAGCTCAGCAAGTCTAATATAAATACCACTTCGAGAATCATATGATTATTCTTCAATAACTGAACAATCGTTATGAAGTACTATGAAACATTGAATAACACTTCTCATCTCATAAAATAATTCCGAAGTACATATAGTAGCTTGGAAATTTTGAGTAGGTCCATAGACCATGAACATTCTCTTTAGCTTTTATTCATGAAAAGGACAACCCGGTACTAAGACCGTAAGTTCGATATTTTGTATGAGCACTTCTAGGTGATCAGCCTATAGTACTTTATATTGATCAACACTCATCCGTTAAACGTATTTACGTTTAAGTTTTGGCAACCTCGCGTGCCCATCGAATAATCGATGTAAAATACATTTGTTTATTCATACTCAGGCTTACCTTGAATCCATACCAAACAATTGGCGTAGGATAGCGTTATCAATTCTATATTGAAAGACTTGTAAATAAATCAATCAATCTTTCAAGATTAGTCTAGCCGAGTTAAAATTAGCATCGACCCTTTCTTTAAAACCATTCATGCATCTCATAACATGAATCACTGAAAACCTGGCTAACACGAAGGTTAGACAAGCGATAAGAAAACTTGCCTTCAACGTCTGCTACAATAAATTTACTTTTCCTTTGAGTCTTTACGGTCTCTACAACACATAACCACATAACATACCACATTAGGTCATGAATGAACATACATGGTTCCTAATGACTCTTACCATTCTTCTCAATCTAATCATATGTTAGATTTGTTATTATTTCTTCCGGCTTGTCGTATTACATTGTTCTTACCAACTTCTTTCTCTCTATGTCTTAAGTGGATTTACTTCATTAATGCAACTCGTTTTGAGTTAATCATCCTTCCTCACGACTTACTACCTTTCTTACATTATTAATCGAAATTCGATCGCCATTGGTTAAATACACTTATTGCATACCGTTCACTTTCTTATACTTTACGTTCTTCGTTTAACTATTCATTAAACCATATTAAATTCCTAAAGTCATCACTATAAAAGCGATTTAAGAAAGGTCTTATCATGTTCATTAAGTAATTACATATCCCATACTTGTTTTGCAAACCATTGGGTTCACAATTAACTTGGTCAACAAATTTCCATCTTGGTACAGCAGCATGGCATCCTTTACTATATAGTGGCGTTTGTATTTCACTCTTCAAAGATCTCCGACCTTCTCGCGTACGCCAAGCTACTGCCACCATGAGTATTATAACTGGAGTTGGCACTACTGACGCTTGAAACTACAGAGCCCTATTCCTTTGCCCAGCGCCATGCATGCGGATTATAAAGCTTCGTCAAAGCCATACGCCATGCACCTCAAAGCATCGCATAAAATTTTGACAGTTAATTTCTTAGGTGAGATTCTCGGGCTCATAACTTCTTTGTTATAATTTTGAATCGGCTCGTTCAGAAGCCCTTAGCTCAAAAATTACATACTCTACGTGTTCATGCAAGAATTTTTCATTTTTGAATTCGTTAACTAAAAATTCACCTATTAGTTCATTTTAACGAAAATGATAAACGTTCGTGAACGTTCAACGCCCGTTTCTTCGTTCTAAGTCGGAATTCGGTCATTTTCGAGTTCACAACTCTATAATGCAAAATGAGACTATACTCCATCGAAAACAAATGTTTCCAAGCTCAAAGTCAAAATTTGACTTCCATTCCGAGAATTTCACGATTTCGATGATTATCGTCCGAACTCGTGAATTTTGCCATAACTTTGTTACTTATGATTTGTTCATCGTTTTAAATGGATTCTATCCATCATACTAACATCTTAACATACAAATTCAATTAACTTATTTACATGATAAGTTATTACTTGTTCTTCATGAGTTTATAACTTATAAAAGTATAAACTACTTATGATTTCACTTCACATGCTTTATCATAGCTTAAGTCTTCTAACCATCATCCTCACATCTTCTAATCGTACATATTTCATTCATGTAAACATATTACAATTTCTTACAAGTTCTTCCTTAGTTCATAACTTATATATGAACAAAGTGCTTATTCACGGCTTATTAAGACTTAAGTCCTTTGATTAATCATTCCTACTTCTTCTTAGCATACATGTTCTACCATTACCCACTTTTCTAACAATTGAAGAGAAAGAGAATCATGGTTTAGGTTCTTACCCTTGAAGATCACTTGATTAAGCTTTGTTCTTCTTCTTGCTTCTTGAATTATAAAATCTAGCTTTTCTAGCTTTTCTCTCTCTAACCAATAAGTACTTATGATATTGGATGAAATGAAACAACCAACAAATAAGCTAACATCCTTCTTATTTATAGAAATCCCAAAGTGAGGGCTTAATAGTCAATAAACCATCCACCTCCTTAATTACCTCCTTACTATTCATTGCTTTAGCACTAAATTAACTTGCTCATCACATTATTTGCTTGTTCACCACTTAACTTATCCTTTACTTAGCCCTTAAGTTTACTTGCTCATCAAATAACTTATTCTTTACTTAGCCACCAAGTATAAGCACTTTACTTGGCCATTACTTAACTTATCCTTTGCTTAGCCACCAAGTACTTTACTTGGCCACTACTTTGGGTCACCCATGGTTTATCTTTACCCATTGGATCGATCCAGGGATTCGGTTCTTACTTTGGGCTTTTAGCTTAATTAACTTAACTTATACTTAGGCTTGCATTTTTAACAAACACTTGGGCTTGTTCATTAATTCACTTTGGAACTTAACCTTTAATTCCAATTGGACTTAACTATTCCTATACTTGGGCTTGTATAATTCCTAACAAATCCTACAAGTCCAATCCATTTGGCTTAAAATCTTATAACGTATAATCTACGTATTCCAACTCGTATACTTATTCATATACGACATACCATCATTTATACATACTCGTATAATACCTCGTATTATACTCGTATTCATTACCTCGTACAATACCTACGTATTATACGATCATCACTTTAATTCATTATACGCATTTAAATTCCTTCTCAAAATCACTTTCCCTAACCGTTAGGTTTTAAGTCCGCGAAAACTTCGTTTGCCATAACACAAATATTATTTGATAGTCCATCTCGTCTTAGAATTCTATCATTAAACGTTTCTCAGAAGTTCAAAAATAATTTCCGAGCAGAAATCGGTGAATAGTGGTTTTATGGAAATTTCTTGGAAAACTTTTATTTTCATCTTGGAAATTCAAACACTTTAATTCTACTACGTAGCCAAAATCCTAGCCACATTCGTACATTCTAGGCCATAGAACGACCTTCACATAGCTAACTCACATAAATAAAAATTTATTTAATCCACATAAAAAAATAAAAATTTAATTCTCATAAAAATCCGATTTTCTCGGACGTTACAGTTCATGTTATTACTGGTACTCTGAATTTCGGATAGATAGATACTATTCATAGATACATTTCATATATCCAAGTTAGGGTATCCAAACACAGTAATAGTTCTCTTAAGAATTGTCATCTGTTATGGGATACTGTGAATCCTGGATATATGGGAATTTTATCTGGTTATAAATTGTATAGTCACTCCATTAGATATAAGCATATAATCAGATACCATGTATAGATTTACATGCGTTATATATATATTGACTCATAGTAAGCACAATATCAGATACCGTGGGAGTATATATATGGGGGTGTTACAAGTTTGGTGTGACAACCCGAATTTTCATAAGTTATTAAAATAAGAATTTAATAATTAAAATTCTTATTACGATGTTATTAATGTAACAATCCAGAATTTTAATTGTATTTATAAATATTTATTGAATTATATAAATATTTAATGGATGTGTTTATTGTTGAATAAATATTCGCTTTATTGTTGAATAAATATTTGTTTATTGTTGAATAAATATTTGTTTAGTTTGATTTGAGTTGATTTGATTAATTATTTGTTTAATAAATAATTAATGGGTTAAAGAAATTAATTATTATGAGATAATACTCTAATTTAATTTAATAATTAAGTTAGAGAGTTTATAATGATTAAATAATTTATTCAATAAATTGTTATTAGAATTAAGTATGACAAATAACTATATTATAAAGGAGTTATTAAAATAAAGTAAAGGACTTTAATTAACTTTTGTCAAACAAGGCTTAAAAATATTAAGTGTTTAATTTTTAAAAAGGGTTTTGCCAAACAGAGCCTTATGGCTTTTGGATTTCTAAATTTTGAATTTTAATAATATAAATTAAATAAATAAAATATAAATAATATATATATTATTTTTAGTAACTGATAACTTATTAGTATATTAATTATAACGTCAGTTTTTAAAACGTTTGAAAATAGTACGTTAGCTTTATTTTACATCAATTGTGTGTATTCTAAGACTGAGCCTAAGAAGAAAGAAAAGAAAAGAGTGTTCAGAGAATTTTGAGAGAGTTTGTGAGAGCCTGAGAGAGAATCAAGAGAGAAAGTTCTGAGTTCAATCTGCTTATTCTCGAAGATTATCAAGGATTTCTTAAGCAACAAAAGGTATGCTACACAACCTTAACATATAGGTTTTACGCTATAATTTCTAAGTCTCTGTGTTTCTGAATTTGACTGTAATATAAAGTTCTTTACAAACTTTATGTAAAACCATGTTTTTATAATTGGTTAGGAAATTATGTGTATTGGTAATTGTAATTGTTATACTAGCATATATATATGAGTGTATGCTTAACATATAGATAAGATTTCATGCTAAATTAAGTCTGCAAGAAAAGAAATCATTTTTTTTCAGTGAGCATATATGTATAAATATGGTGAATATAGTTATGAAAATATATATTATTGTATGCTAATAGATAAATTGAACTTTGAATATATTAACTTGGTAAGAAACGAAGACAACATAGTTAGAATAAATCAATTTGGGTTATAATTATGACTATAATGTTCATTGTGTCAAGAAATATCAAACATGGAGTTTTGGGTTTTAAACTATGGTTTCAAGGATTTAAATTTTCTGAAATTGTTGTTTAATTGCTTTAAATTGATATATGTATGATAAGTAAATGTTTATGAGTAATCTATATAAGTTGTACGCCTTAATTTAGATGTTAGCAGTAGTAATTAGTCCAGAATTTAGTTATTCTGTTCTTCGTGGTTGGGTTCTGTAAGTTTTGGCGCCCCAACGCCAAAATCTGCGCCCCAGCTGTGATTTTCGCGCCTTAGCGCCAAAAATAGCCCAGAACTTTGCGCCCTAGCGCCAAAATTCGCGCCCCAGCACCAATTTCACGCCCCAGCACCACTGTCTGACTTAGTTCTCGTGCCCCAACGTCGTAACAGTAGTCTGGGTCGGACAGTTTTGACCTTCTGTAGTAAAATGGCCATAACATTTTCATACAAACTCCAACTGAGGTGATTCAAGATGATCTGGAACGAGGACAAATAGACCTACAACTTTTTTGCTTTACGTTTTTCAATTTGAGGTTGGTAACAAGGGTCAAAATGGTCATTTGTGCGACTGATATGTATTAGGAGGCAATCAGAGGGCGTCGGGAATGCACATATGCAAATGTAGTGCTCCTGACGATAAAAGATGTTGTCCTAAGTTATAAAACATGAATATTAGTAAATATAATGATGCTTAAATTTAATAAATGATGTATTAGATAAGTTGTATAAGCATATTAAGCACACACAAGAGAGTCAAATCGGGCGTGTGACGAATGAACGTCGAAACACCGTGCCAAGTGTTAATGAACTTAAAAAGTGTTTTCATTCAATTGAAATGAATATTATAAGATATGGAATGAATTTTATATAAAACCAATAAGTAGTCCTAGCAAGACTTAAGCACTTGAATGAACTTCGAGTTTGACTAAGAAGAAATATAGTGAGTTATAAGTCTAAAGTTGACACAATCAAATTGAACATTGTGTATTGATTAATAGGAAGAGTTATAGGATGTAGATTAAAGTTTACATTATAACTACTATGCGTTGCTATGTGACTAATAGTTTATGTGAATGGTTATATAATTGTGTAGGGCACATGAAGTACAGATAACTGTAAGCTGTTAAACTGTTATCGGTAAACAACGATCAAGGCAAGTCTTTCAGTTCCTATTTGCTATGTGAACTTGATGATTAACTGTTTTAAACCTTCATTGCGAAGAATATGATGTGTTATATATATGTTGAAAGTTTGAAATGTTAAAGTCAATTTATGACTATGTTGATTGATTAAAGCATGCTGATTGAGTAAGGACTCAATCTTTATACTTGTTATATGAACTATAACATGTATGTTATATGTTGAGCATGTTATTATGTGCTATGTGATGCATGAAAATTGTTAGATTTTGCTGGGCTGTCGAGCTCAACCTTGCAAATAACCACTTTTGCAGGTTAAAGATTTAAGGTAAAGTATGTGCTACTTGAAAGATATGAACCAGATGTGATACTTGAAGAATTATATACTTTGGTTGAGTTATTATTATTTGAACCATGTTTAAAGTTCCGAACAATGTATTAATGTTGAATTGTAATATCGTTTTGCGATGTAAACTCTTGTAGTATTAAAATGATTCTAAGATATTTAGATGTAAAGGTTGACAGTTTGGGAACGAGAATAGTTTGTAATAGAAAATTTTAATTATTCCTCAAATTTCAATGGTTGTATTATCGTTTAATGATGTAAAATTAGAGGTTGAATGTATTAATAATGACCAAAATTGAGAATTAAATTGTATGAATTTTGGGGTCGTTACATTTGGTATCAGAGATGTTAAGACTATAGATATAAGGAAAAGAAATCTTAGTATATAGTCTCCGAGTCTGTAAAAATTTTAAAGTACACATAAAAATAACATTAAAAATATTATGTTTGTGTAAATTTCCATACCAGTATTAAATGAGTTTTATTTTATAGATGGCCAACTCTAGTGCTGAAGAAATGGTGATAGTAAATAATCCACCACAAATTGAGTCATTTATAGCTAGTGATGCAGAGGATGAAGAATTGCTTCATGATCGAAAGAATCGCTAGATCTTGAGAAAGAGGAAGATCCATGTGAGGCAATTAATGAGAATTGATGAACATGATGAAGCAATGGCATCACTACTGAAGACAACAGAATATGAGAATAATAAAATAAAGTTTAGTGCACATTTAGCTGAAGGGATGCTAGAATATGAGATGGGAACTAATAACCGGCTGAAAGTAAAATTGCACCATGCACAAAGAGGCAGGAAGTAAATACAGTCAAGGCTTCTCAAATCATCTCTGGGTACTCGAGATGTTTTCAATGATTTGCAGCGCCGAGTAGTTCGATATCCGGTGGAGGAGAAGAAAATTGCCTATCTTATAGATCGATCTGTGGTATGCCACATGATCCATGATTCCTTTGATGATGTTAATGATTTTTAGAGGGTAGTATAAAAGTATAAATGCTCTATATTAGTATGAATAATGAACATTTAAAATTTGTAATATAGCTAGTAGTATGTGTAAACTTCTAAGTTGTTTTGTACGACTTTTGTGAAATATGAATAAATGATATTTTGTATTATTCAAATTCTTATGTGAATTTTTGTTGTTGTTTTATATAGAATCATGCCACCAACCAGAAGACCCCAAAGAGAAATGAATAATGATGATAATTCTACCCAACAATTAGTAGACCTTATGTTAGGAGCTATGATTAGACCCATAAACCAAAACACTTCCTTTAAATATTTCAAATTAATTGGTCCACCTGAGTTTAAAGGTACATCCGAACCTGTCGATGCACAAATCTGGATTTCTGAAATAGAGAAATTTTTCCTAGTGACCAATGTCAATAAAAATCAAAAGACGACTTTTGAAACTTTTTTCTTGAAGGGTGAGGCTAATTACTGGTGGGAATCAACTAAAGGTCGAGTAGAAACTGAAATTGTATATTAGGGTAGATTCAAAGAGTCGTTCTTTGAAAACTATTTTTCCCAATCTTTGAAGGATCGTATAGAAGTAAAATTTTTAGAATTAAAACAATGAGACCTGACTGTATCTCAGTATACAGCCAAGTTCAAGGAACTGTCCAGGTTTGCTCCTCACCAAGTCAATACTGAACTTAGAAAGACTCAGAGGTATAAGGAAGGTTTGAAACCTCAGATACGAAGTAAATTTTTGGTAAATTCAATTAAAGACTTTTTCAGAAATACTCGAGAAAGCTTTTATAGCTGAAAGTGAAAACGAAAGTCTCATTAAATTTCATCAGGAAAAGAAGAGTCAAAATGAGAAAGGGAAACTTAAGACCGAACCTAGTTCAGGTAGGTTCAATAATAAACGAAAATGGGATACTACTTTTTCCAACAACCCGAGGAAAAAGATGGGTAATAACAATAACAACTTTAGTAATAATAACACTAAACCTTGTTCTACCTGTGGAAAAAAACATAAATGGGTATGTTTTTAGAGTAAATGTTACAATTATGGACAAACGGGACACCTTTCTCCACAGTGTCCTCTCCTAAATAAAAATAAATGTTTCAACTATGGTTTATCGGATCATTTCTCGAGGAATTGTCCCAAACCTAAGAACCAGGGAGGAAGGGGGAATAGAGTACCAAAAAATAACAATAATCAGTCAACAGTAGTTGCAGTTGGAGTTCAGAATCGACCAACCGCGAGAATATTTAATATGTCAGTGAGGGATGTTGTTGCTTCACAGGACGTGGTGATAGGTATCATCCCTATCAACACTTTAAATTCATATATGTTATTCGATTCTGGTTCTACTTGTTCCTTTGTGTATAATAGTTTTTCTAAAAACCTGAATATACCATGTGAAAATTTAGACAAATCGTTTTGTGTAAAAATTGCAAACAACGAAAAGATTTCGGTTAAGACCATATATAGAAACTGTAGTGTGGAGATAAAGGGACACAATTTTTTGGTAGATCTTATACCAATTCAACTGGGAGAATTCGATGTAATTTTAGGAATGGATTGGTTAGTTAAATATAACGCAATGATCAATTGTCATAAAAAATGTATATACCTTTTGACTGCATTGAAGTCAAAGGTAGTGTTCAACGGAAGTTGTTCACCTAAGTAATCTTGATGCTTGACCATAACTCAGGCAAAAAGGTTACTTAGAAAAGGTTGTTCAGGATATTTGGCCTACATAGTTGATACTCGACAGGAAGGAGTAAAACTAGATCAAATACTTGTAGTTAAGGATTTTTTTGATGATTTTCGGACGACTTACCTGGTTTACCTCTAGATAGGGAAATTGAGTTTGTCATTGATCTTGCATCGGGAACGACACCAGTTTCTAAGGCACCGTACAGAATTGCACCTGTAGAACTGAAAGAGTTACTTATACAATTACAGGAACTCTTAGATAAAAAGTACATAAAACCTAGTGTTTCACCTAGGGGAGCACCAGTGTTATTTGTAAAGAAGAAGGTTGGAACCATGAGGTTATGTATAGATTATAGAGAATTAAATAAATTAACCATTAAGAATAAATATCCTTTACCAAGGATTGATAATTTGTTTGACCAATTAAAAGGGGCTGAACACTTTTCAAAGATTGACCTTAGAACAGGTTATCATCAGTTAAAGGTAAGAAAGGAAGATGTGCCGAAAACAGCATTTAAGACACGCTATGGACATTATGAGTTTCTTGTAATGTCTTTTGGATTAACAAATTCACTTGCAACATTTATGAATTTGATGAATCAAGTGTTTAAACCATGCTTAGACAAATTTGTTATAGTGTTTATCGATGATATTCTAGTATACTCAAAAACACGGGAAGAGCATGCTGAACACTTGAGAGTCATTTTGGAGGCATTACGAAAGGAACAACTTTATGCAAAGTCTCCAAGTGTGAATTCTGGTTAAAAAGAGTTCAATTTTTGGGTCAAGTAATTGACAAAAATGGAATATCAATAGATTCAACTAAGATCGAAACGATTGTGAATTGGGAACAACCAACAACTCCAATAGAAGTGAGAAGTTTTCTCGGTTTAGCGGGTTATTATTGACGGTTCATAAAAGATTTTGCAAAAATAGCAACCCCATTAACCAATTTAACTCGAAAGACGGTGAAATAAGTCTGGACAGATAAATGTGAAGAAAGCTTTCAAGAGTTGAAAAAGCGACTGAGCATGGCTCCAGTATTGTCCTTACCAGATGATATAGGAGGCCTTATAGTATTTAGTGATGCATCACACAGAGGTTTAGGGTGTGTGCTGATGCAACATGGGAAAGTGATTGCTTATGCATCACGACAACTCAAAGATTATGAGAAGAGGTGTAGAATGGCACTTGTAGAACTGAAAGAGTTACTTATACAATTATAGGAACTCTTAGATAAAAAGTACATAAAACCTAATGTTTCACCTTGGGGAGCACCAGTGTTATTTGTAAAGAAGAAGGTTGGAACCATGAGGTTATGTATAGATTATAGAGAATTAAATAAATTAACCATTAAGAATAAATATCCTTTACCAAGGATTGATAATTTGTTTGACCAATTAAAAGGGGCCAAACACTTTTCAAAGATTGACTTTATAACAGGTTATCATCAGTTAAAGGTAAGAAAGGAAGATGTGTCGAGAATAACGTTTAGGACACGCTATGGACATTATGAGTTTTTATAATGTCTTTTGGATTAACAAATGCACTTGCAACCTTTATGGATTTGATGAATTGAGTGTTTAAACCATGCTCAGACAAATTTGTTGTAGTGTTTATCGATGATATTCTGGTATACTCAAAAACACGGGAAGAGCGTGCTGAACACTTGAGAGTCATTTTGGAGACATTACGAAAGGAACAACTTTATGCAAAGTCTCCAAGTGTGAATTCTGGTTAAAAAGAGTTCAATTTTTGGGTCATGTAATTGACAAAAATGGAATATCAATAGATCCAACTAAGATCGAAACGATTGTGAATTGGGAACAACCAATAACTCCAATAGAAGTGAGAAGTTTTCTCAGTTTAGCGGGTTATTATCGACGGTTCATAAAAGATTTTTCAAAAATAGCAACCCCATTAACCAATTTAACTCGAAAGACGGTGAAATAAGTCTGGACATATAAATGTGAAGAAAGCTTTCAAGAGTTAAAAAAGCGACTGAGCATGGCTCCAGTATTGTCCTTACCAGATGATACAGGAGGCCTTGTAGTATTTAGTGATGCATCACACAGAGGTTTAGGGTGTGTCCTGATGCAACATGGGAAAGTGATTGCTTATGCATCACGACAACTCAAAGATTATGAGAAGAGGTGTCCTACTCATGACCTAGAGTTAGCCGCGGTAATCTTTGCTCTAAAAATTTGGAGGCATTACTTGTACGGGGAAAAGTGCGAGATATATACAGATTATAAGAGTCCGAAATATATTTTTACACAAAAAGAACTGAACTTAAGATAGAGAAGATGGTTAGAACTGATACAGAATTTTGATTGTGAAATCTTATATCATCCCGGTAAAGGTAATGTCGTAGCTGATGCCTTAAGTAGAAAGAATCAAGAAAAGTTGAACGCAATAACCACCAATGATAGGTTAATAAAAGATTTTGAAAAACTAAAAATTGAGGTGGGATGTCCAACTACCTCTACCCAAAAGTTATTCATTATAGAAAGAGTTTCGTCTCTACTTGATAGAATCAAAGAGATGTAGGAAAAGGATGACGAATGTCAGAAGTGTAAGTCTAATCTAACTTATATTAAGTATAACAAATTCATAATAGACAAGGATGGAATAATAAGATATGAAGATAGAATTTTGGTTCCGTTAAATCAAGCCTTAAAAGACGAAATCTTAAACGAAGCTCATAATTTTAAATTTGCCATACATCTTGGCAGTACTAAAATGTACAAGGACTTAAGTCGACACTTTTGGTGGTTAAATATGAAAAGAGAAATAACTGAATGGGTAAGCAAATGTCTCACGTGTCAAAGGGTTAAGGCTGAACATCAAAAGTTGAGTGGTTTACTTCTACCCTTAACAATTCCTGAGTGGAAGTGGGAACATATAACCATGGACTTTGTTGTAGGCCTTCCAACTACACAAAAGGGCCATAATGCCGTTTGGGTAATAGTTGATCGTTTAACCAAATCAGCTCACTTTTTACCTATTAAAGTTACCCATAACTTAGACCACCTTGATAAATTGTACATTAATGAAATCATCTCTAGGCATGGAGTACCTGTTTCTATAGTATCATATCAAGATCCACATTTTACTTGAAATTTTTAGAAAAGCCTTCAGAAACACTTAGGAACACAACTAAGATTGAGTACAGCTTATCACCCTTAGACTGATAGGCAAAGTGAGAGAACCATACAAACATTAGAGGATATGTTACGAACATGTATCATCGATTTCAAAGGAAGTTGGGAAGATCAATTACCATTGGTAGAATTTGCCTATAACAATAGTTATCATGCTAGCATAGATATGCCACCCTATGAAGCCTTATATAGGAGGAAATGTAGAACACCTTTATGTTGGGATGAAGTCGTGGAAAGACAAATGCTAGGACCTGAAATAATTCAACAAACTATAGAAACCATCAGAATTATACATAAATGATTACAAGCATCTCAAGATCGACAAAGAAAATACGCCACCCACATCGTCAACAACGAAACTTAAGCGTAGGAAGCCACGTATTCTTGAAAGTATCTCCTTGGAAGGGCAAGATACGTTTTGGCAAGAAAGGAAAACTGAGTTCGAGATTCATTGGACCTTTTAAAATTTTGAGAAGGATAGGTGAAGTTGCTTATGAAATAGTACTACCTCCTGAGTTTAACCATATTCATAATGTGTTTCATGTGTCCGTATTACAACCATACAAACCTGATTATAAACACGTTATAAATTATGAGACAATCCAAATCGAAGAAGATCTTTCTTATATAGATGAACCTGTGCCGATCATCGATCGTAAAGAGCAAGTCCTGAGGAATAAAGTGATAGCATCGGTAGAAGTGATCTGGAGGAATCAGAATGTTGAAGAGGCTACATGGGAGCTCGAAGATAAAATGCGAGAGAACTATCCCTAACTGTTTACTTAACCTGTACTGTAATTTCAAGGACAAAATTCTTATTAGTTGGGCTGAATATAAAACCCAAAACCCTAATAAGACTCAGATATGTAAAATTTAGTTATATTAATAAAATATATCCATTCTGAAAGTGTTATGTCTTAATATATACTTTGTTTAACAAATTAGGTCAAATAAATTTTTGTCCGAAAATTGACGTGCTTGACACCTCGTGCTTAAAAATTTTCTTCCAAAAACGAACTTTTCGATATATTTATTTTGACAAGCTGCTTTGTCGTGCTTACATTGACAAAACACTTTATCGTGCTTGTTAGGATTTGTGTAAAATCAAGGTTAGTAACCCTAGATTACAAACCCTAACCCTAGATTACAAACCCTAATCCCAATTTATAAACCCTAACCCTAATTAGCCAGACTAAACCCTAATTTGGTTATCCTAACACCTAATCATGATTACTAAACTTCAATTAGGTACTAATAAAAATCATTAAACAACCCTAATTATTAAAAACAAAACTCTAATCAAGATTAGTGAAGATTAGGGTATAATTATGCTACTAATCTAACCTAACTAGCTGACAAGTAGGTTTGGAGTCACCAATGCAAGTTCCTAGGGTGCACATGACATGCTTGTAACTCCCAAGCACCAGAAGAGTCATAGGATCAGATATTTGTGGAGGCAAGTAGGTGAAAATGACACAAAAACCCTAACCTTGTAATTCTATAAATAGCAGCCCAATTTCAGTTCAAACTCATGAAATTTTAAGCCTAAACACTCATATATCATGCCTCAATAAGCCTTAGTGATAGCAACAATAGATTCAGTAGCCAGAAATCCAAAATCAAGCAAGAAATATACAAACCCTAATTCATAGCTAGATCTTTGATGATTTGTTCAAATTTTTGTTTAGATTTTTAGAATTATGTATTAGCATGTTAGAAAGTATGTTAGGTTATTATAACATGTTTCCATAACATCTAGATGCCTCAAATTAGAGTTTTTAGTAATCTAAAAATTTTGGAAAAAATAAGCCTGGCAGTCGAATGTCAGAGCTTGTAGATTCGTGTATGTTGATAATTAGGTCTGTTAATTGTATGTTATTTGTAGTCTGATATGAGATCTTTAATCTGGAAAAGAAAACAAGTTCATTAGAACCATATATTGCAAGATATAGGTGGTCAAAGGTGTTTGACCGATCACGAAGTTTTGTTTTCTGGGTTACCCAAAAAACTCAAGAACAGGTTGAACTGGCTACTTTGACCAGCCTTTTAATCACTTTTTGTTTGTTGTTTTAATGAATTTTTGTAATAGATTAATACCTTGATATACATACTACATATCTATGAGCTTAAATTGCTTAAACAATTCATAGGATTACTAGAATTAATGGTCAAAAGTCGTTGACCTAGCTTGACCAAGTTTTCTAGGTTACCCAGAAAACTGATGAACATGAAGAACATCCTTTGGATGTACTTTGACCAATATAGATCGAGACCTTAGAATTATGCTTTGTCCAAACCAGTGTTATATATATGTACCTTGACATATAGACTACCTATTATAAAAAACAAAACACAAATCTATTACACAGATTCAAAGATATGAAAGCCACCAAACCGTTGACCGACCATGACCACTGTTCTGGGTTACCCAGAAACCTAAGATCATCTCTGACAATGACTTTGAGCCTCTATAACTTCTTATTATATGTAGGTTAAAGAACGAAATTTGTTTGATGTTATACCACTGTATGAGTACTATAACATCCATACTTGTCCAAACCCAGAATCATTAACAGTAACAAGATAGATCATGGTCAAAGTGGTCCCTCCACCATGACTGACTGAAACCCAGAAACTCAAGAACACCTATAGCGACACTTCCTGTCACTATAGGGCTTTAGTGATAAACAAAAATTTGTTTTTAAGAAAATAATTAATAAAAATTAAAAATAATTAATAAATAAATATAAAAATAGTTTTAAAAATTATATTATGTTATTATAGTTAACTTTTGATATTTAACATAAATTTAATAAATATTTTATTTTATTTTATTTGGACATTATTAATAGTTAAGTTAATAATAAAGTAATTAGAATAATTAATTATAAATAATAAATAATTATTTAAAAATAATATTAATGATTTAAAAATCATAATAAATGTTTATAAATTATTTAAAAATAGTAAACAAGATTTTTATAAAATTATAAGTAAACACTAATTATTTAGAAATAGAAATAAATGATTTAAAAATAATTTAAAGGATAAATAAATACTTAAAAATTATTATAAGCTTCTAGAAATTATTATAATGGATACATAAATTATCTAACAATGTAATAAAGCTTATAAATAAAGTTTAGTCGATATATCAACTTATTTAATACTCGGTAAGGTCATTAAACCCCAAAACTATATTGAACTTAACCCGAACATATGTAAATTTTGTATTTGAGTATTGTTATCAATACTAATGTGTTAGATTTATATGAATGAACATCGTAGGTGTTTATTAACGAATAGAGTAGAATAACTTGACTGATCTACGCTCAGACAAGTTTCCTATACCCTAATTACTTTTCCAAATTATTACTTATGCAAATTCTCAAACCCTGTTTATTCGTTAAACACGATTTCTATCTTGAATTGCTTTTGATATGATAAATCAAACCTAAACTTGAATTACCACTTATTGTACTGTTATTGCTATAGCTTCAGCATAACTAAGAAATATATTGTTTATTCTTATAATATTGTTTATTAAGCATAACTATTGTTGCAAACCTAATTATTTTGGTAAGACATCCTATATTGAAGTTGGGTATCCCGTTAGGGATCGAGGTTTGGTCAATAATAAATTGACAATAATTTGGGTGCATTTGAGCACTGGTAGGATGAGATGCATACTCCTAGGATATTGAGTAGGCTGATCCCCTATCACATATCTAAAACAAAGTTTCTTAGTCTATGTGACTGACAGAAATAAAAATTCCAAAAATGGTTGAACAAGAAATTTCAGAAATGGTAGCAACTATCAGTTGAATTTTGAATTATTATACTTCTTCAAATCATATATTGTTATAAATATAAAACCTGCTGAGCATGTCATAGCTCACTCTTGCAAATTATTTCCTTTGCAGTATTAAATGGTAACCCAGGAACATCTGGAGTAGATAAAGGGAAGCGTCCCTATTTAGATTATCTTATATTCAAGTCTAGTTGAATACTTTGTATTAAGAAATTCTTTATGAGAATCATGTAATCGAACTTTAATATTTATGATATATAACATCTTTATTTTTGCAACCATATTTTCTTACATATATAGATGTAATTTAGAATCTTCAATCTAGTATGAGATCCTTGGGAACTATTATCTGAGTGAGGGTATTGATAACATGAACTGTTCATGTTGTTATTGATACTCTAAATTTTGGATAGATAGGTACTATCGATACGATAGTGTAATTCGCATGACATAGAGTTTACATCTGAGTAAGGGTATTGGTAATATGGACTATTCATGTTATTACTGATACTCTAAATTTTGGATAGATAAATACTATTCACAGATACAATTCATATATCCAAGTGAGGGTATCCAAACACAGTAATAGTTCTCATGAGAATTGTCATCTGTTATGGGATACTTTGAATCCTGGATATATGAGAATTTTATTTGGCTATAAATTGTATAGTCACTCCATTAGATATAAGCATATAATCAGATACCATGGGTGTATAAATTGTAAGTACCATATCGGATACTATGGGAGTATAGATATGGGTGTGTTACAGTTCGAATGAAGAGGAGAAGGAAGAAGAAAAGCTAGCCCGAGTGCAAACTTTGTCCAAGGAAGAAGATTAAAGAAGAAAGGTAATCCAAAACCTAGTTTAATATAAAGTTTCTTTAAGTTTTCTATGTTAAAAACATAGCTTAATGAGAATAGAAGTAAAAGATTTTAGGAATGGTTTTCATATGGTTGAAATCATGAGAAAAAGAAGAAATAGGAATTAGAAGTTTAGTTTATAAATTTCTTAAGGAAGTATGAGTTTCATACTGAATTACAGTTTCATACTTAATTTGAGCGATCCAAAAATGATTATGTGAAATAAGTAAGGAATGGTGTTTTATAACACCAAATTCTAAGAAAAAGTGAAATCATAATCAAAATATCGATTAAAAATGAAGAACGATCGAAGAACGCGAAGAACACGCATAGAACACGAAGAACGTTGTTGATGGACAAATTTAAAACCATTGTAGTATAACTTGTTGTTGATGGACAAGTTTAAAACCATCGCGTATAAGTTAGTTGCTTATTTCTTAGTTAGGAACGATAGAAACGTTAATGAAGAACGGATTAAACTTAGCTATAACGAATTTATGGTGAAAATTTTGTAAAAGACAAATGAGAAGTAGAAAGTATGTAAATGAAACCGAATGTGTAGGGTTTCATAAGAATGTAAGAAAATGTAGAAAACGTGAGTCATGGACTCAAGAACGAACAAGTTCCGAGTTCGGATGACCGAATTACGAACAAATGAACGAAGAATGTGAATAACATAAAATGACGAAGGATGGAATCTAATCCAATTGAATGGCATATTAACGGATTCAGAATAAATTTTTGTCTGAGGGAAGTTGAAGTACGTAAGATAAGGAAGAGAATGTCTTTGGAACGACCTCATTTTGAGTTATAATGAATAATTTATGAGATTGTAAAGTAAGCGTCTCAAACCAGTTCAAGACTTAGAAATTTTTTTAAAGTTCTAGGCGCCACAGCGCCAGATAAGCCTTGGGAGGCGGGCTGCAGTGCGAATCCAAGCAATTAGCTACTGCTTAGTGGCGCTGCAGCATGAGGAGAAAGGAAGGGGACTGGTGCCGCATCGCCGCTGCAGGGCAAGGCCCAGAGAAGAGCTTTTAACTGCTCAACTCTAAGGGGAAGTGTAAGGAAAGATAAAGAACATATAGTTCGCCTAATGTAACACTTAATCAAGTGACTTAAACCTTTAATAAAGGTTGAACGGAAAGATTAAATGGGATTAAAACACAAAGAATGTAATCGCAAAATACGTAACCGATATCCGGGGACCGTAGTCGCGATAAAACGAACATGGGGGATTGTTATAATTGGGATTCCTTAGACGTTGAGTGATGAGGGTAAAGAATAACATTTTGATGTTCTGTTGTAGTAATGAGAGATAAGTGTAAAGCATATAGACACTGTGAACGCAATGTTGTTGCGAGGAAGGATCAGTCTTAGCATAAAATGAACCGTATGGCTTCAACATTAAGAAAGAGTAATGAACGTGGGTTTCATGTAATGGATAACGAATGAGTGGGATTAAAACCTTAGATATATAAAGGTTGAAAGAGAGATTAGGAGATGAGCAACGTGAACGCAGAATACGTAAACAATTCTCGTGAATCGTATCCGCGTTGGGCGAACATTCTAAGTATACATTGGTTATATGACTTAGACGTTGACAAATGTAGTAAGTAAGATGTGATTTATTAAGAAAGCCATGATGAACGGTATCAAGATTAATGGAAGTCCGAATTTGAGTCGGATAGAGAATGTTAGAATGAAATATAAATGTTAAACACTTTAACCGACGCGAGGGTTGAGTGTACGCGAATATTAAATGGGCAGGACCTACACACCGTGTATGGTTTGACCATAAGGTAATGAGGACCAATGATTAAACTTGTGAACGGTCAAGAACTAAATTAAAGACAATGTCGTATATGTTAAGAAATCGAGTTAGTAATAATAACTTGGATGACGTTTCGAGTCGAATGGACAGGACGTTGTAAGATAAGAATAAGGTAATGTAAAATGCTTAACGCTACGAATGCGTAAAATTAATATTGAATGATCGTTCTGAGTATACAAAAGACTGTATGACTTAGACGATAAAGAATGAATCCTGAGGTATGGCATTTAGTTGCCAGAAAGCCATAAGGAATGATAAATCAACTTAACGAACGTTATAGTTTTAATGGTTTGGCTAAGTTAAGTTAAGTTTAGGTTATGGTACAATCGTAATCTTTAATGGTTGACATATGAGAGCTGGGCTAAAGAATTCCTTCAGAGAGCAGAGGTACACACGAAACTGGCAACCGATCTAACTCGCTGTGAAAGACAGTGTAGATGAGACGGGAAACTAGTTTGTTGGTTGTTTATAGGAAACCACTCAGAGTACCATATGGACTACTAGTAGAGACTCGATGTGTGCTAAGTCCTAGAAAAGTATAAGAAGAAGATAAGAATACAAATCATCAAAGATGATGATTGTATTGAGTAAGACATCTCTGCATGTCATAAAGCCGTAAAACGGTAAAAAAGGTTGGTCGCGTAAACATTGTTTGCAAGAAGGCGAACCCTAAGGAGTAAAGTTAAGTAAACCAATGGGTAAGTCAAGTATATGACTAATCGGTGTATGTGCTATTTTTCTTATGTGATATATAGGGTTTGTAATGAGCAGCTCAGCGTAAACTGTAAGCTGTAGCTGTGCGTAAGGCAAGTTTCCTAACTTCATTCATATTTTAAATGAATGCTATTTTCTTAAACTTTCTCAGATGATGAACTTGAGAAGTTTTGTCTATGTGCAAATGTGTGATATTTGTACAAGGTGGTAGAATGTATGAGGCCTTGTGCCATAATTTGTACACTTTAGTGTTTCTATGAGATGAATTATTTTGTGATTGAACTGTTCAATATGAGAATGTTCTGTTTATACATGAACATTTATTGTTAAGTCTGTGCTAAAGATTCTAGCCAGGCATGATGTGTATGAAAAAGGTAGAAGATTGAAAGTATTTTAAAGTGAATATGACTAATGTTTTAAAATGATAGGAATCAGAATTATTCCTATTATTCAAGTTACTTCATAACCTTTGTTCGGTTATTGGAGTCTTAAAAGAATGTTTAAATTCTTGAGGTTGTTTATTCAACTGCTGTGACTTGCTAAGCAATTGAATGCTCACACTTGCTTTAAATAAAAATAGTTTTAGCGAATGATGTTAGAAAGAACTTAAGGATCCCGTAAAGATCATGCTGACCAGTATCCAGAAGAAGTGCCATTCCGTATGTGAATGAGCGTGAAGATCAAGCCAAGACTTGTAATGTAGAATAGTTTAATTGAACTATAGATTAGTTTAATGAACTGTTATGTATCCTTGGTGGCCGATAAAAGTCACTCTTATAAGATGTAAAGAATAATGTAATTATCATTATTTGTAATGAATGAGGTTATAAGGTATTAGAACCTGGGATTTGAGAATGTATGTTATTATATTTAGATATATAATGATGTATGTTTGGCAAGAGATGGGACCGTGACGTACAAAATCCGGGTGAGAAGGTATACTGGATTTCGGGGCGTTACAGTGTTCGTCGAGTTGTAAGCATTGAGCCATCGTACTTTAAAAAAATGCAATTGGCCCACTGTGGTTTTAAAAAATGCTTAATTGGGCCATTTCGTCAAATTTAGTGGATGTCTGTTTATTTATTTCTTACATGACATTTTAAAAAATAGAAATTCAAGGAAATGACGTGGAATCGAATAATCAAACACACGTGGATATGGTATGAAAATGCTAAAAATGAGGTAGAAAATATTTATAATATGTATAATATTAATAAAAATTAATATTATAATGTTTATAATACGTAGTTTTATTTTAAAAATAAAAATAAAATACTTTTATGTTTTAAAATACGTATAAAATTTTTAAAAATAAAAATACTTTTATATTTTATTTTGTTGACTTAGTCATATTCAATCCTTGAGTTTTGATGATGAATTGTTCATATACTATATTGTTTTATGGCATTTCAGGTATATGTTGATAAGGAACATTGATGGGATTTTCAAGTAATTGAAGAAGATTTTTCTTTACTAGGAAAAACAAGTGTAAGGTCAATTACATAATAATTGATTTTTCATTTAAAGGCTCTAGGACATATCATTGGCATTTAGTTTTATTTTAAATGAAAAATGATTTTAAGCATTATTTTATACTTGATATATGTCACATGTGCTTATAAATGCTTACTTGATATTTTTGGGTTATATTCTCATTTAAGATACACGTGGATATATATATATATATATATGTGTGTGTGTGTGTGTGTGTGTGTGTGTGTGTGTGTGTGTGTGTATTATGCGTGCCTAGAAAGTCTAAAGGACGGTAGCTACATCCGTGTAATATGATAAGTGCATGTGCGGTTTTCAAGGTTAATAATTATAAAAGTCTTGGGACTCTAATACCTTGAATATTGGAAAGATAAAGGATGATTTGTTGTTTGCTGGTGCACGCCACTCTAAGAGAGAAAGATAAAGTCAATGTTGTTAGTGGGTTATTTTTTAAAAGAGTCCAACAAGCATTCATTCTTATAACTGAAGATTTATTTGAGATTGCTTTTTGAACGTTACTCTGATTGGCAACGTAAAATTGTTTTACACCTGGACTTTATGTGCAACGGTAAACTTTAATTGGATTATAAAAACTGTGAGACTTGCATGGATTGAATACAACACACAAAATACCTTTTGCACTAAATTACTGATATTATCGAGCAATTTGATTTGAATGGTGCAAACTTTGAGCAGCTAAGCAATTCTACTTCTGATATTCTTTTAGCTGGTAATTGGTAAGATTTAATTGTTTATCTTTCTGTGCTAATTGATCATTGCATATAGTTGAGCCTTTAATTGTTAAATTGATTATTCTTGCATCGATCATGTACCTTATATTTGTATTTAATTTTTCGCTTAGACTAAGTGTAGTCTAAAGGTGTTAATCCTAGTGGATTAGAGAAAAGGTTTACTGACAGGTTCAAGGAAGCAAAGGTGCTTGAAGAGTGCATAGGCGCACAAAGTGAAAGAGTGTTCAAGAGAAATTAATTATTATTAATTCTTGTAAGAATCTGTTTTGTAATCAGTGTTTATTTATAAAGAAATAAATAAAGTGAGTCTCCAATACTAGTTGGTATTGACGTGGACTAGGCTATTATTATAGAGGGTAATAGTTTAACCACGTAAAAAATCTTGGTGTTGATTTTATTACTTGCTTGTACTTTAATTACTCACATAAGTTATTTAATTATCTTAATAATTAAAATTTGAATATTTGCATTATCTTAAGATAATTCTTTAACACCAATAATTTTATCTAAGTTATAAATTCAGCTGGATATTTTCTTAAAAATAATCAGTCAATTCAGTAGACCATATTAATTTAGCAAGCTGAATTCATCAATCTAGTAGCCTGAATTTAATAGTCTGATTTAAAGTTTAAAAATTGGTTATAGATTGCTCCTACACTTATTCAACCCCCCTTCTAAGTGTGCCTAGTTAAATTTCACATGGTATCAAAGCTTGGCTCTACTTATCTTGGTCTTAAAGGTGACATGTAGGGAAAGATTCTGACATGGCACAGTTCGGGAACAACAATCAAGAAGGACAATCAACCAATAGACCTCATTTGTTGTTTGGAATAGAAAATTACAATTTCTGGAAATTTTGAATGAGGATATATCTCAAAAGAGATCCTTGGGAATGGTGGACTGTGGAAAACGAACCAGTTATTCCACGAAGAGATGATGGGACACCAAAGACTCTGTTAGAAATGGATTCAACTAAAACCTACATGGTTTCATATGATTCAAGGGCAATAAACACACTTCTCAGTGGTATGGTACAGTCCGAGATTGACAAAGTTTCCTCATACAATACAGCTAAGGAAATTTAGGATACTCTAGTGGTAAGTCATGAAGGAACATCCAAAGTACGAGAAGTTTAACTAAGCATGCTTATGCACGATTATGAAATGTTCAAGCTCGAAAAAGATGAAACCATCAAGCTAGCTCAAGCAACATTTCTAGTCCATATAAACTCCTTGAAATTGCCGACAAGACTATTCCTCAAAGTGAGATCAACCAGAAGTTAGTTCTTGGCTATGCCCAAAAGGTTTGCTTCTAAAATCACTACTCTTCAAGATTCTCGCTACTATTTCTTCCATGGATACTTTAACTTTGTTTGGTGAATTAGAAGAATATGAACATCAGTTAAAGAGATATGATGATGAGGAAGAAACTCCTCGAAGAAAGGTCTTAGCTCTTACTGCAGATAATGAGGAGGAGCTTGATGATGACTCAGATGAAGAAATAGCTATGATGTCAAGAAGACTCAAGGGGCTATTAAAAAGGAAGAACAAGAGAAGAAACACTTTTAATTCGAATAAGTCCAAAGGAAAGCAAACTGAAGAGACGTGCTTTGAATGTGGACGTCATGGTTACTTCAAGAAAGATTGTTTTCAATTAAAGAATAAGGGGAAGATAAACTACAAAGAAAACAAGAAGAACAAAGTCCTTGTTACTTGGAGTGATGAGGAATCCAAAGTGGAGATCGATGCTAAAGATGAGATTACTCAAGTATGCCTTGTAGGCATTGAAGGTGAATCTAGTCAGGTACCTCTTCATGAACTAAATTCACTAGAACTAGAAAATAAGAAATTAAAAGAAAAGAATGCATGCTTGAAAGGTTTAGTTAATACATTAATGAGTGAAGTAGATTCACTAATAGATGAAAAGAAGGAAATTAAAAAAGAGTCATCATGTAAAGTTGAAAAGATTTTGGTTGCTAAAATTGATTACCTAGATAATTATAACAAAATACTTTTCAACAAGGTAAATTATTTAAATAGTGAGGTTCAAAAATTAACAAATGAACTAAAAATAAGAGATGTATGTATTGATGCATTTAGTGATAAATCACATGATAAAATTCTTCCTAATAATGAACTTCAAAAAGAAATAGATTCTCTAAAATTATCTATTGCTAAATTTGTTCAAGGTGAAGAAAATTTAAATGTCCTATTGGGTAAATAAAGACCTAGCTTTGAAAAACAAGGAATTGGTTATAGTCCTATGTATAAACAGGGAGATGTGAAAATCCTAAAATCAAAATCTCGTTTTAAATTAAATTATTGTTCCCCTTTCACAACATGTAAAAATTATGGTATAAAAGGTCACTTGGACATAAATTGTTTAAAGAAAAATAAGATTAAAAAGGTATGGGTTAAAAAGGATGATTTATGTTCAACTAACATTAAAGGACCAAAAAAGATGTGGGTACCAAAAGGATGAATTATTTTTCCTTGACAGGTGTGTCTCAAGGTAAGGGTTCCATCTCAAAAATGGATTCTCGATAGTGGATGCTCTCGTTACATGACCGGTGATAAATCAAAGTTCATAGAACTATGTGTCTAGAAGAAGAATGGAACGGTCACTTTTGGAGACAATAGAACCTACGAGACAATCGAAAAAGGTAAAATCGGTAACGGCAAGGTAAGTATATATAATGTTCACCTTGTTAACGGTCTAGAATTCAATTTAATTAGTATTAGTCAATTAATGGATAATGGTCATCAAGTTAATTTTGAAAAAGATAAATGTACAATATTTCATGGTACTAACAATACTACTCTAGTTGCACAAAGAGAGGGAAATATATACACTATTGATTTTGAGCAACATGATGAAGAGCTATGTCTTACATCCATACAAGATGAGGCTAACTTATGGCATAAGAGGATGGGACATGTTCACATGGACCTAATCAAGAAATTATCTTCAAAGAATCTCGTCAAAGGGTTGCCAAAAATCAGGTTTAAAAAGAGAGGAATATGCATTCCTTGTCAACTAGGAAAATAGGTAAGAACTTCTTTTACGGCAAAGAATATGGTATCAACCTCCTCTCCCTTGCAACTACTTCATCTTAATTTATTTGGACCGGAAAGTCATTCTAGTATTAATAGTAAATTTTATGCATTTGTAATAGTTGATGATTTCTCCAGATACACATGGGTATTATTTTTGAGAACTAAGGATGAAGCATTTAAAGAGTTTGAAAAATTAATAAGGAATCTTGAAACAAAGTATAGCTACAAACTCATTAGAATTAGAAGTGATCATGGTAATCAAATTTCAAAAAGATTTCATAACTTTTTGTGATCAAAGAGGTATTAGCTATGAATTTTCAAATTTCAGGACTCCTCAACAAAATGGGGTGGTGGAAAGGAAGAATAAGACTCTTCAAGAGACGGCAAAGAACTCTATATAAGAAAAAGTAAGCTTCCAAAGAAATTTTGAGCCAAAGCAGTAAGTACATCATGTTATGTTTTAAATAGAGTACTCATTCGTCCTATTATTTTAAAAACACCTTACGAGCTTTTAAATAATAAAGTTCCAAACATAAGCTATTTCAAAATATTTGGTTCTAAATGTTTCATATTAAATACAAGTGATAATTTGGGAAAAATTGATTCTAAGTCATATGAAGGAATATTCCTTGGTTATTCTCAAAATAATAAGGCTTATCATATTTTCAATATTAGAAAATTATGTGTAGAAGAGTCTGCTCATGTTACTTTCAATGAGACTAATAATGATCTTCCAAAAGAAAGTGAAGATGATGCAGGAAATTTGGAGATAGTCAGAATTCAAAGAAACCGAAAAAGAACAAAACAGAGACCGAATGAACAGCTTTAGAAACTAAAATTGATGACCAAAGATGAACATGAACCTAAAATTTGCAAGATGTCAAGATGATTCTCATGATCAAGAAGAAGTTATACATGATATCCAAATGCCAAGAACAACTAGATATATTAAGAATTATCCTCCAAAAAATATCATTGGAGATATCAACAAAGGTGTAACCACACGAAGAGGTTTACAAAATATCATTGTGCATTCTCTGTATTTTTGTCTCATGTTGAGACAAATAATGCAAAGGATGCAGTCTTGATGAAAACTGGCTATTGAGAATACAAGAAGAACTTTAACAATTTGAGAGATGCCAAGTGTGGGAAATTATGCCTCCTCCAAAAGATGCTTCTATCATTGGTACTAAATGGATATTCAAAAACAAACTTGATGAGCACGGGACAATCACTCATAACAAAGCAAGGTTAGTAGCTCAAGGATACAACCAACAAGAGGGGATCGACTATGAAGAAACCTATGCAGCATTGGCAAGGCTTGAATTAATTCAGATTTTGTTGGCTTTTGCTTGCTACAAAAGGTTTAAACTTTATCAAATGGATGTAAAGAGCGCCTTACTCAACGGATACATCAATGAAGAGGTATATGTAAAATAGCCTCCTGGATTCGAGCACAAAAAGTATCCTAATCATGTTTACAAATTAAAGAAAACACTTTATGGCTTGAAACAAGCTCCAAGGGCTTTGTACGAACGGTTAAGTAAGTATCTTTTGTCAAACAGATTTATTAGAGGTAAAATAGATTCTACATTATTTATTAAGCATAAAAATATAGATATCATTATTGTTCAAATATATGTAGATGATATAATACTTGGTGCTACTAATGATCATCTTTGTGAGTGGTTTTCCAAGTGCGTGCATAAAGAATTTGATATGAGCTTAATGGGAGAGCTTAATTACTTTTTGGGACTTCAAATCAACCAAACGAAGGAAGGAATTTTTATACATCAAACCAAATACACAAAAAAATTACTCAAGAGATTTGGCTTTGAAGGATCTAACTCAAAAGGTACACCCATGAGCATGTCAATAAAGCTCACAACCGATGAGAAAGGTATTGATGTTGATATAACAAAATATCAAGGTATGATTGGATGCTTATTATACTTAACTTCTTCTAGACCCGATATAATGTATAGCGTTAGTTTGTGTGCAAGATTTCAAGCTAAAACCCAAAGAATCACACTTAAATGTTGTTAAAAGAATTTTGAAATATTTAAGTGGTATAATTAACTTAGGTTTATTTTATCCAATTTGTAATCACTTTGAACTAATAGGTTATTCAGATGCCGACTATGTGGGGTGTCAAATTGATAGAAAAAGTACAAGTGGTGCCTGTACTTTCTTGGGACAAAGTCTCGTATCATAGCATAGTAAAAAGCAAACCTCAGTGGCTCTATCAACTACTGAGGGTGAATACCTAGCTACAGGAAGTTGTTGTTCTCAGATTTTATGGATGAGGGAAACCCTATGTGATTTTGATATATTATGTGAATGTGTGCCCATATATACTGATATAATTAGTCTAGTGCTATAGATATCTCTAAAAATCTCGTGTTACACTCACGCATAAAACACATAGAAGTAAGACATCATTTTTAAGAGATAAAGTGTCAAAAGGTTTAATTAAATTAATTTTTATTCCTACTAAAAATCAAATCGCAGATATTTTTACTAAACCATTAAGTGAAGATGATTTTGTATGTCATGAAGAGAACTTGGAATGTGTATCGATAACTAATTTTGAAATTTTTTTAATCTACATTATCTTTATTTTATCTTATTCTCGCATGCTTATCTTATTAACTGCTAAAATTTAGGATAATTGATAGTGTGATTTTTCTACGCCCATTAAGTCCTTAATTCATGGATGCGATATTCTAAGTATCTATCATAATAATATTTGAAAATCAAAAGACAAGACGGCCGGGGTTTCTCGGGAGAACGTAAGTAAGTGTATGAGTGTACTTATATACGCATCCGCTCCATTTTTTTAACTTTCTATCTTTCTCCATCTCTCTACATCTCAAACTTTTTCTAACTCTCTTTCTCTTTTTCTTTATATGCTCATCTTCTCTATCTTTATCTTCAAATCTCAAACACTATGAGAACCCAGACTCATAAGCGATCGATGATAGATTTTGATGATGATCAGATGCCAGTTCCTCTCCAATCGTCTGCTAGACCTTCGCACAAACAAAGAAAAAAGAAGAAGTTAGTGTCTATGGAAACAGAGTCTTTGGACTCTTCATCTTCTGATGAATCAAAATACAGTCCATCCTTGCTTAAATCACCAGGACCTTTTCATAGACGGAAGTCAACGATCCCATCCTTTAAGCCTGAGTTTACTCCACCATCAAACTCGATAAACCCCATCCTCACCTCTGATCTTCCTGAAAATTATTTTTGTAGTAATGCTTATGAGGCACGGTTTAAGACTGTTGTTTTCCCAAAATAATTTATTTATGAAAAATCTGTTGATCAAATCTGCTATCAAATGTCTCCTCTGAATTTTTTTTTGAATCTTGTGGTATTTCTTCCATGATTTTTCCTCCCTCAGTTGCATATCCTAGACTAGTTCAGTAGTTTTATACTAATCTGGAGTGTCATGGGGATTTTTACACAACTTTTGTTAAAGGAAAATCATTATATTTTACTGTCGTGGATTTTGGTAGCATTCTAAACATTCCATTCACGGGTGTCTGTCCATTTACTCGAAAAGGGGTTGTTCATTTTCCTTTTACTCCTTTGGAACAATTATAGTTTGTCATGAATAATCTTCTGGTTAATGATGTTTTTACCCCCAAAACCGTAGATGTTTCTCCTCTTGCATGTGTGCTTCATCATCTAGTTAGGTACAATCTTTTGCCTCGCTTAGGTGGATGTATAGATTTTACCTATCAGGATTTAATAATAGTTGCTATGATTTTGAAAGGTATGTCTTTTAATCTATCTCAAATGTTGCTTCATCAAATGACAAGTTGTTTGCGAAAAAAACAAAACGTGTTCCGCCTTTATAGTGCCGCCTCACCACTTTTTTTCAATCATTTTAAAATTTCCTTTGAAAATGAAATTTCTGTTGCTGTTACTGATTCCATCAGTGTTGGTACTTTGAAAATGTCTCGTATTGCTTTAACTGATGGTCAATTTGTTCATATCACTTCTGATAATCCTGTTCCTCCCATATCAAATCCATCTTCCCCTGTTCTGCAACCTACTCAGTCTTCTTCTGAGATTGTTGACATGTTGAAAACCATTATTGGTAATTAAGAAAAAATGCAACTTGAGATAACTGGTCTCAAAAATTGTATGTTTGTGTTGGAGAAAGGCAAACTACCTTTAGGAGCTCCTGAGATTAACAAACTTTATCACAACATTGAGGATGAGTTTATTGACTTACAAGAAGGGTTTGAATTGCAAACCACTACTTTGGCAGAGGTCATGCAACGAAGACCCAATCAGAATGCTTGTCAATTAAGTCAGGAGATCAAATTTGTTAGCAATCAGGTTGGCGAGTTGGCTGAGTTCATGGGTATGCGCTTCAATGACATAGGCTCTAAGTTACATATGTAGCGTAAGCACTCGATTGTTACAGAATGGGTTCGTTGTAACTATTTAGCCGAGTATCTTGGTGATTTCCTTGACGTGCCATTACCACCTGCAACTTTTATTCCTCGTCCTCCTCAATTTACTGCTGATCTTACCATGGCTGAATGAATTCACCATGCCAATCATCGTCCTTACTTCACATAAAGGGCTGCTCAGCATGCAACAATGGTAGATCTTGACTGATAACGTTCTTTCCCTTTTTGTTTGATGACAAAGGGGGAGAAGTTTTAAGTTTAATTAATTGTTTTTGGGTTTCGATAGACTAAAAAGACTTATTTTGTTGGTTATTTTGTTGGTGCTTCACAAGACTTATTTATTATTTTGGGATTTTAACAATGGTTTAAAAGTGATATATCTGATATGTTGGCAGATGATATTTGATACTTGATGAACTAAAATGAATCCAGGTAGCAGGTCGTTTAAAATTTCAGGATACACTGAAATTAGATTTTAGTTAGATTAATATTATGTTGATTTTCCTGAAATGATTATATTGTATGCATGTTTTTAGGGGGAGCTAATGGGAATTCAATTTTTTGGTTGTCATCATCAAAAATGGGGAGAATGTTGACTTAGTCATATTCCACCCTTGAGTTTTGATGATGAATTGTTCATATACTAAATTATTTTATGGCATTTAAGGTATATGTTGATAAGGAACATTGATGGGATTTTCAAGTAATTGAAGAAGATTTTTCTTTACTAGGAAAAATAAGTGTAAGGTCAATTGCATAATAATTGATTTTTCATTTAAAGGCTCTAGGATATATCATTGGCATTTAATTTATATGTTTTAAATGAAAAGTTTTGAAAAAGGTTTTTCCTAATATTAAAATAAATTTTTGAGATTATTAAATTATTATAAGTACATATATTTTAAAGCATTATTTTAAAAACGTTTATATATGTTTACTTGCATGATTATTTAGTATTGATATTTTTATATTCTCATTTAGATACATACACGTGGATATATATATATATATATATATATATATATATATATATATATATATATATGTATGTGTGTGTGTGTGTATGTATGCGTGTGTGTAAAGTAAAAGGATTAGAAAGTACATCCGTATTATATATGATGATAAGTGCAATATGCGGTTTTCAAGGTTAATAATAATTATAAATATCTTGGGACTCTAATACCTTGAATATTGGAAAGATAAAGGATGATTAAAAGTTTATCGCTATACACGCCAACATCTTTTAAGATATAAGATAAAAGTCAAAGTTGTTAGTGGGTTATTTTTTAAAGGGTCTTTAAATTTATCCAACAATAATTCATTCTTATAATTGTTAAATTTAAATATTAAGATATATTTTATCGCTGCGTTTTGTTCCATTATTTGTCGAAATTCTCAAGCCTTTATTTGTTTTGACAAATGGAATGTATATATTGGGATTAATTATAAACTTTAATTGGATTATAAAAGCTGTGAGACTTGTATGGAATTAATACAACTTACACAAAATACCTTTTGCACTAAATTATTGATATTGTCGAGCAATTTGATTTGAATGGTGCAAACTTTTTTCATCACCGAAGCAATTCTACTTCTGATATTCTTTTAGCTGGTAATTGGTAAGATTTAATTGTTTATCTTTCTGTGCTAATTGATCATTGCATATAGTTGAGCCTTTAATTGTTAAATTGATTATTCTTGCAATGATCATAGACCTCTATATTTGTATTTAATTTTCTGTTTAGACTAAATGTAGTCTAAAGGTGTTAATCCTAGTGGATTAGAGAAAAGGTTTACTGACAGGTTCAAGGAAGCAAAGGTGCTTGAAGAGTGCATAGGCGCACAAAGTGAAAGAGTGTTCAAGAGAAATTAATTATTATTAATTCTTGTAAGAATCTGTTTTGTAATCAGTGTTTATTTATAAAGAAATAAATAAAGAGAGTCTCCAATACTAGTTGGTATTGGACGTGGACTAGGCTATTATTATAGAGGGTAATAGCTGAACTACGTAAAAAATCTTGGTGTTGATTTTATTACTTGTTGTACTTTAATTACTCACATAAGTTATTTAATTATCTTAATAATTAAAATATGAATATTTGCATTATCTTAAGATAATTCTTTAACACCAAGTATTTTATCTAAGTTATAAATTCAGCAGGATATTTTCTTAAAAATATTCAGTCAATTCAGTAGGCCATATTAATTCAGCAAGCTGAATTCATCAATCTAGTAGCCTGAATTTAATAGTCTGTTTTAAAGTTTAAAAATTGGTCATAGATTGCTCCCACGCTTATTCAACCCCTTTTATTTTTTTAAAATAAAACATACATATTAGAAATATTATAATATTTATTTTTATTAATATTATATATATTATAAATATTTAGGTAAAGAAAAGAAAGAAAATTAAACATCAAAGTATTTTTATTATTATTTTTAAAATAAAACATACATATTATAAACATTGTAATATTAATTTTTATTAATAGTATACATATTATAAATATTTTCTACCTCATTTTTAGCATTTGCATACCATATTCACGTGTGTCTGATTATTTGATTTCATGTCATTTCCTTGAATTTCTTTTTTTTAAATGTCATGTAAGAAATAAATAAACAAACATCCACTAAATTTGACAAAATGGTCCAATTAAGCATTTTTTAAAACCACAGTGAGCCAATTGGATTTTTTAAAACTACAGTGGCTCAATGTTTACAACTCGACGAACACAATAGGGTAAATGTGTTTTTTTTCCTTCCAATTTTCAAGTATTAGAAATTTGGCTGACTAGCTTGCCACGTAGGAAATAACTTGTTTTGTTTTTTTTTTCAAAAGCCATGTAGGAAAATTGGTCCAATTTTTTAACGTCCGTAAATAAAATTGGACGGAATGGATTGATTAACAATTTTTAAAAACACAGTGGGCCAATTGATTTTTTTTAAATTATAGTGACTAATTGCTTAAAATACGACGACCATAGTGGGGTAAATGTGACTTTCCCAAATAAATTCTCTTATTAATAAATGAACAAGATTACAAAATAAATATTTATCACATCCAATATGATTGGCTTGAGGGTATATTACTTTCACTTTGAAGATGACACAATTAAAATTAGCGAGTAACATTGGATGACCCCTAGCTGCCAGTTGATCGCTAAGGAATTTTGTCCGATTCAAAAATTGTGTAACAGTCATCATTCTATTTAATTTCTTGCAAACTAAGGACCAAATTTAGGACTCTCGTAGTCGATGGTGACACATTCTCTTTCCAGCATCACCCAAAGTTCACGAGATGATTGCGCGTCAATGATAAGGGGGCACAATGTCCTCACATAAAGAGGATAGGACTGAGCAGGTAACCAAATTAGAACCGAAACCGCACCAAAAACTGCACAAACCACACTAATTAAATTCACACCAACAGTTTTGGCGTATACAACGATTTTAGGTGGGTTGAAAAACCAAATTTAAGGTTTCAGTTTGGTTACTAGCCGAAACTGCACGCATAAGACCAAAACAGCACCATGAGTGTGTGTGTGTGTGTGTGTATGCAGGGGTGGATGGAGTACAAGGGCAACCTATGCTCAGTTTTATCATTTCTGAGATAGCCCCAAATCCGGGTCCCAAATCACCACGGATCTGGTATACTAATTCTATAACTATTGCGGAAGATATAAACATAAATTGTTTATATAATAAACTTTACACATTACCCCAAGGTCGAGAACCTTCACTTAATACATAATTCATAACTTATTTGACTTACAATAACATTAATATACAATACGGTTACAAACTTTATCTGCACATAAAATCCAAAGCTGGACTTGACTTTGTCTTTTCCTGTATCCGACGTATTCGTCTTAATCTGCAATGTTTATCATGATATAGCAAGGGTGAGCATAAGTTTGCCCAGCAAGTATAAATTTATTTAAGGATATATCATGATTGAAAGAGTTTTAATAATATGCTGGCTATAATTCAACAATATAGTTGTGAATTAGCATGAACAAACTTTTATAGCTGAACGAACATTGAACATTAACATATATATATCTGGACCGAATGATAATGAAGGTGATCAGCCTTTCATACCTGATGAATACATGCAGTATGCACAAAGTGCGATTTAATAATCCTTAGACATGGCAATCAGAAATGATTAACCGTAAGTATAATTGAATAATATAACTCAAGGTCGAGTTTAAGGAACTTGCACAATAATTAGAAGTTAAAGGTTAGGAACTTGCCTGTTCGGTCGATTACTGTTACGCAATTTATTAAGCTTTGACTGAAGACCTAATATATAAATAATATCGATATACAAATTAGAATAATATCATCATAGTATTTAAAATAACCTAAACACATTAACACATAACCCTATCAGTCTATACATCACATAAAACCTAACCTCAAGTCAAACTTTTACAGTTCGAGTCGAGTTAGGCACAATTCTGACATCCCGACGGCTTAGTCGGATAAATATTGAGTTTAAGTTTAATTTAACTCTGCCTAAATACTTAACAATTATCTTAGATAATTTTATTATCAGTCAAAATATTTTTCATAAGCTCGTAATAATTTTCATCTAATTATTATCATTTATCATATTTTTTTAATCACTTATATCGTATTTATATAATATAAATACAACATTATTCTCTTATCATTAATATTTATTTAATATTAAATATTAATGAAAATCATAACATAATATTATAATATATTTATACTATATCAATGTATTTTTAATACTTTAAAATCATATTTATATAATTTTTAAATAATTAAATTCATTATCCGATAATTGCTATTAATATTAAAATATTAATATTTTCATGACAAAATATCAAAAGTTACATTTTATAACTTAAAATATTTTTATAACACTTAAATAATTTTTATATGATTTTTAAAACATTAATTCTAATTTTCTATAATTCATTTAATATATTCATTAAATAAATTAATCACCATTAATATAAATTTATTAATGAAATTCATCATAAAATATCAAAAGTTATTAGAAATAACTTAAAATATTTTCTAACACCATAATATAATTTTTCATGATTTTTTTTAAATATTAAAATCATTTATAAATAATTTATTTAATATTATAATTAAATAAATTAAATACCATTTATATTCCAAAATATTAAATATTTATGAAATATACTCAAACTAATTTAAAACTAATTTTTCTGACTTTTAAAATAATTTTTAGGAATTTATTTTGTATTTTTAATAATTAAAACCATTTTTTTATTTATTAAATAAAATAATTGATTTTCGTAAATTATCTGTCATTAAAAGGGCTCTATAGCTATGACGTAAACTGTCGCTATAGTGTTCTTCTTTAGTGTTTTGAGCTTAAACCCAGTACTCATGTCAGAGGCTAAGGTGCCTTCTTTGACCGATTGTAATTCTTTGGTCCCTAAGTTTCTCGGTTGGTAACTATTTTAATGTTGTAGCACAGGTGTAATATTACAATCCTAAGCAAAGTTCATGTCCTAAACATATAATCACAGAGAGACCTAAGCTCTCAAACTACTTGTCAGAGGTTGTTCTGGGTTTTCTGGGTAACCCAAAAACCCAGGTAGTTTATGGTGCCTACTTTGGATCCTTTTAGTTTGCAGTATAGGTCTAGTTTGTGTGATATAAAAGTTCACACATGTAGTCTTGATGTCAGAGTACAAATCTATATCATCAGATCATAACAACAACATCATAACAGTAAGAACTAAGAAGGTCAAACTAGTGGTCAGAAGCTGTTCTTGAGAATCTAGGTTTCCCAGATTTCTTCATAAGGCAGTCGGTCAACGCTTGTTTGCCCTCGATTTTCTTTCATTATGGTTATGATCTAAGTTATGTAGTGACTTTAATATACAGTCTACATGTCAGGCTACAAAGATGAAGCAACAACATGACCTAAACATTAACATACAGCAAGATCTAAACCGTCAAAAGTGACTGTCAAAAATTTTGGGTTTCTGGGTATCCTAAAAATTTTGGGTTTCTGGGTTGCCCAGAAACTCAGAATTTCTGATCGGTCAACGAGGTTTGACCACTCATAACTACTTGTTAGAGGTTGTTCGGGTTTTCCGGTAACCCAAAACCCGTGCGCTCATAGGTGCCTACTTTGGATCCTTTTAGTTTGCAGTATAGGTCTAGTTTGTGTGATATAAAAGTTCACACTTGTAGTCTTGATGTCAGAGTACAATTCTATATCATCAGATCATAACAACAACATCATAACAGTAAGATCTAGGCTTGTCAAACTAGTGGTCAGAAGCTAATCTTGGTTTCCCAGATTTCTTCATAAGGCAGTTGGTCAACGCTTGTTTGACCTCAATTTTCTTTCATTATGGTTATGATCTAAGTTATCTAGTGACTTTAATATACAGTCTATATGTCAGGCTACAAAGATCAAGCAACAACATGGCCTAACATACATCAAGATCGAAACCGTCAAAAGTGACTGTCAGAAATTCTGGGTTTCTAGGTTGCCCAGAAACTCAGAATTTCTGATCGGTCAACGAGGTTTAACCACTCATAACTTGAGTTCTAGACATGATCTGACCATGATTCAAGTTTTAGAACAAAGATCCCATGGCATAGAACAGATCCATAACATAAAACACCATAAACATTTAACACAGAAGAATCTAGAGGCCTTGACATATGGATGTCAGGCCACTTTTCCAACTTTTTCCAGATTTTTGAAAACTTGATTTTCAAGAACTTTGATGTTATGGATCTGGGATCTAACAACCCAGATCACTAAATGACATCTTATAACACACTTCTAAATAACAAATCACATAATCACCTAAAATTTTAAGGATCTAGCAAGGCTTAGGGTTTTATACCTTTAAAGCTTTGATCCATGAACTTTTGATCTTTGATCTGATATTGGAAAGTTAAAGGTTGATCTATTCCTTACTTAACACTCATATTCACTCTCAATCTTGAATTTTAGAGAGAGAAAAGTCTTGGACAAAAATGAAAAGTAAAGTAACTTTTCTTACTTTAAATCTCCTATGTTTAGATTCAATGTATGCAAATCTTGCTAGGTGGCAAGTAAATATGATCTTGTAAGATATAATGTGTTAGGTTTGTAATATTCATAACGCAATCAAATTGCAAAAAGTGCGGAAGCGTGTAAAAATCAGAGTTTAAAATTTTACAAACCATATACCCGGATCACCCTTTATGCACAATTATTAATTAAACGAAAAGATAAAGAATAAATCATACCCTTGAAGATCGAGCTTCCTCAGGTACAAGTTCACCTCCAAATCCTTTCGCGTTCAATCTTGAATCCACCGGGTTTGGTTCCTTCCTTTGATCAACGTTAGCCACCCATGTGTTTGGCCTCTAGAGGTGATCCACCAAGGAAGAAGAAAATTCAAGAAGATGGGTGGTTGGCTAAACCCTAGTTTTCTATCTCAATAGAAAAGGTGTACTCTCCAACAAATTGGAATTATTACGTTGTAAAAGTCAACAACCCATACACCCATAATAAGACTCCTCTTATTAATAGATGTGGGCAACCCACCTTAACAATTAAGGAATTGGGTTTTAATTAATTAATTCTTTTAATTAATTAAGCTCCCTAATCTTATTAGGGATAATTAATTAAACTCCTTTAACTAATTTTCCTTCCTAATCCAATTAGGAATAAATGAGAGTACTTATGTTAAATTAATTCCTAAACTCTTTTAGAAATTAAAATAATAATAATTGTAATAATATTAATAAGACTCCTCTTATTAATTTATATTTAATATTTCTAAAATATTAAATAATAATATTAAGCTATTTAATTTATTCTATCACCACAGATTAAATTAAATATACTTAACATATTATTACGATTATGCCATTAACTTCTTAAATAATTATTCTTCCTTTTATGGTGTGACCCTTTAGGTTCTCCATATTAAACCTATTGTGAATAAATCAATTAGAATAATTCTAATCTTATTTAAATAAATAAATTAAACAATTTATTTAAATAAATAATATTTATTCTACAATAGGATAAGCTCTCCTAATGATCAACGACTTTCCGTGATAATATAGATTTCAACATTAATCATAAAAGAACCTTTGAGTAAATAGTTACCGTGACAATTCAATCCTTCCACCATACAATGTCCCAATTAAATATAAGACATGGAATTACCGTCAAGTCTTATTTTATTTAATTATATGTATTTCGACTCTTAAATGCACAACTCCAAATAATGCAAATTAGAAACTCCTTTCTAATTTCATTCTCGCCTTAAACCGGACTACCGGGTTGTCATTTATCGAATCACATAGACATTTCTCTTTTTTATTAGAAGTGGTAGATTCTTTATCGATCATACATTATCTCCATGTACAACTTATTATACCAAGCATACCTTTGATATACCCTAAGGGTCTTAAGGAATAAGTCAAAGTATAACTCATCATACACAAGATACTATGATGATCTCAAGTCCAAGGATTACTTGTACTACTATCACTACAGAATTCCTATCGACAAGCAAATAAAACTCCATTAGGTATTCCTTAGCGAGCCACGCTCAAAGGAACTTATTCTCTAATAAGCACCTACATACTTGCTTTAGTGTCTCCACACAAATGATCATGAGATCAATCATCCTCATCCAATGAGCAAGCACGATGTACCAATCTATCCTGATTCACTAATCCCCAATTTAGTAATCCAACGATTGGGAACTATTTTAGTTTTAAGCTTTCTAAGAATTTAGATCTCATTAGAATGATCATCATCATTATTCTAAAAGCATTGCTTAAAACTATGGGTTTATCACATATTATAAAAAAACAAAGATCATGTAGATAATTGAAAGCCTTTAATAAATTAATACTTTTTATTAATAAATGAATAAGATTGTTACAAAGTATATGCTTTATCATCAAACATGATCGGCTTGTGTGCATACTACTTTCAATCTCCCACTTGCACTAAAGCCAATCGTCATTGTATCTTATACTCTTCTTCTCTAAGTGACGATTATCCCGCCATTGGATAAGCTTTATTTAATGGATATGTAATGTTGTTCATGAGAGTCCACTATCTCTATAGTGATTTCCATCTTTCAATGATTCTAATAATCAAATGAAAGTGCCACAACACATGTTTAGATCCAAGATGAGACTTAGAACTATTCCTAGTTCTCAGAATGAACTTTTAATCCAAACAATCAACTTGCAGCCTTCATTTATAGCTATATACTTTGTCTTTATCACTAAACCAACAACTCTTTCATTGTTTGGAACCTTTCCAATTCATTGCACCACCGCTCAAGATAACGCTTTACCTTAAAGTGGATTTTCTCATCATCTTAGTCTCATCCTAAAAACTTGAGTCTCATTAAGCCCTCTAGTTTTAATTTAGACCCACCATGTATGCTCACATCTTTAGTGCCTAAGCTATGAACTTTAAGATGTTTTTCACCGCCTCTACAAAGTGATCTTCTCCGTAATATGACCGATCAACATCAGTCTCGTACATTTCATCAGCATACATGATTGTCACTCATGTGACCTCTCTTTCGTGAGTCTGTGGGGACTATTAAGAGAGATACACTCCATAGCTCATCGACATGAGACATCTCTTGGAGTTTGCCATGCTAAACGACTTTAGCATCAAATGAATATACGTTCCTTGGGTTAAGTCGAGCATCCTTTTAAATCTATCTATATAGATTTATATCCCCAATTAAGATACTCTTCCAAATCATTTATAGAGGAATGTTTAGACAACTTTATCTTTACTGATTGTAGCATTGGTATGTCATTCCTTATCTGTAGTATATCAACATATAATATTAGGAATGTCACGACGCTCCCACTGTCCCTTTTGTACACACTAGAACTCTTACCTCATCGTATGTAATTGGATCATCATCTTTTATGATGAGTACCTCATCATCATCATCATCTATGATGAATCCATACCTCCTAGGTATCTTTGGTACTATTCCAGACTTACGATTCGGTTGTGGTACAATAGGTTTATCTACAGGTTCCTCTTATTTGACTTATAGTGTTTTGTGGTTCTTGAACTCTTCAAGATCTATTATCCTCCCACTAGCCCCTTTAATGATAAACACCTTTATCTTAGAAGGCGCGTGTTTCGCAACAAACACCTTTTAAAGCGAGGATTATAGAACATATACCCTAAACTTACTTTAGGATGTCACACAAATCAGATATGTCAAATCTTGTCCCAAGCTTATCCTTCAAACTTTTTCACATAAGTCGACAACCCTTATCTTAACATACTTAAGATTAGGAATCCTCCCCGCCCATAACTTTTTATGGAGTCTTGGGGCCGGATTTTGAGGTTACCTTTTCGTAGAGATATGCAAATGCCATTTCTAGGACATGACCCTAGAAGGATACCGGAATGCTCAGAAAATCATTATGGACCGCACTATGTCCAACAAGGTACGATTTTTCATTTCAGATACATCAATCAATTATTGCGTATCAGGATGTGTCCATTATGAGAAAACCATTTGAGATGATCTAGAAACTTATTGCACAAGTATTTATTCCTAGATCCGATCAAAGAATCCTAATACTTTGCCAATTTGTTTCACTTTTGAATTCTTTGAACCTTTCAAATAATTCACACTTGTATTTTAGCAAATACACACATTCAACTCTTTGAATGATCATCTCCTTTTCTTATACTAGTTTGTTCAATTTGCAAAATTATTTTCATGTAAGTCAAGTATACAAAATTTATTAAGTAATATTCCAAATTATATATAAAACATTATTATTATAAATAGAACAACAATTGTTCTTAATTATAATACCAAAGTTTTCATCATCCAACAATAAAATGGAAATAATATTTTAACAAGAACTGGAATACAATAACAACTTATCGACTTAATAGATTTGCCCAGTAGGCGATGCTAAACTATAAGTTTCTATAGCTAATGCAAAGAACCTTTGCTTCATTTTCCACACATAGGATTACTTATATTTGTTTAGCTTTCTACTTCGCTTGGTCCCTTCATAAATCTATATTTATGATAACCAAAGCTCAGATCCAATACCCAAGTAGAACCTCGACTTAAAGCAAAATTTATTTTAATCATGAACAAAAAAAGATTATAACCAAACTTTCACTAAGCTTCTTTGGTTAGCCTCTCGCAAGATGCTTCTTAGCTTTCTTTCCAAAGGTCCAGTGCTTATTGTAGTGGAAGCAAACTCCTTTGCTATCCGTGACGCTTTTGTTCTTGTTATCCTTTATTTTGCCTTTCTATTTACCTTCTTTGAATCTTTCTTTTTTCGTAAGATCCTTTGCCCCTACCAAGAAGACTTGGTCTTTCTTGGTTGAAAGTGACTCTCAACATTTTTCAACATGTTAAGCAAATCAAATGAGACCGATATCTAGCTTGTTCATATGAAAAATTCACAACAATTGTGAAAGGAGTCCGGAGTGAGTGCAAGATCAAATCTTAGCTCAACTCTCCATCCATGACAAAACCAATTGTTGTCTAATTGATCAATCAAATTGATTATGTTAAGAACTTTTTTGTCTGTATTATAGTGCCATCGGCCATTCTAGATCTAAGAGCTCCTTAGATATCTCGATATCTCTCACCCCTACTTTCCTCACCATCAACTACTTGATGTGCAGAATATAGTAGAGCATCCATAGTTTCATGCCGACGACAAGCTCAAGTACTCATGGATGCGAGCATGATGCATCGAGCCAATCAGGCATCATCTTGCCACTTTCTAAAAGTAGCAATCTCTTCCTCGAGGCATTGTCTCAAACCATTGCAGGATAGGCGATATGACATAAGATAGCTTTTTCAATATGAGAACTATTCTCAAATTCCTTAACCAATTCGCTTAATTCTTTTCCGATTAATTTAGCATCTAATATGCTTGCAAAGATAGTAATTTTAGACATTGTAAAATTTCAAAATGAATTTGTAATTAACAACATTTTAACATACATTCTATTATTAATTACCAAAATAAATTAGGTCTTGTTTTAAATTGGTATCTCCCACTATTTTCTTCAAACTATATTACCCTCACTTATATAGTTCGGCAAAATCTAATTAAAGATTTGCTAGTGAGAATAAGGATCCCATTTCAAATGTATATAGCCTTGTGGTGACACAACAAACTATATATAAATAAATAGGTAGACAACTTTTTTGTCAATTACATCAACTATGCAACTCCTCAGATTTTGCCTCTTAGATTATTTTGATCAAGTGGTGGCACATCCGAATCAAAATTATCCAAGTTAAGTCCGACCTAGCACTCCATATATTCAAAAAGAAAATATCATCCTTGTGGTGACACAACAAAACAATATTGTTCAATTTTCTTTATAAGCATCAAATGTGATAAATTAACATCTTAAATACTTAATACTTGCCTTGTGGTGACACAACAAACTCATATTAAATATTTAATACTCTATTAATTTTATCATGCTAGAAGGCTACGCTCGATATTCCAAATATCTTTGAACGCTTAGGACTTAATATAAAAATTGAGGGGTTTGTTATTAATTTGTCTCATCTTGTTTAGCGCATTTATATATATATATAAAAATACGCATTATATTAATGAACATGCGAAGCATGTTTGCATAATATATAATATATATAGTATAAGCATGCACATATAGAATACTATATTCTACCCGGATTGATTATGGACTTTTATTCTAGTTTGGTTCACTAGAGCCACCAAGTGAACCAAAAGGTCAAACCCTAGGTGTGCAAGAATTAATATTTAAATATAACTATTACATTTAAACACTAAGCTTCCATTACAAACGGGTCTTCAAGCGCTTCTTTCCTTTGATCTCTAATTTTTCAAAATTAATTCTAACTATTCCTATTACAAAACTATTTAAAATAAATAGAAACCTTGATCAAAGAAATAAGGGGAAGTACATAGAGGAGATAGAATTTACATTAAGAAAAAATTAGAGAAGACGAGGTACGCAGAATTCCCATTTAATAAAAACCCATACATTCATGCATCCAACTAAAATAAAATCCAATCACATCGTCAATAGTCCATAATCAATCCCATTTATTATCATACACATCACCATATGCATCAATAAATAACATTCATCTTATGAATAATAAACATTTAATATATATATTGATATCAATTAATGGGCAAATTTAGTTAGTATAAAATCTATTTTTGAATCAAAATAAACTCCTTTATTTTAATCCAAATTTAAATTAAAATAAAACTATTTATTTTAATTTATCCAATTTTGAATGAAATAAACTATTTTATTTTAATCAAAATTTTTAATCAAAATAAACTCCTTTATTTTAATTAATTATGGAATCCAATTCCATGTAAAAAAAAATTTTAATTAAAATAAACTCTTTATTTTAATTAATTATGAATCCAATTCCATATAAAAAAAAAATTAAAGGAAACACTTGATTATATTTCCTATTCACAAATAAACTCCTTTATTTTGAATAATATGAAATCTTATTTCATATTTAAATAAACTCCTTTATTTAAGGAAACACGGATTTTCTTTCCTATTCACAAATAAACTCTTTTATTTTGAATAATATGAAATCCTATTTTATATCTAAATAAACTCCTTTATTTAAGGAAACACGATTTCTTTTCCCTATTCACAAATAAACTCTTTTATTTTGAATAATATGAAATCTATTTCATATCTAAATAAACTCCTTTATTTAAGGAAATTAGGATTCTCTTTCCTATTACAAATAAACTCTTTTATTTTAGAAAACATAAATCCAATTTCAACTCCAATTAGTTATCATGGAATCCAATTCCAACTCTAATTAGTTAAGCATGAAATTTAATTTTAAAATTAAAATAAATCTTTTATTTTAATATTAAAATAAACCTTTTATTTTAAGATTAAAATAAACCTTTTATTTTAATTATAAAAATATTAAAATATTATTATATATATATATATATATAAACCGTAATATATATATATATATATATATATATATAATAAAACGTAATATATATATATATATATATATATAACTATTATATATATATATATATATATATATATAATTAACTAGTTTCCTGTTTTCAAAAAAAAAACAACACCCGTGGCCTTAAAAAAATTTGTTGCCGTGCATGTCTAAAAAATGAGGAATCTCCTTGTATTTTGAATTCCGTGCATTGCATTAAAGAAATTACAGCCATGTGATTCCATGTAAAGGAACAGTTTAATGTGAAAAAAAAACGTTAATATAAAAAAAAAAAAAGAAACCGTAACTTATATGCTTTGTGCCATGAAATCCTTTTATGCAATCTCGATTTTCGTGTAAGCATTCTGTCATTCCAAAAAAAAACGGCAACTTTATAAAAGCTTATATGCCATTTACAAAAAAAAAAAAAAATTTTTTTTTTTTTTTTTTTTTTTTTTTTTTTTTTAAGATTATACAATTAAATTATGCCCAATTAAATTGTTCAAAACACATATCAATATAATATCAAATTAAAACAATTAATAATTCGCATAAAGATTTGGCTCTGATGCCACTGTTAGGTTTGTAATATTCATAACGCAATCAAATTGCAAAAAAGTGCTAAGCGTGTAAAATCGTAGTTTAAAATTTTACAAACCATATACCCGATCACCCTTTATGCACAATTATTAATTAAACGAAAAGATAAAGAATAAATCATACCCTTGAAGATCGAGCTTCCTCAGGTACAAGTTCACCTCCAAATCCTTTCGCGTTCAATCTTGAATCCACCGGGTTTGGTTCCTTCCTTTGATCAACGTTAGCCACCCATGTGTTTGGCCTCTAGAGGTGATCCACCAAGGAAGAAGAAAATTCAAGAAGATGGGTGGTTGGCTAAACCCTAGTTTTCTATCTCAATAGAAAAGGTGTACTCTCCAACAAATTGGAATTATTACGTTGTAAAAGTCAACAACCCATACACCCATAATAAGACTCTCTTTATTAATAGATGTGGCAACCCACCTTAACAATTAAGGAATTGGGTTTTAATTAATTAATTCTTTTAATTAATTAAGCTCCCTAATCTTATTAGGGATAATTAATTAAACTCCTTTAACTAATTTTCCTTCCTAATCCAATTAGAATAAATGAGAGTACTTATATTAAATTAATTCCTAAACTCTTTTAGAAATTAAAATAATAATAATTGTAATAATATTAATAAGACTCTCTTATTAATTTATATTTAATATTTCTAAAATATTAAATAATAATATTAAGCTATTTAATTTATTCTATCACCATAGATTAAATTAAATATACTTAACATATTATTACGATTATGCCATTAACTTCTTAAATAATTATTCTTCCTTTTATGGTGTGACCTTTAGGTTCTCCATATTAAACCTAGGTTGAATAAATCAATTAGAATAATTTAAATCTTATTTAAATAAATAAATTAAACAATTTATTTAAATAAATAATATTTATTCTACAATAGGGATAAGCCTCCCTAATGATCATCAACGACTTTCCAGATAATATAGATTTCAACATTAATCATAAAAGAACCTTTGAGTAAATAGTTACCGTATAATTCAATCCTTCCACCATACAATGTCCCAATTAAATATAAGACATGGAATTACATCACAAGTCTTATTTTATTTAATTATATGTATTTCGACTCTTAAATGCACAACTCAAATAATGCAAATTAGAAACTCCTTTCTAATTTCATTCGCCGCCCAAGGACTACTGGGTTGTCATTTATCGAATCACATAGACATTTCTCTTCTTTATTAGAAGTGGTAGATTCTTTATCGATCATACATTATCTCCATGTATAACTTATTATACCAAGCATACCCTTTGATATACCCTAAGGGTCTTAAGGAATAAGTCAAAGTATAACTCATCATACACAAGATACTATGATGATCTCAAGTCCAAGGATTACTTGTACTACTATCACTACAGAATTCCTATCGACAGCAAATAAAACTCCATTAGGTATTCCTTAGCGAGCCACGCTCAAATGAACTTATTCTCTAATAAGCACCTACATACTTGCTTTAGTGTCTCCACACAAATGATCATGAGATCAATCATCCTCATCCAATGAGCAAGCAACGATGTACCAATCTATCCTGATTCACTAATCCCCAATTTAGTAATCCAACGATTGGGAACTATTTTAGTTTTAAACTTTCTAAGAATTTAGATCTCATTAGAATGATCATCATCATTATTCTAAAAGCATTGCTTAAAACTATGGGGTTATCACATATTATAAAACAGCATCATGTAGATAATTGAAAGCCTTTAATAAATTAATACTTTTTATTAATAAATGAATAAGATTGTTACAAAGTATATGCTTTATCATCAAACATGATTGGCTTGTGTGCATACTACTTTCATAATGCACATGGCATATCAATTGTAGTGAGTCACCAAGATTTGGTGTGATCTTTTACTCAAGAAGTAAGAAAATGGCATTTTGGTCATTTTCGTATTTCATTTTAAAGGCATACTTGTCATTTGCCCTAACCCTTAGGGTTTAGGGTTTAACTTCTAAGATTTCCAAATTTTAGTTTCCAAAATAGAAAATTAATATTTCTAAAATATAATTAGGATTCTCTAATTATATTAAACTTTCGTAATCCTAATTTAAGCTTGCTAATTAGGATTAATATTTCCTAATTAAAATTGATAATTTAGCAATTAGGTTTCATGATCACGCATTAGGATTCATAACCCAAGAATTAGGGTTTCCAATTTAAAATTAGGGATTCAAGTAAATCATTAGGGTTTTCCCTAATTAGGTTATAATTAATAACATTAAACCTTATGCTAGCTTTTGAATTCCCAAATTAAGGTTTTCAACTTCCAAATTAGGGTTTCAAATTCACGGAACTGAAATTAGGGTTTCCAGAACCGATTTTTTAGGGTTTCTTATAAATCATTAGGGTTTTCTAATTGAACGTCTATATTTGACAATAATATTAGGGTTTGACACTGATAAAATTTATCTGGTCAACCCTTAACCCTCAACCACATTTTGAACACATAAAATACAAAACATATACACATATACACTTAATCCTGAATAATTCACCAAAATCATTCACAAAATTTTGAAATCCTCAAAATTCCTTCCCAAAAATGTCAAATCCATTCACTTATTTTCTTTCTGGACTCTAATATTGAACCTTAAATCAATCAATTATGATTTAAATTTTTTTTCTAAATTCTCGGTTTGTCACATTTACCCCTTCTTCTAAGAATTTCGTCCCCAAAATTCACCTTACACCTTACACCATACTACTTACACCATTCATACACATCATCACATGCTACCCAATACACCACTCACAACAGTAAAATTTTTCAAATATTACTGAGGAGTTATATAGACTATTGTCTGTCATTTTTGCAAAGGTTATATAGAAATTCATCCGCAAACCGTCTTACCCTGAAGACATAGAGGGTGATTAGCCCGGTATGCGCAGTACTGGTCTAGTAATACTGGTTTTATCTATTTCTCGTCACTACCATAGGCACAAAAATTTTACCTCAGTCTTATTGGATTTCGCACCAAAACAATTTGGTTCGGGAATTTTTTTTTTCAATGAACACTTAGAGTTTTCATAAACATTAGTCTAGCTGAATCGAATAGCGTAGACTCATATCAATAATCAATTTCAATCTATTTACGAATGTGTATAGCCAAACGCCGTTGGCAAATTAAATTTTTGAAAATATTTTTGAGAATGACATTATGATGTCGTACTGTATTAACAGTCCGTTTGAGGATGCCGTCATTGTATGACTTAGTCATGACACATCATACAATAGTGGAACAATGATTTTTAGATCGAATTCACACTAAGTATTCCTGTATTTATAACTCTATCAACTTTTTATCATCTTTGCACCAGGTTACATGGTACATAAGTGATAAATAAAAATATATTTTGATATTTCAAATCATTATCGTCTAGCTGAAACAAGTAGCATAGACTATACTTTAAACCGTTCAAAAATCTTTATATATATATATATATATATATATATATATTTCAAAAGCACATAATACGTATTTAGCTTGATGTCAAAATTTTGAAGTCTAGCATACCTAGGAGTTTTGGAAAACTTATGTCTCCACTAATAATCATTCGCTTAAATAGTCTATCTATTCCTATTATCCTTAATACTCAATTCACACAAAACTATACCTAGTTTGTCAAACCACACTTATGAGTTCATGAACTTTCCACAATCATATGAGTTTAAGAACTTGTCCTAGTCAGACCTTTGTCGTCCATTCGCTGAGGGGTTCATAAATATTTCATATAACTATGAGTCACGAACGTAACATAAGTATGAGTTTTAAGAACTTGTACTTAACCTTGTGTCCTCTACCTATAACCTATCTATCTGTTATACACATGAGAAAGGAATCACCCTCTTAACATGTATATAGAAAATAGCGCGACACAAACATTTCATAATCCCCACTTAATCCTAATTCCTTTCTCAATACGAATTTCATTCAACTCGTACTCATAATCCTTTCTTGAACCTGTACCAATTCATAGTACAACTGTCACACAACATTCTTGCCGTAAACTTGTCAATCATTTGCTTGATCATTCTCCCTGCTATGTCCTTATCAGATCACAGGGTGACCTCATCGTATATATTATGATTCATTTCTATACTATGATTATTTTGTTTTACGATCTCCTATCCATGTACCTTTAGTCTTTTTAGACTCGATCCACTCACCACTACTGCTCAACTTTATTATCAGAGTTAGGGAACTCTGTATCTTTTATAACTCGCCGAGATTCGTCTTTGAATCTTACCGACCAACTAACTTTATGTGAGTTAGATCTTATCATAATCAATTCGGTTATTGGTCTCAGGTATTCCTACCTAAGGTTCATAACCAACAACTTTGATACCAACTGTGATAACCCCAAATCCGGGTCCCAAATCACCACGGATCTGGTATACTAATTCTATAACTATTGTGGAAGATATAAATATAAATTTTTTATATAATAAACTTTACACATTACCCCAAGGTCGAGAACCTTCACTTAATACACAATTAATAACTTATTTGACTTACAATAACATTAATATACAATACGGTTACAAACTTTATCTGCACATAAAATCTAAAGCTGGACTTGACTTTGTCTTTTCCTGTATCCGACGTATTCGTCTTAATTTGCAATGTTTATCATGATATATCATGATTGAAAGAGTTTGAATAATAAGCTGGCTATAATTCAACAATATAGTTGTGAATTAGCATGAACAAACTTTTATAGTTGAACGAACATTGAACATGAACATATATATATCTGGACCAAATGGTAATGAAGGTGATCAGCCTTTCATACCTAATGAATACGTGCAGTATGCACAAAGTGCGATTTAATAATTTTTAGACATGGCAATCAGAAATGATTAACCATAAGTATAATTGAATAATACTACTCGGGGTCGAGTTTAAGGAACTTGTAAAATAATTAGAAGTTCAAGGTTAGGAACTTTCCTGTTCGGTCGATTACTGTTACGCAATTTATTAAGCTTTGACTGAAGACCTAATATATAAATAATATCGATATACAAATTAGAATAATATCATCACAATATTTAAAATAACATAAACACATTAACACATAACCCTATCAGTCTATACATCACATAAAACCTAACCTCAAGTCAAACTTTTATAGTCCGAGTCGAGTTAGGCACAATTCTAACATCCCGATGGTTTAGTCGGATAAATATCAAGTTTAAGTTTAATTAAACTCTGCCTAAACACTTAACAATTATCTTTGATAATTTTATTATCAGTCAAAATATTTTTCATAAGCTTGTAATAATTTTCATCTAATAATTACCATTTATCATAATTTTTCAATTACTTATATCATATTTATACAATATAAATACCGCATTATTCTCTTATCATTAATATTTATTATTAAATAAATATTAATGAAAATTATAACATAATATTTTAATATATCAAAGTATTTTTAATACTTTAAAATCATATTTATATGATTTTTAAACAATTAAATTCATTATCCGATAATTGCTATTAATATTAAAATATTAATATTTTCATGACAAAATATCAAAAGTTATTAGAAAGAACTTAAAATATTTTCTAACACCATAATATAATTTTTTCATGATTTTTAATTATTAAAATCATTTTTAAATAATTTATTTAATATTATAATTAAATAAATTAAATACCATTTATATTCCAAAAATATTAAATATTTATGAAATATAGTCAAACTAATTTAAAACTAATTTTTGGAGTTTAAAATAATTTTTAGAAATTTATTTTGTATTTTTAATAATTAAAAACCATTTTATTTTTATTTATTAAATAAAATAATTGATTTTCTGAAATTATATGTCACTTAAGGGCCCTATAGCGACGAAACTGTTGTTGTAGGTGTTCTTGAGTCTAAACCCAGAACTCATGTCAGAGGCTAAGGTACCTTCTTTGACCGGTTGTAATTCTTTGGTCCTAAGTTTCTCGGTTGGTAACTATTTTAATGTTGTAGCACAGATGTAATATTACAATCCTAAGCAAAGTTCATGTCCAAAACATATAATCACAGAGAGATCTAAGCTCTCAAACTACTTGTCAGAGGTTGTTCTGGGTTTTCTGGGTAACCCAAAAACCCAGGCAGTTCATGGTGCCTACTTTGGATCCTTTTAGTTTGCAGTATAGGTCTAGTTTGTGTGATATAAAAGTTCACACTTGTATTCTTGATGTCAGAGTACAATTCTATATCATCAGATCATAACAACAACATCATAACAGTAAGAACTAAGAAGGTCAAACTAGTGGTCAGAAGCTGTTCTTGAGAATCTAGGTTTCCCAGATTTCTTCATAAAATGATCCAATCAACGCTTGTTTGCCCTCGATTTTCTTTCATTATGGTTATGATCTAAGTTATGTAGCGACTTTAATATACAGTCTACATGTCAGGCTACAAAGATGAAGCAACAACATGACCTAAACATTAACATACAGCAAGATCTAAACCGTCAAAAGTGACTGTCAAAAATTTTGGGTTTCTGGGTATCCTAGAAATTTTGGGTTTCTGGGTTGCCCAGAAACTTAGAATTTCTGATCGGTCAACGAGGTTTGACCACTCATAACTACTTGTTAGAGGTTGTTCTGGGTTTTCTGGGTAACCCAAAAACCCAGGCAGTTCATGGTGCCTACTTTGGATCCTTTTAGTTTGCAGTATAGGTCTAGTTTGTGTGATATAAAAGTTCACACTTGTAGTCTTGATGTCAGAGTACAATTCTATATCATCAGATCATAACAACAACATCATAACAGTAAGATCTAGGCTGGTCAAACTAGTGGTCAAAAGTCGTTCTTAAGAAATCTGGGTTTCCCAGATTTCTTCATAAGGCATTTGGTCAACGCTTATTTGACCTCGATTTTCTTTCATTATGGTTATGATCTAAGTTATCTAGTGACTTTAATATACAGTCTATATGTCAGGCTACAAAGATCAAGCAACAACATGGCCTAACATACATCAAGATCGAAACCGTCAAAAGTGACTGTCAGAAATTTTGGGTTTCTAGGTTGCCCAGAAACTCAGAATTTCTGATCGGTCAACGAGGTTTGACCACTCATAACTTGAGTTCTAGACATGATCTGACCATGATTCAAGTTTCAGAACAAAGATCCCATGGCATAGAACAGATCCATAACATAAAACACCATAAACATTTAACACAGAAGAATTTAGAGGCCCTGACATATGGCTGTTAGGCCACTTTTCAAACTTTTTCCAGATTTTTGAAAACTTGATTTTCAAGCACTTTGATGTTATGGATCTGGGATCTAAAAACCCAGATCACTAAATGACATCTTATAGATGTCCTTCCTGACCACAATTGTAACACACATTCTTACCCCACACTTGCCACATACATTCCCCCAAATGGTTCTTTCCACACTTGCCACATACTAGTTTTGAATGCTAATTCTTGGTGTTATTGCCACTGTCGTAGTTCTTTTTCCTTTTATTACCCTTCTTTTTCTTGCTTACATCTTTAGATGATACACTATACTTAACCCTCATTATATCGACTTGTGCATTCAGATTATTTCGTTCTTCTGTCATTTCGCGTAATCCTCTTTCTGTCTTCCATAATTCCTCCAGAATAAGTACTTTAGTCCTTGAGTCTCGAACTTCTGCAGATGCTTGACTTTCTTCGATTGCTACTTTGCCTTCTTCCCCATCTTTGATCTTTATTTTTGGCTCCACCTTCGTTTCTTCGGAATATACTTCTTCCTCTTCATCCAGCTCCATCTCGGGGTACTCGTCATGATTGCTTGCTAGATTTACCGCAAGTTCGTCTCATAAAACTTCCTCAACTGACTCACTCTGAGTTGGCACCTCGGCTAATGGCATTGGTGCAATAGCCACGGACATCTCCATACTCATCTTATCTTCTCTCAACATCCTACAGTCAGTTTAAACAACTTGATTAGTACTTCACAAGTACAAAATTCTCACACTATGAGTTCTCATATCTCACTATCAATACGTTTTATCAATCTCTCACTTAGTACTCTAAATGAGTATTCTCTATCACGCTTATGGTTATAATCCTAGGGTTTTCCCCACCCCACTTAAGGTTTTTATAACCTAAAACTTTGATACCAACCTGTGACGCCCCCAATCTGGGTTACCTGACCCCCGAGTTTGGTGCTCACGATCCACAATATAATAACATCTAACTACCCATTCATCGATGAATATAAACTTACATAACATTAATTAATAGGTTAACAACATCATCCCATGTCAACTAACCTTAACATTACAAGCTTACCCTTTAGATATACAAAAAGGGTTTACAAAACAACATAGTAAATATGCTTAATATAAAATTACTCCAGCACTATGCCTTTGCCTTTGTTCTGCTTAGCCCCACTGGTTAGCAAGGGTGAGCAACACGTTTGCCACGCAAGTTAAAATATACAATAAGTGATATATATATATATATATATATATATCATGATTAGAAGAGTCTAGCTTGTATAGAACTTTAGCAACAATCAAACGATTTCGAGATAGTGGAATAATAATTCAATCTCAATAATAAAACTTTCTATTATTTCATACTGAATAACCTATCCGAGATGAAAGAGTATAATTCTTTCAAAGATTCAATAATATTCAATTGAATTAACAATACTGCAACAATATTCAATAAAGTGGGATATACCCAGATTTTATGCTGAGTGATCACAAAGGATCATGAACTAATAGAGGATTCATTTAGTTATTAAAACTAAATTACCACAAGAATATAAATTTTATTAGTTATAAAAACTAAACTATACTCTTCTGCAAGTACCTGGAGTGGCCAACTCCTTTGTACCCTATATTATGCATAATACTTAATAATAGCGCATTAGTCAATTTACGACATTAAAATTTGTTCATCTCAGTTGTCGACGTCGGGATTTTTGAGTGTCCCTTTTCGTTACTTGTTCTTTGGTGTTCTCATGTTAATGTGAGATTTGTTTAAAAAAACAAGTGAAAAAGGTCCGACATGTATAATGTTGATGATTGACTTTAAGAGTCGCCAGTTGGTGTATTTAATCGTTGCACTAACGAATCGAAAAAAGTTAGCACATTGACCCAAAGTTGTTTTGACAACTTTGCTAAACGGGTCTGTGAAACCGAGATTCATTAAGGGTTCGGGGGCTTGATTATGCGGAGGGAAGGTGTTAGGCACCCCTCGACATCCGTGTTACCACGGTGACCGCCACTCTTCAAAGAATTTGTTATATGAATGTGTGTGTGTGTGTGTGTGGATCAATGTGAAATTATTTGAAAGTAGTGCGAGGCCTCGTTCGCACCTATATACACAAGGTTTGAATTTTATAGAAAAATCCAGTTTTAACCAAGATATAGCAATGAAGTTTTGTAAAAGAGGTTTTTTAAACCGTGTGCTCAATAGGAATTGAGACCTTTTCAAACTTCCATTTTATTAAATGTTTGGCTTGTTTGCTTTTATTTTCGAGATGCGAAGCATCCTCGAGAAAATAATATATAGTAGTGCCGAACTCCTTATGGGCATGACAACCATCCAAGGAAACTCAGACACTGTAAAATAATGTACAAGCTGCTTACAGCTAAAAAATGTCCATCATGGGAACCGAATCTAGATTCATGAGATCAAACTCAGTGATCACATGATTCCTAGGCTCACACGATATCAGTAATTTGTATGGAAAGCGATGGCGCTTATGTATATAAAAGTCAGAAATATATATATACAGACTGGATCAACCACCACGAATCAACTCCATGGGGGATCGGAAATGTAAATTTATAAAAGCGGTAAATATATATATATGAACGTGATCAACCCCCACGAAGTAAACTCCGGGAAGGACGAAATGTAAATAAAGCTATAAAAGCGATCAATTGCCACAAAGTGAACTCCAGGCATGACAGAATGTAAATAAAGCTATAAAAGGCCACGAAGTAAACTCCAGGCCTGACAGAAATGTAAATATATATATATATATATAAAAGCAGTAAACGCACTGGATGTAAATTCGGGCTCATCGAATATGTCTGACAGCAATTATATATATGTATATATATATATATATATATATAAAAGCGAGTAAACACACCGGATGTAAAATCCAGGCTCATCAGATACGTCTGACAACAATTATATATATAAATATATATATACAAAAGCAATTAAATTCTCCGGATGTAAAATCCAGGCTCATCAGACAGAGTCTGACCACATATTATATATATATATATATAAAAGCAGATAAACGCTCCAGACCTAAGTCAAGGCTCAATCGAGGCATAACTCGATAATGTTAGTCCATATATACAATATATATATATATATACAGACAGAAATGAAAACTACGGACCGAAGTCCGGGCAAACACACTCACACGACTATCAACGTGTACAACAGTGTGTGATATATGAGAAAGAGGCTTTATAGAATGTAAGAAGGCTTATAGTGGGCTGCCAAAGTAGACTTCTTAAACTTTAAATGGATAAACACTCAGCTCCCGCCAGATAAAAAGTAGCTATATGTGAGCTAACTAGTGTTTAAAGAAGAGGAAATACTCAAAAGATGTGTATGCAGAGTAAAATGGACAGGGCTTCCTCGCCTTTTTCCCTTCTCTCTCTCTCTTCAAATGGCTGACCCCTCAGCTTATATTTATAGACTGATGGCCGCAGTACACTGCAGCAGCAATGTAGCTTGTACTTCATGGGGGTCGTGGTGGATCCGAGCCTCATGTCCCGTCGTCTAGTAAGTACGTGCGTCAGGCAATCCTTTGTAATATCCGCTCGAACTTGCAGAACTTTAATTCGAGCATCCGAACAAAGTATATCTGTACTTCTTAGGATCGCTTGTGTCGAGAGTTACGTAATGACATGGATTAGAGGTTTTACGAAGTCAGGAAGAGGGGTCTATGCCCATGGTCTTCAAGCTTCAAAATCAATCCAAAGTACTGCCACACGTAATAGTCACTCTAAATTATCAATCCTCGGCTCTTGTGGGACATTGTTGTATGTATGTATGTATGTATGAAGTGTTGAGACGACGTGCCATTTGTCGAAGGAACAAGATGACTTTTGACTCCTCGCCGGGGTTATCGCCGGTTTAAGCAGAAAGTAGACGTTGCTCAGGGTTACAGTTGAGATTGGACCACTTGTTGGTATGCTGTGATATCATCTTGTTGAGACAGTATGATGACGTGTTGACTCCTCACCGGGGTTATCGCCGGTTTAAGCGGAAAACAGACGTTGCTCAGGGTTATATCTGAGATTGGACTGCTTGTTTGTATGCTTCACTGTCATCTGTGGGTATTCCTGTCTGCCAGTTTTGTTAGTCCCGAGACTGAGGTGTATGTGCCTCGACAGGATGTCTAATCCTGAAGCTGATCGCATGTGTTTGAAACAAGCATATCCGGGGTTATCGCCGGAACTGCAATGGCATCCCTTGGGGATCATCAAGGATGGGGTTGCTACTCCCGGTGTTGTCTCTGCGACTGGAACTTAACATCGCGGTGTTATCGCCGAGACAAGACTGTCCTCTCCGGTGTTGTTTCCGGTCTTTTGATCTGCATATCTCGGGGTTATCTCTGAGATTAGAAATGACACTCCCGGTGTGTGTTCCGGGTTGAGATGATGTTCCCGATTTTTGTTCTGGGTTGGAGCTGAACTTCCGATAGTATCCGGGATGGATGTAAAATGTCTTTCAAAGTTATCTCCAAAAGACAAATCTACCCTCCTGCAATGTTAGGAATAGGAGTGCAGAAAATTTTGAGTGTCTACATCAGTCTTACTTCACGAGTCCGTACCATAACAATATGGTTTGGATTACTTTCAAAGAAATACTATGATTTCAATAATTAATAACAATACTAATCTAGCCGAAATTAATGGCATAGATCTTTCAATAACAATTCAGTTCATAATGAATAGAACATTTCATGCTTTAACAAATATTAGTCTCGCCTAAACAATTAGCTGAGACATGATATATAAGTAGTTCAAATAATAGAACAAGATTCAATTGCACTACGTGCGAATTATAACAATCATTATAGATGTGAATAACTATCAATAATTATTCACTACCATACTGGAAAAATAGTAACTCAAGTTGAGTTAGAAAACATGCCTTTCGCGTTGATTACTGCTACACAGTATAATTAACTGCGTTCGTAAGACCTATAATCAATAATATCGGTCTCACAATTAGTACATTCATTTATAACACACAAAACTATAATTCACAGTCAATCTTCCTCCTAGGCACATTACCACATAGCTACATCAGTGTTTATAACCTATATAAACACTTAACAAGTCTAACAAGTTTAGTCTGGTTGGACTTCGGTCTATTTTCGGTGTTCTGGTCACCCTATTCGACAATTAACACAGTTATTGCCAATTACACTTGGTCTCTAAGTTTCAATATTATATTAGATAAGTCAATTATCCTTTATAACATTTTTCGGAAGCTTTTAATAATTTATAGACAATTATTATAATTTATAATAATTTTTCAAACACAGCAATCATTTTTAAATGATTTAATTATCAAATAATCTTATTATCATTAATATTTAATAATATTAAAATATTAATGATATACTTGTCAAAATATTAAAGTTATTTTTAATAACTTATAATATTTTTAAATCATTAATATTCTACCTAAATGATTTTTAAAATAATTAAAATCATTTTAAATCATCACCATTAATATCTAAATACTAATGAAATTATTATCCAAATATTAAAAGTCATTAATTATAATTAAAATATTTTTAAATTATTTTCTCATTTTTAAATGATTTTAAATCGATAAAATCGTTTTTAATTCATTTATTTAATTTAATAATTAAATAAGTCTAACATCATTAATATTAATTTATTAATGAGAATTCTCCAAAATATTGAAAATTATATTTTATAATTTCAAACATTTTCTAATAATTTATTCTCATTTAAAATGATTTTTTAAAATATTAAAATCATTTTTAACTCATTTATTTTATATATTAATTAACTAAATCTAATATCATTAATATTAAATTATTAATGAAAATTCTCTAAAAATATTAAAATTTATATTTTATAATTCAAAATATTTTTAAATACATTTTTCTTATTTAAAATAAATTTTCATAATATTAAATCATTTTTATCTAATTTATTTAATACACTAATTAAATAAATTAAATACCTTTAATATTTAAATAATTATAAATATTAAAGAAAAATATTCTAATTGGTCAAAATTTATTTTTCATAATTTAAAATAATTTTTAAAACTATTTTTAATAATTTTTATAATTTATTTCTATTTTTAAATAATTTGCAGAAAAATTAGAAATTAGAAAATAATAAAACCGTCGCTGTAGGCCTTTAAAAGTGTCGTTGTTGGTGTTCTTGAGCTCAAGAACACTGACAGCTTCGCTTTCATGGGCTTCGGTTTGACCAACTGTTATTCGTCGACTAAACATGTTCTGGGCTTGCTAAAACACTAGTTTGGTAGTTTGTTTGCAATACTACAATAATCAACTAACATCTTGATCAAACAACAAAACAACAAGGAGATCTGATCTCCCAAACTTGTTGTCGAGTATCATTGGGTTTTACGGGTAACCCGAAACCCGAGCGATCCACAACATGCCATATTGAGGCTCGATTTTTATAGTGTTCTGGTCATTAGTTAAGCGATATTATGGTTTAAATTTGTAGTACACATGTCATAGAACATAACTATAACAACATATCAATCAAACAACATTAACATCGCCAGATCCAACTCGGTCAAAGGCTGCCAGAAAGTTGTTCTTACGGTTTCGAGAATTTCCAGAAATTGCACTTTGTGATCAACTGGTCACATTTGACCACACACTACACTTAATCTACTAACTGTTTAAGAGATGTAAAGGCACGAACTGAACGTCGTGGTGTTATCGCTGAGACAAGACTGTCCTCTCCGGTGTTGTTACCGGTCTTTTGATCTGCATATGTCGGGGTTATCTGTATGTGTCAATGGTAGCATTGCGTTGTAGCCCTCGCTAGGTAAGGTTGCTTCGATGGGTTTACTTGCCATCGGCTGATATGACGTCAAGGTTGCTTGACCTTCATTGATGTGTGTATCAATGGAGGTGTAGGAGCCACGTAGGGGTGCCGCAGGTGTACCTGCAGGAGCCGTAGGTTAACCTGCGGCCAGCCGTGCCTATGTATAGGTGGCTGGTTGCTTTCATAAGTCATTTTCAAGTTGCGCAGTGAAGGAAATCCGAGAGCTCTTCTTCAGATCTGCTGAGTTCGGGCAACTTTCTGCATATTCTGTCACCGTAGAAGCGTTCTTCACTGTCCTGGTAACACATGCATCTATTTTTTTCCAATTTATGTCCGTTGGAAAATGACTTATCGCATGAAATGCATTTAGACACATAGTAGTGAATATGCATGCTGATATGACTTGATAAAAAATATCCAACATAGTAAATGTTAGTATTAAACCATGCTGAACATAATGATGTGAAAAAATTTGACTTTTGAAGCAGTCAAATTGGCACCTTTTACTGTCATTTGTTATCCTATCTGAGGACAAATGAGTAAAGGTAGAATATTAAAATAATCCCGGTAATTAGACTACACTTACGAATTTTTACTGTGATATGATGAATGCATACAGGATGTATATGACTGTGTACAGGTGTGCTACTGAATGGCCACCTAGTCATGCCTATGTGCATGTGGATAGTCCCATTTACAAAGGGGGCTATAGCAAAATTTTCCCAAAATGTAGGCATTGAGTAGTTACGCATTTTTAACTCTACTGTAGATGTATGTTAAAACAACGCATGTATGCATGTAATCATAGAATGCATTTTGAAAAAGACTCCAGGTACAAAATTACCACACCCGTTCTGAGGTGATTTGGAGACTTGTTATCCAGATATTATGGATCCAGATCACCGAAAGCGCCTTCATGATAGTACTCACTTCTTGTGCGGAGGAGGGCTTTTGAAGAGCCTCGGTGCCAGATTACGTGAGACGACCCTAGTCGTTTATGCGGAGGCGGTGGTACGTCCTATTCGGGTTGAAGTGCCGAATGTCGAGGACGAGGAGGAGGATGTACCGTTTGAGGTTCCTGCTCCTCCTGTACGTGTTCCCCGTAGGGAATTACCAGGTATTCAAGTGGCAAACCCAGATCTTCTGGGTGACTTGAGTAGGCATCCATCAGTATACCTGCACGCAAATGAGGTATGAAGTTAGATATTTAATCTTCCTTATTTCCTATTGATGAGGAGTCAAGGAGTCTGATGTTGATCTGCATTTGATGTAGGTTCCCGGCTTCACACAACCTCGAGGGAATTGGTTTAGCATCCACTCTTTGTATTAGGCCTTGCATGATGACTATAGAGCGATCGACAGTTAGCCGTATCGATCATACCCCACCATCATATTGCCATCTATTGTATCATGCATGTTATTATGTTATGCATATGTATGTATGTCCAGAGATACTCAGTATTGACCCTTGGATGGTCAAATGACACGACCAGCACAGATGTCTTCTTCGATAGTTAGCCGTATCGATCATACCCCACCATTTGTGCTGGTAGCTGGTATGCGATCATGGTATGATAGTATATCACCATCAGACATGGTGATTGTAGATGATTTGCTGCAGCATACTATGTCCTTATTGATGTTTTAGGTTCCTCCAGGATTTTTAGAGGGCATGCTTTAGAAACCTTTGGATGCCGAGACAGAACGGTATTCAATTTGGGATCTGTGAGTTGACTCCTACTTTGGAGGAGTATGCACGATTGACGATGCTTCCTCTAGACAGACCTTGCATGCATATGGTGATGGGAGACACGAGTAGACAGTTCATGACTCTCACAAGATTGAGGGGCAGAGTAGTGCAGGATGAGATTACATCCGGCTATGTTATATCCCATCGTTTCCTTTTGATGTGTTTGGCTCGAGGACAACGACTATGCCTGACATTCCGGGATTTCACCACACCGGAGGATCATTGGTGTTCAGCCAGAGTAGATGTACTACTTCTATGCGTATTGTCATACGTATACATGCCCCAGTACATGGACGAGCTAGATATCGGCGTCATTATGGCAGTGAGAGCTCTCAAGGAGGGTCGCACCATTGTACCGATGATTATCGCAAAGACCTTGAGGTCGGCTACATACTGCTGCACTTATCCGGCAGGAGTGTTCACAGGTAGCTCGGTCATGCTGTATGTGTGGTTCATGTCACGCTTGAGACCGATTGGCACATTTAGACATCACGGATTTTGTTTCACCCATGAGATAGCCATGTCGTACTCCTTTCAGCCTGCGGGGTGTACAGATGTTGTATCTTGGTCCGCTTTCTTGGCAGAGATTGAAGATCCGTTTGATATATTACCGTGTTCAGGGCTTAGCTCACCTTATAGCTTCATTACTCATGCTCCGGGCATGGATTATCTCCCTCTGGCTGGTTTGAGGGGCATGATTACTTACCACCCATCGGCCGTGATGTGTCGGTTTGACCAGCCAGACTTCCATCCGTATGAAGGCGGTGAGTCGGTGCTAAGTCACACACCGCTCGCATGGAGGAGGAGATCCAGTTTGTATGTCTGCTTTGGGATCGTGAAATCGGTTGAGTTTTGTCGATCATCCAGGTTGTATGGAGATAGAGACTGCATTGGCTGCGGCAGTATCCACAGTGCAGGAGACTGATTCTGACGATGAGGAGCCTATAGGGGAGGCTGTCATTCCCACCGATGACTTGATTGTTGTCTTTGCCCGACATTTGTGATAGATTCTCCCACCCCGAAAAGCATCATTGTTACTCGAAGATTCGACACAACATTTGGAGCAGAGCTTACATCTGATGACATATGATAGAGATCAGGCTAGGGCCACGATGTTGACAGCTCTTGATGAGAGAGATACCGCTCTGTTAGAGAGAGATGAGGCTAGATCAGCCATGGATGCATTGATAGTTGAGCGGGATGCCGCCTTATCTGCTAGGGATGTGGCCATTGCAGACAGCACTTCAGTGAGATCTTAGATGTTGGTCAGTCTGGCCAACATGAGTGCCTACATTGATGAGCATTTTGCCACCATGCAGTTAGCCTCTGATCTGCTAGCTCATGTAGATACCCTTGGGCAGGAGCTTGCAGCGTTACCTCCGTCTTCAGAGAGGGATGCTATGTTACATCTGATAGTCCGCATCTATACAGATCTGTAGATAGCTTTGTATTTTCCTGCATAGACTAGCTTAGCCATTTTGTCATGTACAGCACAGATGTATATATCAAACAATATTATGTATGGCAGGGAAATATATTTTGATTCACTTCCCTTTTAGTTATGCCTTGATACTTGCTTGATATTTGCATGTTTCTTCAGGGCCTTTGATCTTGATGCATTCTGAACTTATCCTTGATAGATGGACATTGAGACGTCGCAAGGTCTCTCAGAACGGATCATTGAATACTGAAAATCCCTACCATCTTTGGTGTCTCGGGATTGGTATCTGTATGGAGAAAATGGAGAGGAGGGTGGTTTCTTCCCCTCTGAGATTAACCGCACCACATATGGTCGCCAGTACTTCTATTTGTGAGAAGCCTAGTTAATTCCATCTCTTATGGGTTGGTATTGCTCTTTGAGGCACGATCGCAGCTTATATGGTCACCGAATCTTCTATTTGTGAGAAGAGGTTGGATAATTCTATCCCTTTGATCTGAAACCAATGAAGTGGGGCAATTTAAAGGTTGATCCCAATACCTTGCGACATGTATGTTTGTTCTGGTAGGGGTTAGATTGCACCATGAATGGTGGCCGCCACGTACTCTCTGAAGAAGAGAGATCAAGTCTCGCATAGTTCAACACAGTGTTAGAGGTTCAACGAATCTGAAGCGGATGGGTGTAGAAGTATTTTGTTGTTTTTGTAAAGAAAGGGTAGATATGTTTTGTTGTTTTTCTTTATTGCAACCGAGAGCCATATAGAATATGGTTGCCTCGCACCCCGGGTATCGTGGGAGATCGGTCGGCGTGGTTACGCCCTCAAGACGAATCACATCCGGTGAAGAGGCGTAAATCCCATGTGAGGCTATCTTCATGGGGAAGAAAGTTTAATCCCATAGAGGGGATAAACTGCAAGTGTGGAAAAAGTTTAATCCCATCTTGAGGATAAACTGCAGGGGTGAAAAGTTTAATCTCGTCTTCAGGAGAAGCAGGTGTGAAAAGTTTAATCTCGTCTTCAGGAGAAGCAGGTGTGAAAAGTTTAATCTCGTCTTCAGGAGAAGCAGGTGTGAAAAGTTTAATCTCGTCTTCAGAAGAAGTAGGTGTGAAAAGTTTAATCTCGTCTTCAGGAGAATCAAAATTGTATGAAAGGTTGGAAATAAAATAAAACCAGGCTGCTGGATTGAAGTGTATGTTTCCTTGAGGGGCATAAGAGTTTATTAAAAGGAGAGAGGGTTCAAAACCGGAATAACTGGTGATTGGATGACCAAAACCAGGATGTTTGTTCGATGGTAACTTCAGACATAGTACCGTTTCACGGTGTCCAAGTTGATAAGCTGTGGAAATTCATCGCCGTCCATTTCACGCAACTTTGAGAGCACCTCCTGTCAATACTTCTTTGACAATAAATGGGCCCTCCCAATTAGGAACGAATTTTCCCTTAGATTGATCTTGGTTGTCAATGATCTTCTTCAAAACCAAGTCATGTTGTTTGAATTACCGTAGTCGGACTTTTCTATTGTAGGATCGTGCAATCCTTTGCTGATATAACTGACCATGGAAGATAGCCGCGGTTCGCCTTTCATCTATCAGAGATAATTGGTGATACCTGTCTTGTACCCATTGGTCTTCATCCAACTGAGCATCCATCAATACCCTGAGGGATTCCATTTCCACTTCTATGGGGAGCACTACTTCCATCCCATAGACTAACGAGTAGGGGGTTGCCCTAGTGGAAGCACGCATTGAAGTTCTGTAGGCTAATAAAGTTAGGGGCAAGAGGTCAGGCCATCCTTTGTGATTGGCGGACATTTTCTGCATGATCTTCTTGATGTTTTTATTAGCCGCTTCAACAACACCATTCATCTTTGGACGGTAGATGACAGAGTTGAGATGTTTGATGTGGAATTTTCTGCATAATTCCTCCATCATATTGTTGTTGTTGAGGTTTTTAGCATTGTCTGACACAATGACCACTGGTTGTCCATATCAACAAACAACATTGTTTTTGATGAAAGCAATGATGACTTATTTAGTAACCTTGGGGAAGGAAGCTACTTTAACCCATTTGGTAAAGTAGTCGATCATGGTGAATATGAATCGATGTCCATTACTGGCTTTGGGCTCGATGTGCCCGATTACGTCCATTCCCCACATTGAAAAGGGCCATGGCGAACTCATATTGTGGAGTTCCCTTGGAGGGGCGTGGATAGCATTCCCATGGATCTGACATTGATAGCACCTCTTGATGTGATCATCACAGTCAGCTTTGAGTGTAAGCCAATAATGTCCCGCTAGAATTTTTCTTGACAAGTAGGGTCCGCTCATGTGAGGGCCGCATACTCCACCATGGATCTCGTCCATGAGTCGCTGAGCTTGGACTTTGTCCAGACATCTGAGGAGACCTAATCCTGCATCTCTTTTGTAGAGTGCATCTCCGCTCAGGTAGAATTTCATGGCAAGTCGATGAATCCGCCTCTTCTCAGTTAGGCTCGCCTCATCGGGTGTAGATCCATCTCGTAGATATTCCTTAATATGTTGATACCAAGGGTTGTGGATGGGAGACAACTCATCCGATACTTCTCCAATGTAATTCCTATAGATTGGGGCTTTCTGCATAGCAATCGTGATGCTTGGCATGTTTTCCTTGTCCGGTATGTAAACCAAGGAGGCCAACATTGCTAATTCATCTGCAAAGTCATTCCTATTACGAGGAATGTGGAGAAAGGAGATTTCTTCGAACTCCAAAGCCATCTGTAGAACTTGCCAATGGTAAGGCAGTAAATGTAATTCTTTAGTTTGATAGATTCCTGTGGATTGCTTGATTACCAATTCGGAATCCCCAAAGACAATAACCTTTGATACCCGTTGAGCAGGCAAGTTTGAGTCCCATAATCTGACCTTTCATACTCAAATTTGTGTTGTTGGTGTTGACAAACTACAATTTGACGGCGACGGGATACTGCTCCCCCATACAGGATATTAAAACTGCTCCGGCTCTAGAGCCTTCTGAGTTAACAGCTCCATCAAAATACATTTTCCACGAACGACATGTATCATACTAATGTGGTAGCTGAATTGTCATTACTCCTTCGTCAGGAAAGTATGTTTTTAAGGGTTTGTAATCCCCTGTAGGTGCAGCGGCCAATTGATCCGCAATTCCTTGACCTTTGACTGACTTTTGAGTCACGTAGACGATGTCAAATTGCTGTAGGATCAACTGCCATCTGGACAGTCGATAATTCAGTATGGGTTTACTGAACGCATACTTAAGAGGATCCACGTGGGATATGAGATGGGTTGTGTGACCATGGAGATAATGCTGCAATCTCATGGAAGCCCATGCTAAAGCACAACAAGTCTTCTCGATCAGAGTGTACTTGTGTTCACTGATGTTGAATCTTTTGCTGAGGTAATAGATAGCTCGCTCTTGGCCTCTATTGTCTTTACGCTTGAAAGATATGACCCATAACATTGTCATTTATGGATAGGTACATGAACAGGGGAACATCATCCCTGGGAGGTACCAGAACAGGAGTGTTGATCAGTTGCTCCTTAATTGTGAGGAAGGCTTTTTAACACTCGTCATTCCATTTCATGGAGGAGTTCTTCTTTAACAATTTGAAGATTAGCTCACAGGTCGCCGTGAGTTGAGAAATGAATCGGCTAATGAAGTTAATCCTTCCCAAAAATCCCCATATTTCCTTTTCTGTATGAGGAATGGGCATTTCCTTAATGGCTTGGATTTTGGTAGGATCTAGTTTAATCCCTTTGTGGCTGACTAGGAAGCCTAGCAACTTGCCTGACTTAACACCAAAGGTGCACTTGGCGGGATTCAACTTCAAGTTGTACTTACATAACCTGTTTAACAACTTTTTGAGATGGTCTAAATGGTCATCCTCCTTCCAGGATTTGACAATGATGTCATCCACATAGATCTCTATCTCATTGTGCATTAAATCATGGAAAAGAGCCATCATAGCTCGCTGGTAGGTTGCCCCGGCGTTGATGAGGCCGAATGACAACCGTCTGTAGCAAAAGGTCTCCCAAGGCGTGATGAAAGCAGTTTTTTCACGATCTTCCTCAGCAACCATAATTTGATGGTACCCCACAAAGCGATTAGCAAAGGAATACATGCCATATTGAGCAGTATTGTCAATGAAAATGTGGATAAAAGGCACGGGAAAGCTATCTTTAAGGCAAGCTTTGTTCAAATCCCGATAATCCACGCAAACTCGCACATTTCCTCTTGGTTTAGGCACGGGAACAATGTTGGATATCTACTCTGGATATGTAGACACCATAATGATGCCAACTTGAAATTGTTTCACAATTTCTTCTTTAACTTTTAAACTCAACTCAGGTTTTAATCGCCTGAGCTTTTGCCTAACTGGCTTAAATCATTCTTTAATGGGAAGGCGATGAAGAATAATGTCAATGGACAATCCCACTATGTCTTCATGAGACCATGCAAATACATCCTGGAATTGGGTTAACAGTGCAACCATGTCATTTCGTTGATTTGTGGTAAGGTCTGAACCAATCTGGATTAGCTTAAGGTTGTCTAAGGTTACGATATTGAAAGGAGTGGTTTGATCAATATTGGGTTTGGGTTTGTCGGCGACCCATTCCTTAATCTCTTGAGGTGTCTCAATGTCCTCTTGGATGTCCATCAAGTCTGAGTCCAACTTTGCATCAAAGTTACAGCCCTTGTGGAGAGAAGGTACCTCATCAACAAGTACATGCACATCTAAATTCAGAGTCCTAAAATAAAATATGATTTCACTTAATATATGCAACTGTTTGATCATAAAAAAGTGTTAGCATGTACATGATAAAATAACTGCTAGTGCTGTAAAGGAAAGCAAGCAATTAAAGTTATCTATAGGGCAGAGGGATTTTCTGCCCATTTTACCCTCGTTAACCAATGCATGGAGTGCTGCTCCAATTGTTGAGGGAAAAGTTCGGATGGACTGCAGTGATTGAAGGATCGTCAGTGTCCTCCTTTTCTTAA